>VZTN01018121.1:872-128993 GCA_013400515.1 Erpornis zantholeuca
GGTTTCCATGTAAGGGGTAAAGTCATATGAAATTAAGTTTTATCTGGGCTGGACAAACTGCCAGTAGGCATTTATACTGGGAAAGAGATTCCTTTCTTGATCAGGAAGCTGAAGCCTTCGACTTTATGAAACATCATGATTGAAAAATGTAATTTTCATTGTTTCATGTGTAGTGACTAAGATATTTGCAGTTTTATTTGGCTCATACATAGTAGCCTTGGATTAAACATACACATTACAGGAAGTATTTTCTGCACTGTGGATATTTAGTAGTTGAACTTCAGATGCAGCTTCTTAATTGGCATTGACAAATAAAGGGAAATCAATTAAGGAACTGCTTACAACTCACTGGGATTTTTGTGCTGGTTGAGATTCATGACTGAAAGATATTTTGATGAAAGCCTTGCTATGGCATTATATGTGATTAAATTACACAGTGTCAGCTGAGCACTATTGCCTTCAACAGCAGCCCTGTAAATTACCTTTATGCTTTTTGTTCTGAGAGTCTTTGGAGCATCTGTAAGATCATATATGAAAGTCAAAGGTTTTAACAGTGGCCAGAGAAAGGTAGTATTATTATGCTCAGCTTCTTCATACATTGGGGAGACAGCCATCCAGCCAATCTCTAGGCTGACTTGCTTAGTCTTCAGAGGAAANGATGGGGAATGTCAGGATAATTAGCAGGCTCTCTTTGTTCATGCATCCCTTTTGTAACTGGAACAGGTTGTGCAAGGAAGGCTTTCTCCATCCTCTGAGCTGCCACTGAGGCTTTGCCTTCTGTTGAGTTGCTGATCTGTGGCTGTGGGGTTTGCTCAGCAACATTTGGGTGCCCTGTTCTCTGCAGTCTGAGTCATGTTAAAGTGACTTGTTTGCACCTAAGCATGGATGAAACTGAGAGACATTTGGAAATCACTGGTATTTCAATTTTTTGTGGTCTCTTACTGTACAGGTAAATAGAAATGAAAAATTTATTCTGACAATTTGCACTGAGGGTTTTTTTAAGGCTAATTTAGATAGCTGGTCTACTGATGTAATGTGAAAGAAGCAGCAGTTCTTGAATTAGTGCTTGTAGCCTGGTTCATTTAATAGGAGATATGTAAAGTGCTACTATTGGGAACACGAGTCTTAACAGAAGGATCACACAAGAAGATATGCTGCAATTAAAGTGAAACATTCTAACTACTTTTTACAACTAAAACCCTTTATTTTGAATGTTGAAAGGATGAAATAAAACTAGGAGGTGAGTGAACAAATATGTGGCTGTGGTGTATATTGGTGTTTATTATACCTGGATAGGGAATAAAGCCAATTTAAACAAATTAACATAAATGTGCTTGAAAGTGACAGAAAATACTACTGAATGTGCTCTATGGTGGGCTTTAATGTAAGCTTCTTGGAGATTTCAAAGACAGCACTGTTAAGATGTGTGAAATTAGATCACTTAATTTAGCTGCCTATTGTCCTTGATTTCTGTGAGAAAGTATGATCTTGATTTAATTCAAATCATTAATACAAAACTTTATATTTGAGTACATATGTTCCAGAATGAGAGAATTGTGTTACAAAGTCCTGGGCATGTACAACACTAAAAATCATATGAAGGAGTAAAGTGTTTTGAAATATTCTGCTTATGTTATTTTGAGTAGGTGTTAAACACAGTGCAAAAAATTTGAAAGAAACACCAAACCCACAGGGAAGTGAGCAGTAAAGCAGCTTTAAAGCAGTAATCTTTGTTTTATGCACAGATTGTGTACTGTATTCTGTTCTCACTGACAGGTAAGGCACAAGCTACAGGTGTGCCCAATTGGTTTGAGTGTAGTTGCATTAGAGTGTTCCTTAATTCTGGGGAGGTGTATTTGTGAGGAGTTCAAATTCTCTGTTATTAGAAAATGTGCAAGTTTCAGAAGAGCTTAATTAATTTCAGATTTAACAAGCAAAAATAGGAAATAACTGAAAGCTCAGAGGAAAACAATATTACCTGTCTTTGGCTGCCATTTATTGGGAACTGGGAGCTGCCAGTGTGGAAGTCAGGAGCAGGGAGAGTGGTGCTTTAAGTAAACAAAAGCACCCTGAGCCTGGACAACACCAGAAGTCACATTTCTGCTGTGCCAAGGTAACTGCAGTGGTTTCGCTGTAATGCTGGGTGATTTCTTGAAAATGCCAGCAAAGAGAACGCTTTTGAGATGTTAATTTGCTCTTATGCAAATTAAGCTGTCAATGGCACAGTGAATGTGGAAGACCCAACTTCTTTTCCTAGAGTGGTTCCTATGGTTTCGGAGGTATGCTTGCTCAGTTGGGAGGATATGAATATTTATGGTATACAAAAAACCCTCATCTGTGTTGCGGTTTCTACAATTTTTATTTAATTTTACATTAAAAGATGTCATTTCTATCAATTGCATAGGTAAATGGCTTCATCAGCAATCAATTTATGCATGCAAGAGGTGGCCTGATTCACAGAATGCTAAACACAGATGAGTTTGTTCCTAATGCTCTCTAGTAGCTACAGTAGGAAAGAGTGCACAGTATATGCCTAATACATTATTTACTGAAGATAAATGCCAGACATGATTATGGTAAATTAGACCTTTTGAATTATTTATGAGACTCAGTGCGAAATGTTTTTCTCCTCCTTGTGTTACTATAAAAGCTGTTATATAATTGTTGGTAAACACTTTTTTTGTTAATTATTCAAGATACAGGAAATAAAATGTTTGGTTAAGTGAATCTGTTACTCACTTAAAGCCATCTGTTGTGTTTTTGTTGTTTTTTTTTTTTTCCATGTGTATTTCAACATTTATCTCTGCTTTCTGAGGTAAAAAATTAGTGCATTATCAGATAACATTCCTTGTAATCTTGTTGTCACCTAGATGGAGAAACTGAAAAGCAGAGTGCTTTTTAAGTGATTATTACTTTTTTTAACCATCACACTTAACTTACTAATATTTCCATAATAAGTGAGTGGAAATATGTTCCATGATGTGAGGAAATATGTTTCATGATATGTGGCTATTCCCAATTGAGTGGATTTGTGGCTCAAGTTGGGTATTTTTGCTTGTACCCTGACTTGCACAAGGATTCCCCTCTTTTCTATTGAAATGTTTGAGTTTCTGAGGAAAGCAGATCTGTGCACTACTGGCATAACATTTTGTGTGTTCCAATCTCTAACTGCTTCGTTGGTTTCCAGTAAAACACCAAATAAAAAAATCTGAACGTGAATTAAGTATTCTTTCTATACAAGGAATTCCTCCTCCAGTCATTTTAATGTTTGTGGAGTTCTATTTTCTTTTTCTAATTATATTTTGAAATTGAAATTCCGAGATGCTGCCATTCCCAAAGGCCAAATGAACATAATCTATTTGATGGCAGACTGGCTTTTGGCAGCGAGGAACACACTGACAATGTGGGCACATACATCTTTTGTCAGTATTTATTTAGCATGCAAAATATATTTCCCATGCTGTGAGACTACTTCTGCACCAGTTTTAGAGCTATGCTGGCAATTATGTGTTAAAGTCTCATTCTGCATTTTTCACAGAGACAATTCCCACTTATTTATTCCATCTGGAGCATCTTTGGAGTGATTCATCTTTATTTTGATACATTCTCTCCATTATTTTTTCACTCAGGTGGGACAGCAAAGCTCACTATCTTGTGATTTGGGCATCACATTAGAATCTGCTGTGAAATGTAGCAGTTCTTAGGTGTGGACATGTCAGGTGGTTATGGGAGAATTAATTCCAGGAAGATTTCCTCCATGCTTTGTGTGTGCCTTATGAAAAACTTTGTTGAACTGAGAGGTATGAATGGAGAAATGCTGGAAACACATTCAAGACTGCTCTGCATTATGTGCCCAGTTCCCACTCACCATATTTCTGTGCCTGGAAGAGAAAACAGTGAATTAGTGGAAAGTGGAGAAAGTTTGGTTAGGAAACTCTAGGTATAATACACATCTGCCATAATGTATTTCTTATCAGTCTTTCTTATCAAATTAAGAGTCAGACAACTTTCTTATCAACTGGGATATTTTGGAAAGCTGTTACCATTTCTTCTTTCTTCCAGCTGATTAACTTTCTCTTCCCCATACTTCTCTCGGATTCAGTGAGAAAAATGAAATACTATTTTGTGTTACCTTTTACTGAAAGTGTTTTTCAAATAGTTTCATTTTCCTCTATTTATAAAGCATTATGAGAACTGTTGTTTGTTTGTTTCTTTTTTTCTGGAAAAATTATTCTTCTGTAAAAGGAGGATGGAAAATTCAGGCCCAGATCTAAGCTGTGTATTTGTTTCAGGAAAGTTTTTGTAAGTAATGTTAATACACTTAATGCATTTTTTTCCATTAAAGGAGTAAAGTGCCAAATGCTTAGTACTTAAATCTGTGAGGAAAAATGGAAATCAACAGCTTTAAATTAAATTAAGTCAACTTTAAGGTAAATTTCTATATGGGTCCAAATTCTGTTTGGTGTTTCCCCCTATAAACTGACAATTTTTAAAGGAAGCAGCTGCAGTGTGGTTTGGCCCAATCCTGTGTGCACATTTCTTCAGAGAAATGTGTGTGCTGTTCCCTGTGTGACTTGAGAGGAGCTGGTTGAATACATGCTGAGCAGTGATTTATGTTTCTCCTCTACCCATTTACCAAAGGAATAGGAGAAGAACAGATAATGATTTGTCCATGCATATTCACATCACTTGACCTATTCAATTTTTTTTGTTCCCTGTGATCTTTTCATAAATGCAGGAACTTGAATTTCAGATGTGATTAAAAAGAATGATTATAAACCCTGAGCTAATATAAAATAGAGAACAAAATACCTGCAAGGCTATAGAAAACATTTCATATCAATCCTGAAAAGCAAATTCAGCCATCCAGGGTTAAAAGTTAGTGCTAGTGAGGTAGCAATCAGTGTTAGAAGAACTGAATGCACAGTAATGAGTAGAGCACTGGATTTCGGTTTCAAAAGGTGTGATGGCCTCTTTATTATCTCTAACACTGCTTGTTTAGGTATCAAAGTCTAAAGATTCTGTGTCAGCTTTTACATGAGATTTCTTTACTTCTCTTTTCAAGCTAGATGTAATTGTGGGGCTGGTGTGGGTGCAAGTAGTGAAATATGTGTCAGCTTTAGAAACTTCCCATGATGACCTTTGAAGGTTGTGTATTAAAAAGTTGCTATGGTATAAAAAATGCAGCCAAGTGCTATCACACCAAATTTCTCTGAATTTCATGTCAGATGTGCTTAATTTACTGGAAAAAAAATTAAAAAGGGGGTTGGGGCTATTTACTTTCCTCAGTTTGTGGCCCTTCTTTCTCAAACAACAGTTTTTTGCTTCCTGACCCAATCAAAAGCACAGTTTTTATAATTTCATTGATAGTTTCATAAAAACTATGAATTCAAATGATTTCTAGATTTTAACTCTGCAGTTAGCTGTAGGAAAAAGCTGAAAAAAATACTGTTATAAATTAAATATTCTGAGCATTAGTCAGTTTGGAATCCATACTGTACTTTAAGAGAATTAGTTACATTTCACTATTTGCTTATTAGAATTCAAATTTTTCATTAAAAAATTATTTTGCAAAATATCCCCATTCATTCTGTTTAAATTTTGATCCAATGAAGAAAAGTTAAGTGTAAATTTTCATAAAAAGTTTTTCCCCTTTGAGCTCTATCAAGTGGAATTAAATATGGCCCCTCTGTTTTCTCCTAATTCACTGGCAGCCTGCAGTTTTCTGATAATCAATTAGTGTAATGATTTATCTAGAGGGAAAACTCAAATGTTTAGAAGGTACATTATCTGGAAAATTATTTTAAAACTAAATGGTGAAGCAATGCACCCAGAGGGCATGATGATCCCAAACACCACCAAGAAATGCTTACAGTGAGGTTTGTAAACTAAACAGCCATCACTATTTACAGGTTCAGACAAATGGTGGTTTATTGTTCATGGTTAACTTGTGCTTTAGCAGAAGCCCAGTTGCCAAGACCAAAAGTAACTCCATGTGCCATTTGTTTGAAATAGGACAAATGACATTTTTGTGGCCGAAAAGAACAGAAATGTCTGCAAGAATTTGGATCACTTGTCTCTAGCTGGAAAAACACCAACCAAACCAACCCAGCACATGCTAAAGAAACCCCAAAATAAAACAAACTCAAACTAACCAATCAACAACCCCAGGAACTGTGTGTAGTGAGAGACCAAGGGTCGCTCATGAGATGCTGATTATTCTCAGCTTTCTTATATTTAACAAGATGTTGCAGGCACCCAGCATGGTGTGTGTTTGGAAACCCAGGTATTAATGGCTAGCAAGCAAATAACCAGTATTTCAAATGGAAAAATCATCACAGTGTAGTGAAACACTATGTACTTGATATTGGCACTCTTGGTTACCCCAAAGGGTTAAAATCTTTACACCCCCCCCACCCCCAGGAGTACATCAATAACGCATTTAAAATTCATTACTGGTAATTTTATCATCGGTAGCCGTTTACTGCGCTTTAATGGGAGCGTTGATAAGAGCCTGCCTGCAGATGATAAGAGACTTTTCCCTTCCCTGTTCCCGTGGCCATAATCACGGCAGTGTTTGTTTACTCGCAGCCGAATTAAGGAGCTGTGCCGTGCTCCTGGAGCTGAGCAGCAGCCCCCATCCAGCTGTCATTCCACGAGCTGACTGCAGGGATGAAGGCTTAGTTCTCAGTGTTCTCCAAATCCTGGGGGGTTAAAATGGCTTTAGAAGCATCCTGTCTGTAGCAGTGTTAGCACAGGAATGATTCGGAGAGGAATGGAGCTGGGTACTTTTGTAAGTTTGGAGCTGGCATCAAGAAGGGTGAGTCCCATGCAGGACCTGAGAACCCAGGAGAACCGAGGGCAGCCTGGCTGTGACTCTGCTAACTCACTGTTTCACGACTTTCATCTTTTAGCTGCTCCCAGGGTATTTTTGTAGGGTGGCAAAGCCTGCTTGTGGCTCTTTTCAAGGGTTTATTTGCGTTTTGGCTATATTGTAGTAAAAAGTGTATGTCAGTGAAATAACTGCATGTATCATATATTCTATGATCTTGATTAATTTAATTTAGTATGTCAAAGTTCCAGTGTAAACAAATCTCTAGATGCCTTTGGAATGCTTCATCTCTTCAATGAGAGGAAAATTGGGACTGCTGTGTATCAAATTCTGTTCCATAAACTGTCATGGAAATGCACAATTTTCTGAACATAAACAGTCTCATTGGCCCCAGTAGAAATGTTTAAAGTGACTAAACTGATTAAGAGCTGACTGATATAACCGGAAGGCTACAGTTGCTGCAAAGCTCTGTGCTGGTCCCAAAAAACCTAGTGGCAAGCACTGTCAGCTCTGTGAGAACATCTGTGTTCTGGGAATCTGAACCCATTACAGTACTAAACAAGCTGTGATTAACCTCAACTCCAAAAATCTAAGATATCTGAAAAAAATATTTGTACTATAGGAATGGGGCTCACTCAGGCAAGACACATCAAGTGCCCTGTAGTTCCATACAGATGAGAATATATGTGGAAAACATGCACAGCCTATCATGAGGAACAGGAACCTGAAAAAAGAAGAGACAATATCTTTCCTTCTATGTCTTGAATTGATTTCAACAAAATGAACCTGTTATAGAATTGCCTTTGGGGTTTATAAGTTGTGTGTTTTAATTTCTATATAAATATGAAAATGCAAAAAAAACCCAAAAAACAAATCTGAATCTTTTTAGGAAGATCCATCTCAGGCTTCTCAGATTTCCTCAGTGTGCTCAGCTTTTCACAGCTGATCAGTGGCCCCTGATCAGTGGCCCCCCTGGGTGTGATAAGAAGCTTCTGCAGTGCCAGAACAATGTCAGACAGAGCTGTCCCTGTGCCAGAGGGCACTGCTGGACCTTTAACATCAGACAAATCTTTGAAGTGTTATTATGGAACAGGTGGAAACCTGCAGGAAGAAACTGCTGGTGATTAAACACTACCTACAAGGAGGCTGGTGGGGACAGTAGGATGAATAAAAAATATTGTAATGTCCATGTAAAATATGTTCAAATAGAAACACAACTGCCTTTTTTTTTAAACTTACATTTTCACTAAAATATTATCAGTGCCGTGCAATGGATCCATTTGAAGATCCTCTGAAATTATGCTTGATAATTTTAGCAATGTGCAATGTTTTCCTTAATCCATTTTAATAGGATTTACAATCCTTTTTTTTTGATAAGAAGCTTCAAGCCTTTCTGAAGCTTCACTAAAGCAAAAATTGTGGTAAAGCCAAAAGGGTTGTATGAATTTGGCTTGCAGTCTCTTGATGCAATTTATATACATTCCTACCTAGGGAAATATCCCAACACAATATTTGGGTACACAGTATGGATCACACACCTGTTGTAAATAAGTGGTCTTTTGTAGTGGTTTATAGCTAACTCATTTTCTAGATATTTGTCTTATTTCCTTAGAGAGTTGATTTAAGAACATTTTGAGATTCATCAGTATATAAAATTCATTTCCCGGGCTAAAACACCAAAACTGGATCCTGTTCTGACCACTTTGTTGAATCACACATAATGAAGTGTTAATCAAATATTTTCTTTAACCATTACCTTCTTTTTAATCTGCTTAATCTGATGTGAGCACACAGTCCCCTTTCAACCCAGGTGACTGGACCACATCCAGACTCCCCCCAGCAGTGAAAGCAGATGTAATTAGACCAATTTAGAAATAAGGCACACAATCAACAATCCTGATGATCAGATCTGCACAGTACATAAACTTGCAATAGTTATATACATATGTTAGCACAAATATGCTCTCAATATGATGTAAAACTATCCAAACCACTTGGTCATATAACTTGATCTCAACATATTCCTTTTTACATGGTTTGCTTGGTGTAGAAAATAGGTTTTTTAAAGCAAGGATTAGTAATAGTTAGTGTTTAAAGAAAGCATTTTGCACCTTTTTGCTCACAAAGAGGATTATATTTAAGATATCTGACTTGACCTGATTTTCCCACATGGGATAAGCAAGAATTCTATTCCTGAAATGCTGTGTAAGTGTCTTTGGCCCTTCACCCATGTAGGACAACGTTGGTCTAAATGGTAAGTTCTCTAGAGTTTTGCATGGAGCCTGCTGGAATTATGTTTAGAATCTTGAATAATATTCCTTTTTCTACAGGGACCCTTATCCCCTTAAATATTTTTACCTTGTTCTGAGAAAAACACAAAGTGCATCACAACTGAGCTTTCCTTTTTAGCTGATTAAAATCTTAGGTTTCTGTTATTATGTCTGTCAAAGCTGATCATTGATTCTATCAGAACAGCAAAAGCAGAGAATTTATTGTAACAGTCTGCCTCCTCTGAAATGGACTAAGTAGCAGAGACAGAGGCTTTGGAACAGCAGTAGTGCAAGAAAAAGATATGGTAATTACAGTGGTGGTGTTTTATTAAACTACTTTTTGCTATTATTTTCTGCATATCCTTGGGCTCAAAAAGCACTGGGATGAATGTCATTAAAGACAGTGTATTCCCAGCTGTGCCAAGTACAGTGTTCAAGAAATTCCTCCTGTGCCTCTTGAAAAGTGTTTTAACTTGTATAAAATCTATTTACAGAAAAGATGAACCAGAAGAGTGAGTGGGGAAAATACTTTGGGAAAAAAAGATTGTAAACAGAAATGAATACATATTTTCCAAAGAATTTTGCAGTATCTGCAAGGTAAATACAATAGTTCAGATAGAAAAGATTTTAGTGTCTACTCTGAAATACGGCTCTAGTCTGTGCCTCTCACCCTATTTATCCATTTTAGGGGAAAATGTAAATAGGTAATCATTGGGAGAGGCTTTTTTGAATCTGGAATCTGTAAAGTGCATTCTCATATTGCAGGTCACTGCAATAAATTAGAAATTCCCTGTACCCTTTGTCATATTCACTGTTGAGCTGTAGTCTCACGAATGTTGGGTTCTTGATATATATATTTTTTAGTTGAAGCCATGCTTGTGTTCTGTGATTGCCAGGTGTCTGATACAAATGAATTTTAGTGCATATTTAGGTAAATCCAGTCGCAGTATATTGTGAGGATGCTTTAAAATATTTTTCTTACTGACTAGAAGAGACTACAGATGTTTGGCCTCATCAAACATGTGTTAGTTGAGAATAGCCTGTGGGAATGAATAACCTGGCATTGTGTTGTCTCGATAGAATTCCCTTTTTGCAAAGGAAGGAGTTCTGGATTATCACTGCACTCAAGCTTCTAGTTTTCACAGTTATAATATTGTATATCAATTACTTTTCAATGTGCCTATTATCCACTTTGTAGAATTCTATAGTCAAACATGTTAATTCACCATCCTGTTTAAAAATCACAAATTGAATAATTGCAGAATATAAACCAGTGCTGAATTGGATAAGATTGGTTTAAAAGGTCTATCTCTATTTCATACTTCCCATGATTACTGAAAAGTGTTTTAGAAAAGGAAAATGCCAAGAAATCCCCAATTCTGAAACAATAGAATTGCAGTCAATGCAGTGTCCATCCCCACCCCCATCCCAGAGCCAGAATAAACCTGAATAAATGAGATTGCGGGATTCTATTGGGAAGGCAATTAATCCCTTGAGAGGGACAGGGAGATCTATTAATATGCAAATGAAGATCATGACATGGTCAGCATATTTTAAAGGGTTTTGTGTCATAGGCGTTTCCATTGGAACAAAGTAATTTTCAAGTATTTACAGGAAAATGCAGTTCTGACAAAAGGAGTTTGTAGGGGCTGGTACTTCCAGAAGTGCTCCTTTGTCACTTGTTTCTGACTGAAGATGCAGCAGCGCAGCCACCAAAGCAGGGAGTGCTGGCAGCCGGGGAGATCTCCACCCCTGGACACTTCTGCACTCTGGCACTGGAGCTGAAATGTTTTCTTCATGTGCTGTTTCCTCTCCCCTCACAGAGACTGTCAAGGCATGGCATGGATCATGCACTATTTCTAGGGCCAGGACATTTCTAGGCAGCTGGGAAGGAGGAGTCACGGACACATTGGTGCAGAGATGGTCAAGACATTTGCAGTCCATGTAAGAGGCAGGGCAGGCACCTGCCGAGGGTTTTGGCTGGCATTGGCACTGCCTTATTCTTCTGCTCTCTTCAATCCTCTCTCTGCTTTCCTCTGCCCAGGCTTTAGGTTCTCCTCCTGGATGATTCCTGCCCCAGACCATCTTTAGCTGTCTTTGCAGAGTGCCTTTCCTCTGCATTGCATGTCCTGCACCTTCTTTTCATCCAGAGATTTGAGGCAAACCTCCCTCTTCCCCTAAATACGTGAGCCAGAACAGGGGCATCAACTGCTTTTAAAGAGTGTTTGACCCCCAGCTCTTGAGAATGTCAGTGTTACTGTGTCTTCCAAAATCACTGAAACATTCTTAAGCTAGATTGTTATGAAGCAGCTCTGATGTATTCTGACATCAATTTTACATATATTTTGTATATATTTTTTATAAATTTTTCTAAAGGGAAGTGGTCCTTCTGAGTGTTATCTTTGCTTGGGCTGGAGACCACCTGCTCTTTCCCAAAACCATCTCATGGCTCCACTCACTACCTGCTGTGCAGTGAGGGTAGCAGAGCTGCTTTTAGCCCATGGCTCTCCCAAAAGGAGCCATCTCCTCTCTCCAGCATCTCTCTCCCAGCTGTTAGGAGGCTCAGCTGTGCTGGTCAGGGACCCACCCTGCTGGCAAAGCAGGGACTGCTGGCCCCAGAAACAGAAATGGTGCTGGAGTGCAGTGCTGGGGAGAGAGCCCCTGTTGGAGAACCTGGAATTTCAAGGCAAATTTGGAACCTGCAGTGGGAGTGCTGAACTGCAAGTCTTTGAGAAAGTGTTCAAAAATATTTTAAAATTCTAGATCTAGTACTACAGGCCAAGAGTCAGACCTGATCCTGGCAGATAAGCACTCAGAGACTCTAAGGCTGGAAGAAAATTGAGTTGCTAATGGTCTCTTAAAAGGCTTTGACCTACTTAAAATCTCTGTAAAAACAAACACATAGTTGTGGGATGTTATATTTTACTTCATTTGTAAATTTATTTTATATTTATGGCTCCAAGCCACTTTCTGAAAAGCAAGGGAAAAAATTCCTGTGTGCAGCTGAAGAGGTATGAAAGACATTATTTGAGTACAGAAAATCCCAGAGTTTCCAGGAAGCATGGTAAAGAAGGAAGTAGTACCACATGAAGGATTTTAAATTGAGGGATTAAAGAAAATAGCCATTCTGTGCAGTGAAACACAAATAGTAATAGTTTTGCTCATAATAAAACACTTTGCTACAGTAGAACTGGAAGAAACTCAGTACACTTTAAATTCTTCAGGGAAAATGTCATGAGACAGTGAAATGTTGAGGTTGTGCAAATTAGCATTGGAAAATAGTTTGTCAAACTGATTTTATGATTATAGTAATTACAAAAATATTTTTGTGATAGCTGGCAGCCTACATTGGGACTAGGGTCTCAAGAGAAAAGACACCAATATTTAAAATCTCTCTTTAGTTTGTGAGCAGCAGCAAAACTGACTTTTTATTATGAAAATAAGGGAGGTGCTGAGAAACTACTGAGTGTCCAAAAGTGCTTGATCCAGTACAAGGGTCTGTGACTTAGTGTAAAATGCATTTTGCTAATTATTTACTATTTACAAAAATCTTGGGTATGACATAATGTGTCTAATGTGCTTATTTCATTGGTAAGAAGTAACATTTATTTTCAAATCCTCAAAAATTGGAGGGTGTCTTTGAAATGGTTTTAATAAAAAAATCAATTTTTAATGGGAAAAAATTCTTCCCTGTGAGGCCCTGGCACAGGATGCCCAGAGAAGCTGTGGCTGCCCCAGCCCTGGAGCTGTTCCAGGCCGGGCTGGATGGGGCTTGGAGCAACCTGGGATCATGGAAGGTGTCCCTGCTTGTGGCAGTGGGGTTGGAACAAGATTTCCTTTAAGATCCTTTCTAATCCAAACCATTGTAAGATTTTTAAAATAATATATGATTAATAGCAATGATTTGATTTTACTTCCCCTTAATACTTGCTTTTTGATTTTTTCTTTCCCTTGCTGTTTAAGCCATATTTTGATATGAAATGACAATTTTGTGACAGAACATTGTTCAATAATATTCAGCCATATTTAGTTGAGGAATATTGCTTATTTAATATGCTATTTGATGAACATTTGCCACTATTCCTATTATTATAAGAGGAGCAGAGATATTTTAGTTTATCAAACAATGAAAATGTAAGAAGGAAGAAAAAGTCATTTGAATTATAATGAAGTGGTATAAAATTCACAGTACATTAGTTTTCATCTGTGGGATCTTATAATGAGTATTATTCTGCCAGGCTAAAAATTAATGTTGTGAGGAACTCCCCTCAAGTGCTTTGTGATGTTTCATATCTTTTCACTGTGTTAACCGTCATAGGGTTTGACCCTGAGTTTCCAAATGTATCTCATTAACACAGAGATTTCTGCTCTAGTTTAAATAATAAAATCACTGTAGCTGATTTTCTCTGTCAGTTTGTCAGTGGGATGGAAATCTCTAAACCTCTGCTTTCTACAAAAGTACCTCGAGAGCACCAACACTTGCCAAAGAACCTTTGCTGACATTTCCTGCGGTGCTGTACAACAATAACAATTTCAAGTTGTGTTTTCTGCAGTTCTGTCAGCACAAAGCTGTTCCACAGAGAGAGAGCACCCAGAGAAAAATCACTGTTGGATTGCACATTAAGCATTGGATTTGAAGAGCACAGAAACGTTTTTCGGCCTCTTTTACATTCTTTTGGATTAGTTGTGCATGTTGTCTTTTACAAATGAAGATACAACAAACTCACCTTCCTGCAGGTTGTAGATTTTGTGAAAGTCTTTTTGTGAAAGTCACAATTAATTGTGGGAGATGATCTCAGTGAGCAGAATCAAAACACTAAGCATTTCTTTTTCAAACCAAAGATGCAAAGGCAAGTCTTTTTAGGGGTGTATTTTCTTAAGAGGTTTATAGGAATGCATAGGATGCAGCTTTTGCTTTTATTCACACTGTTTCAGCTGTTGGAATTAGTGTCTGGTGTTCTGAGGTTCAGTTAATGATTCAGATCTACATCTGGAGTTATAAAATGTTGCTGCATCCATAGAAATGTTTCCTTGATGTAAAACATTAGAACTGAATAGAAATAAAATAGCAATTAAATATAATAATTTTGCATAAAAAGCATCACCACAATTGCAAAATTGCACATTTGAAACCTTAATTTGTGAGATTGAGAGACCATCCTGTGCACTGGAAGTCACCGATCTCATGAAGAAAGTTAAGTTTACATCACAAAGTGTTTGTATGTGCAAGCTAAAATGCTTTTGCTTTTGAAACTATAAATCGAGTTTCAGTCTACAAGTGCTTGAGTTTGTCCGATAAATTGTTTTTCTTAGCATAACTTGTCCATTTGTTATTTCCCTGAGGGGTTTTTTTGCTCATTTTTAAGACAAAACCTCAAACAGATTCTTGTGTCTCCAGTTGTGGACATCCTTGGGGATGCGTGGATCTGCAGCTGTGAGCACTTTGGGTCTGTGGTGGAGGCCCATGGCTTGAGAGGGTGATGAGACTAGAAAAAGAGATAAATGGGGTGTTTGCTGGGCATTAGAGCTACTCTGCTGCCTCTGCTGGGAGACTCTGGTCTCTGCCCTTCTTCAGCTGCCCTGGTCCCTCCCAAATGTTTCCACCCCCTTTGCAGCAGTGCTGGTGCAGTTGGTAATGATCTCAGTAGCCACTACCTAACAGCTCTGTAGTTTTCATCTTCCAGTGTGAACTTTGGTGAGGTAACAAAGTAAAATTCTTCTGATAATCCCAGAAAATGAAAGAGAAGCTCTTCCCATATTACTAACATGAGTACCTCAGTGAAAACAACCACACTATAGACTGTTTTCTTATCCTTCAAGAATATCAATGGCTTTGGCTGCAAGCAATAGTTCTAATGGAAAAGATCAAGCTAAACATAGGGTTGCTGTCTTTTTCTCCTACACAGGCTTGGATTTTGTTTCCTCTTTGTACCCAGGAGATTATTAATTCAGTAATGGTACAGTGTCCTAAAAATGCAAAGTATTTAATTCTTGCATTTTCAGAATTTCTTTAAAAGTCTGATTTCAAGCTCTGAGCTGCCTCTGGACTGCACTTCTGTTTCCCAATTGACATCTGTATTTCCTTTGCAGAATGAAAGGACAGGAAGGGCATAACTCCTCTTGACCCAAGCTAAAATAATTTATTTATTCATTGGACTGAGAATTCTACAGTTTTTATAACTTCTGTTATAAAAATACTGGCAGCAAATCTGAGAGAGAATGAAAATCAAACTTTTCACACTGTGTGTGTTTTATCGAGTAATTTTTACTTCTTTGTTGTAGAACATCTCAGAGTTCAATTGTTTATAGTTACATGTGGGCAATGAAAAGACAATTGCAGCCCCAGAATTCTGCAGTCTAAATATAGCACGGGAGAGAACAGCTGGGCACTGCAGCAGCACAGGCGCTCTAGGAATGAGTGAAATAATTGTGATTGCTGTAATAAGGTGGTGGTGGTCACAGCACACCAGCTGTCTCACCAACACAAAGCAAAGTTTCAACTGGATCAGGTATTCATGAGTTTAGCTTCTCTGGTTTACCCTGAGCCTTGCAAGTGAATTTCTTACTTGTCAGAGGGGTAAATTATTAGTGGCTGAAATAACTAGAGACTGTATCTCGGCCATGTGGTTGAGAAGAGTCTAAAGATAAGAGGATGACAACAAACAAAGCTGTTTATCTGTCTTTAAAAGAACTGTGATGTTCTTTGAACTAGCTGAGTTAATCTGCATTTATGCATTGTGGTAACTAGTGAGAAAAAACTGGAATTGGAGAGATTCATAGTAAAAGTAAGAGAACAGCTTATCTAACATAATGCTCTGGGTATGGAAGGATTAAAAATACTTTGTAGACAAAGCTTTGTTTCCATTCATGGTTCAGTGTGCAGGGCAGTGCTTCCAGGGGTCCCTTGGTTGACCATGTCCTATACAATTGACGCTGGAATAAAGTAAATTTGTCTATGTCAGATGAAGGCTAAATGTAGAATTAGTCTAATTCTCTCTCTCCCCTGTCTGCTCTGCAAACATCCATATGTAATCAGAGTTACATGCCTTGCAGAGCCATGTCTTTTGTGTCATGGTGAGAAATTATTAGTTTTCTCTTTCACGTTTTTTGAGGCAATTTTTGTATAGCAGATGGATAAGACTTGTACATCCAGAATATAGCACCAGGTACACCTGCTAACCACTGATAGTGTTTACCTTTAAGGATGCTGATAATTTACTATTGGTTTAGTTGTTTAATGACTTTAATGAGTAAAATGCCTTAAATGGTATGATTGCATGTCTAATTAGGCATTTGGATGAAGAAGCCTTGTAGCCTTCTGAAAGCACAGACACTTCCATTGCTCATGTCTGTAAAGAGAGTTACATACACAGTCTTACTGAAGTATTAATTTCTTTCCTTTCAAATAACTCTGATTCAACATACAAGAAAAAAATAGTTTGTGGAAAACACACATTAGAAGACAAATGGAATGTGTGTGGGTTTGTTTTTTTGTTGTTGTTTTTTTGGGGTTTTTTAACAGCAGGTGTTGTTTACCTAAGGGACAGGGGTTTTTTACCTAAAGGATAAGGTATTTTACCCTCAAACCCTTGAATGTATTCTGATAAGTCTCATGCCTTAAAAATGAACATTTGAAAATTATTTTATAGATGTTAGTAGATTATTTGTTTATTCTAATATCATGCAGGGGAAAGTGTAAGACATTAGCATAAGTATTCACAATATACATCTTGAATTACATTGTTTCTTTCTCACAAACTAAGAATTGTAAAGACTTCATGTGACTGCAGGGATAAAAAGCAGAGCAGTTAACTGCTATGGGCTATTTCTACTGAAGACCATTATTTTCCTCTTGTAAGTCAAAGCAAGCAGGACTGCAGATTCCAGTGAAGTCCAAGTTCCAGCTATCTACATCTTTCTAATGCACCTCTCCTATAACCAAAAGGAGGAAAGTAGGAATATCATGGTAAAGAACAAGGCTTCTCATGATGTGGCTGACTTTGGAGAGTAACCTGCTTTGTTCCAAATACTCTTGACAAGTTTCATAAAAAAGCCATTATTGTTAATATGGAATATCAGGCTATGATTGGTTGAGTATAACGTTACTCTTAGCCTGAATTCTAAAATTTTTGTACTGATTGTGGTAAGAAAATGAATAAAGGTAAGGTTTTCAAACGTTTTAGATTCTAACTTCACTGGGTTTGGTACTGTGTATTTTTCAATGAATTTCAAAATGCTGTGACATTTGAGAGCAATTGGAGGAAAAAAGTATGTTGCCTTTTATTGCAAAACAGTCATTCTGCACTTTTGATTATTTGCATTAAAAGAAATGTTAATGCTTGCATTAAAAGCTGGACCATTCTGAAATTGCACTGTAAATAGGAGAGAAAGATTATATAACTTAGACAGAAAAGGTAGGAATGATTTTGAAATTGTGGGTGCACGGAAGAGGTGAAGGTTCCAAACTGAAATTGTATTGACATTTAGCAATGGAACAATGGGCTTGCATCATGATTTGTTTTTATATAAGCGAAGTTTAAAGTGATTTCTTGGAATTTTTCTGCTTAAGTTGAATTTTATGACCCCCTTATTCAAACATAAAGTGCCATAATAATGGAAAGGTAATTAATAGAATGAGCAGATATCCCCAAACCTTATACAAAATTTCAGCAGTTCCAATGAAATTGTATGAATTGAGGCTATCATCTTTATTAGATCTTGATTTATGAGGAAACAAACATCATCCTAGCAGGCAGTTCAAGAAGATAAAAATCTGTGTTTTATAGTAATTCTCGTATTAAAAATCTAAAAGAAATTTTTGCCCCTCTTTATAGGTTTGTAAAAAAAGGTGTTTCCCCCCAGTTTAGTGTGATTTCCTTTAAAAGGTGGAGCTTTCTGTAAGGGTCAAGGGAAATGGGAAAAGAGAAGATGGTGCTTAATGTATTCCAGGGCAGAATAAAATATTGTACATCTTCACCATTTTTCTGCTTAAAATCTTTGAGTAGGTTTCAGTCTCTTGTAACTCTGATCAATATCTGACAGCTGTATTTACTACATGCACTTCTAATTAATTTTCATATGGGTAGCATATAAAATCTGCATATCTCCTCCATTCAGCATCTTTTTCCAATGAGGCTTTCTCCATGCATACAAAACAAGAATCCTTAAAAAAATATACAAAAGCATAACTTTATTTGCACTTGTTAAATATACTAAAAAATAAATATACTTAAAAAAAAAAAATGTAATAAGATCTGTTTTAAGTCTGCCAAAAGTGCATTAACCAAACTGGCAGGAACAGAGATGCTACAGAACTTACTGCTGGTTCCAATATTTGGCTGATCAGGTGTGCAGCCTCAGCTCTGGCAAATGGTTAAGAGAGTGATTTGTATTTCAAATGCAATTACCAGTAGGTTTCTGTGCAGGTACTATGTGTTACTTACAGAGTAGCTGCTCTGCCTTTGATCTCTGTGTTTCTCATGGAGAGAAAGCTGGTTGCAATAGTAAATGTTTATGTAAAAACACATGCTTGTTTAAATACAGTGCATTTTGCTGACTTTAAGGGTGACTCTACTGTAAAATGCTGGTGGCATTGCATTTTAGCATTTATGTATGTTTAAATAATAAATTAGTTTTTTAATATTCAGGCTTTTTATATCTTACCTGGTCATCCATTTAAAGTCTATCTTGCCTCTTTGTCCCTTTCTGGCATACCTGGGCATATGAAACAAGACCAGGGAAGGTATTTTTCCTCTGATATAGCAGTGTCACATCTGCCATGCCAAGGTTTAACCTTTTACCACAACTTGGTTCTCATATAAGTGGTGTTTTATGCTCATTTTACAAGAGATTAATTTTGCACTGCTTGTTGTCACAGAGCTGTTGGGTCTCACAGTGCTTGCAATCGCAGTGCCAGCAAATTTCTCAGTTTTGAAAGTTGCTTATGCCATGGCTGAGCAGAGAGATGTGTCACACATCCTGTCTTGCTGTAACAACACGATGTGTTTATTACAACACAGAGCTGTGTTGTGTGTCTCGAGCCTCAAGGAAGCAGTTCTTACCAACTCCATTCATGCAGTGGTGTGGATTTTCTTCTGTATGTGATAGGCTGCTCTTTGGTCAGCATGAAATCCAAATCAGCAGTCAGTGTAAGTGTGTTTGCCTCCACAGGAACTCTTTCATTAAACAAAGGTTAAATCAACAAAATGCTGTGGGAAGAGAAAATTGCAATTATTAAACATTGTCTGTTTTGTCCAAAGCAATAATGTGAAACTGAATCTATAACATGAAATCCATAGAACCAAAGCAGTAATATTTCATCCAAAATGTCTTAAGAATTCCTACACAGTTTTCTGGCTATTTGTCACAAATTCTGTGTATCTGTGCATAGACCATAAGTGAGAGTTTCTCAGAGCATATCCTTTGATGTGTTACAGGAGACTTAAGGGAGCTCAGGAGCTTCTGTTGCTTTGGATTGCTCTCTGTTGGTAAAATCTTCATGTAGGAAAAGGTAAATAGGTGGTTTGTGACCTGCTTACAAGCCTTGGTCTAAGCTGAGCTGCAGTCCAGCAGGAGGTTTTAACACTAGCAAAATATCTCTAAGTATTAACTACCTAGAGAGATTTCTGACCCTTTGAAATGAACTGGAAACACCATGGCAGAAAGAGTTGCTTCAAATCTATAGAAACAAACTGAATTCCTTTGCCAGTTTTTAGTGAAGGTGGCTTATGATCATGGTAAAATGTTATGATAATTGCACATTACTGAAACTATCTCTCCTTGCTTAATAACATTTTCTGTCTTTATCAATAATGAATTCCACTGTCAACACTAATTATTGTTAATACGTAGTTTTAAATGATAGTGACATAAACAATGCAGAGAAGTGAGATGTGCTTTTTTTTCCTATGGTTTATCAAGCAATATCTCACTGGCATTTTAAAATTCCTTTTTAAAAGCATGATTTGTTGAAATAGGATGGTCTAGTTCAGTGTTAATGGTGGCACACAGGCATCATTAGCTATTTCACTCTGTCAGCTATTTTCAGGGGGCAGGGGTTTTATGACATTTCCTTCACCAGCTGTGCATAGCTTTTGCTCGAGGAAGGTTTCTAAAACAGATAATGTTATGATGAATTAAAATTATAAATTATGAAGACATAATGTATACCCTGAGTGCATGCATTTGCTTTAGAGGAGATCTGCCTCCATGGGAGTTTTCCTGTAGGTTCTAAGTGACCTATAACTTATAGTTATCTCACAAATACTCTTTAGTATTTTGAAAACAGACTCATAAAAATTTACTTGCATTTTCAGAATACACAATTCTGTTTAGACTGCTTTTATTCCTGTATCTGGAGCCTGGGCTTGTAGTAGCTGGTCCTGCTACACTCTGTACCCTTAGAACATAATAAAAATATTTGTATGGAGAGCATGGAAGAAAACCACCTCTTCTCTGAAGATGTGCAATCTGCTTTGTCTGGTTCTGTTTTCTAGGTTTCTGATGGTAGTTTTTAATCTCGTGTTTTCAAATTTTAGGCATACTCTTTGGAGAAGCTTTCCCCAAGCTTTTCTGTTTTGAAGGAAGCAAGATGTGCAGTAAGAGTACAAACTGCTGGTCATTCATCCTTGTGATGGTAAATATGGGTTAAAATATGTTGGTGCACATTAAAAAGTCAGTATTTATCAGAAGTGGTTTGGTAGTATCTGGCTGTTGTAGTTCTTTTGTGATCAAACTTTACAGAACTGAGACAGTTGTAGTGTCAGGTGGCTCATGCACCAAGATTTCTTGAGCTTTAAGATACTGCATTTGACAGACTTTGCCAGCTCTTAATCCAGGAAATGATTAAAGCATCTTGGATGAGTGTAGATAAACTTTCTGACGATATCATTAGTGTGGAAATGTAATCCCCTTGAGGAGAAAAACCATGGCAGCATTAGTGACATGGAATTACGTAGTGCACAGCTTAGATGGTATAAATAGACAATATAGAGAAAAATGTTTAGCTATCTGAAGACTTAAAATATTGATTGAGTTCGCACTCTGTTGGTATTCATGGAGAGCTCTGGATTATAAGGCCTGATCCTAAACAGAGTGGGGTAAAAAAGAAATTTTTTCTTGTCTTCAGTGGGCTGTGAAACAGGTTGTGTATAAGCTTCTGGAGTTTCCTTGTTACTATCACTGACAGACTAAATATGGGCTGTTATTTAATATAATAATTGTTCCTTCTTGTTCTTACTCTGCAAAATTTAATTTTTTTTGCCCTAAGCATCCTTGCTTCAAAATGTTCCATATTATTAAGTCTGGTTCTGAGACCTTCAAGAATTTTAAAAATATACTCCTAGCAATTAAAACTAAATTGAAGCAATTTCACCCTGCAGTCACAATTCAGCCATGATGTGTTCAAGTTTTAGTTTCCCTTTTCATTTGAGACACTCAAATATTTATTTTAACCTTATCAGGAAAATAATTTTTTACAATTCTTCCAGATAACTGTTCTTTCCTATGCTGCTGCTTTCCCAGTGAGGATACTGTGGCATTGAACTCAGCCTCTGTGTTTAGCCAGAGCAAAAGTAAAATGTTTAAGGTCGACTGCTGTATCAGGTTCTGGGAAATCTATTATCAGGCAGAACATTTCACACTTCAGTAAACTCCAAATTAATTACATTGATGGTACATGAATACCAAAAGAAAGTGAGTGTAATTAATGCTACTTCAGCAAACATCAGAGGAAATATTAGTGATTTCCAATTGATGATAATGCTAATGTGTTATATAAAAGTATTTTATTAGAAATGGTATAATGCTGTCTCTTGCAGTGCCTCTGTAATGTGGCAGTTTATTATTTAAAATATGTTTTTACTGGCAATTTAAGACTATATCAGCATGCAAACTTATTTTAACATAGTCTTAATTACATGCAGTTCCCTTGCAGGACAGTTTAGGTGTGAGGACAGAGAAATCTGAAATTAAATAGGCACATGTATGAAGGTCTTGGAAGACAGCAAATCTGCTATCTTAGGCTTGTGGAGGGCAGACTTTGGCCTCTTTAGGAGACCAGTTGATACAATCCCTTGGAAGGCGTTCCTGAAGGGCAAGGAAGTCCAGTAAGGCTGAACATTCTTCAAGAAGGAAATCTTAAAGGCAGAGGAGCTGGCTGAGCCCATGTGCCCAAAGAGGAGCGGGTGAGGAAGGCTGTCCTGGCAGAATAGAGAGTTTGCCTGGAATGCAGGGAAATAAATAGAGGGTTTATGACCTTTGCAAAATGGGATAGGGAACACAGGAGGACTGCAGGGATGTCATGAGGTTATGCAGGGAGAAAATTGATGGGTCAAATCCTAATCTGACTGCTGCCTGCCATAAATGATAATTAAAGAATGTTTCTGTAAAGATTTTGATGACACAAAGGGGGCCTAAGGATAATCTCCAGCCTTTATTGGATGTGGGGAGAAACATGGTGACTAATTATGAGGAAAAGGCTGAAGTACTGAATGCCTTCTTTGCCTGTCTTTAATAGTAAGACAGTTGCTCTCCAGGTGCCCAGACCCCTGAGCTGGAATGGAGGTTTGGGGAACAGAGTGAACTCCCCATAATCCAAGGGGAAATGATCAGCAACCCCCACCACTGAAACAGACTATGGGTCCAGGTGGGACCCACCCCAAGGATATTGGGGAGCTCATGGAAACACTCATTGGGCCACTTTCCAATATTTATCAGTGGCTGGAGAGGTCCCAGTTGACTGCAGGTTGGGAAATGTGATGCCCATCTACAAGATGGGTAGGAATGAGGATCCCAGGAAGCTCAGGCTTGTCAGTGTGACCTTGGAGCCAGGGAAGGTCATGGAGCAGATCCTATGAAGTGCCCCAACATGGCAGGTACAGGACAACCAGGGATCAGGCCCAGTCAGTGTGGGCCAGTTTATGCAAGACAACCTGATCTCCTTCCGTGACAAGGGACCCCTTAGGGGATGAGGCAGTGGTTGTTGTCTGTCTGGACTTCAGGAAAGCCTTTGACACTATTTCCTGCAGAATCCTCCTGGAGAAGCTGGCTGCTCTAGGCTAGGGTGGGGCTACTCTTTGCTGGATGTAATACTGGCTGGGTGGCTGGGCCCAGAGAGTGGTGGGGAACGAAGTTACACCCAGCTGGGACTGGTCACCAGTCGTGTTCCCCTGGGATCTGTAGTGCGGCCAGTCATTTATCAATGATTTAATGAGGGGGTTGAGGGTAGCTCAGTCAGTTGCAGATGACTCCAGAATGGGTAGGAATGTTGTTTTTCTGGAGGGAAGGAAGGCTCTGGAGGTGAAGGGTCTGGAGCACAAGCCTCATGAGGAGCAGCTGAGGGAGCTTGGATGTTTAGCCTGAAGGAAAGGAAACTCAGGGGGCACCTTATGGCTCTCTACAACTACCTGACAGGAGAGTGCAGCTGGGGGGGGTTGTTATTTTATCTTCTCTCACATAACTAGTGACAGGATGAGAGGAAATGACTTCAAGTTGTGCCATGGGAGGTTTAGAAGGGATACCAGGAAAAACCTCTTCACTAAAAGGGACGCAAAGCTCCCTAGGGGCAGGCTGCCCAGGGAAAAGGTGGAGTTGCCATCCACAGAGGTATTTAAAAGGTGTGAAGATGTGGCACTGAGGGATGTGGGTTATTGGTGGATTGGACAGTGCTGGGTTAATGGTCGGACTTGATGACATTAAAGGTGTTTTCTAACCTAAACTACTCTACGATTCCCTATCTTCTAGGGTTTATAGTGCAGCATTAGGAGCTGATGCTATCTCAAAACACCATCTGTAATTCAGTGACATTTACACAAAAATATGCCGTTAATGGTATTATGCCTTCTATTGTTTACAATCTGAGCCATAATGAATTCCACCCTGCCTATTGTAGAGTATTGTAAGAGCAGCCACTGTAAAACAAGCTGTCGGCATCCAAAATGCAGTTTCTCACCCAGAAACAATGTAATAAGAAAAATAATTAGATTCTGTTATTAGCAGAACACAGTTAAATTATATAAGGTGGTTTCAAATTTTTTTGCAGATGTTAGCACTTTATAAATTTGTGTTGGAATCTTATTTCGACCAGTAAGACTGACTTTCAAGCAACAGTAAGCAGGGTATAGTTAACCACTGAAGCAGAAATTTAGAGTCAATGAGTAATTATTAAGAGCTTTCCAGAATATTAGCTGTTTCAGTTGCTGCAGTGATGGAATAGTCCATTAGATATTTCTGTTTCTGGCAACTCCTGAGAATTGATTCTGATACGAAACAACGAGCCATTTTGATCAATACTGTAATTATTCTTATTGATGGATTGTTTTACAATGATAGTCATCATTGCAATGTGTCTGCTCAGGAGGCATCAGGACTGTCCGCTGCAAGCAGTAATGCACCACAAATATCGGATTCAAATCAACACACTATTGAGACTGGGCTGACAAGCGTGAAATTAATTGTTCCACTTCATGTAAGACCTGCATTCTTCTTTTGAGAGAGTAATTTGTTGCTGTGTGTAGCCTGGGAACAGTACAGCTTCGGTGCCATGTTAGGTGTGGCTTTCTTGGTCTTTGTCTTTCCCCTGCAAGATTGGTTCTTTTACCCTTTTTAAGCATAATCAAAGGAATTTGTGACTCAAGGGCTCTGGCAAAGTTCATAGTCTTTCAAGTTTTTGAGGATGGAATTGCATAGCTTGGTAAGAGAAAAATAGGCTTTATCACCCAAGCTATTGAAAGGTTTTAAAATACAGGAGTAGCACTGAGGAAAGGAAATTCAAAGTATAGCAGAACAAGAGAATATTTCAAAACAGTATCAAACTGGGGTTTTCTTTGTGTTTTTTTTTTTTTTAAATCTGAAATGTTGCATCATTATGGCCGTGTTTTTTTAATGGATATTAGTACTAAAAATGTTATCTTCAAATTGCCTTGGTGGAAAAAGAGGCTAAATTCAGAGAGCAAAAATATTTAGAAACATAGATATAGATGTACTGTGCCCCACCACTAGGGTCTATTGAGGGTTGGTTGGATAAATGGCTTATTAATTAATGGAAAATAAGTAATTCATGTATTGTGGTAATGAAGTGACAGTTATTAATACAGTTCCCAAAATTGTGTTGCCCTTACACTTGTGTGTTTCTGCTTTGAGGATGCTAACTTTCAGCTTTAGGTTTCTCAAAAGAGTATTTGTGATATTAAAATACTTGGACTTAAAGTTTATCTGTGCTGCTTTGTCATTTTATTCTTTTTTGTTTAAGCTTTTCTCTCTCAAAGGAAAAGCCAGGGTTGTTTATTGCCAACTGGCATGGTGTGTGTGCACCCATGCATGTTTAATTTTACTGCATCTGTGTAAATTCTAACAAATTCATTGCTGGCTATGAGTATACTGGTTTGAATATGGAAAATATTCAAACAGGAAAATAGCTGTGGAAATCAACAGACATTTCTCAATCTACCATTCTGTCTAACAGAGTCAGACTTAAATGTTTGAAGATGATGCTAACACTTCTGTTGTGAACAGCTGAGAATTACCTTCTTGGAGGAATGCAGAGCCCAGCACAGAGTCTCTGTTTTCATAAATATAAAGGCTCCTGTCAGTTATTGAAAAAGAGTCCTGTCCTAAAACTGCTGTTCTCTCATCAGCACAGGAGACTGTCAATCTTTTTAAATACTGCTTATCTAGCTGACCCTGGTGGGTGTTTTGTGATGGGAATTTCAGGGCTTTAGTGATACCTTGCGTAAAGTGATGGTGTTGAGAGGGTTTTACTCTGAAGGGTCTTGTTCATTCTGTTTGTGTTACAACTGCTTTCTTATACTCTTCCCAGGGAATCTTCCAGTGATGGAACATTACCAACAAGTTTTTAGCGTACCCCAAGCAGATGCACAGATGATTTATTTTTCAAGAATATCACTCAACAGACAAACATTTGTTTCTTTCCCCCAAAAAAAGCTGTTGAAGGGCTTGAGCTGTGCTCTGACAGCTTTTATCACACTGATACCATGTCTCACCTGTGTCCCGTGTTTCACATTTGTGCTGTGCCTTAGAGAATCACAGAATTGTTTGGGCTGGAAGGAACCATAATAATCATTCAGTTCCCACCCCCTTACCATGGACAGGGACACTTCCCACTAGCCTGGGTTGCCCCAAGCAGCATCCAGCCTGGGCTAGCCTTATGCTGAGCAGCATGAGCAGTAACACACAGGGCTTTTCTCATCTAATGGCTACCAAAATTCTTAGGCACTGATAATCTCAGTATTATCTGTCAGCAAACATCCCACAGCCTGTGCTGCTGTACCACACTCCAGCCTCGCCTTGTACCATTTAGGTGTTACTAGTGTGCAAGGTCAAAGAATCAAGTATAATTTAGAAGTGGAAAAAGTGGTTTGTTTAAATCTACTTTCCTATATGGAAGGAAAGAAATATTTTGAGTTGTATAAATTAACAGAAAAAAATTTTGAATCTTTAATGAAACATTTGGATCAAGATTTGTCCTGTGCTAATTGAGAGGATTTTTTTTAAAATTTGATTTGGATGTTTGTGTTTTTTCTGCCTGAATCAGTTGAAGTTTATGCTCTCATCTGAATTTCAAATTATATTTCCAGGATGCAGGCATGAATCAAACACAAATGAAGGAAGCCCAGGGCCAGTTGTGGCTCAACTCTAGCAAATACAAAAAACCTGTCAGGGAGATTTAGTCTTGTGCTCTCTTTTTCTCACTTATCTGTTCTGCAGTAGTCAGCAAGAAACTTCTGCTTTCAAATATATTTTGAAAAAAACTTTTAAATTTCAATTCATTTTTAATTTTAGTTATAAAATTCACATTTATATATCTGTCCAAAATCATGCACAGAACTTTGCACACAAATTAATCAACTATGGGGGTTCTTCCACATATTAAAAAGAAAAACGAAGACACCTTCCCCATAAACACCAAACTTTCTTATTTTGAAACTCATTATTTTTTTGTTGAGCTTTGACTTGTTCTTTGAAATTGTTTTTTGCAATGGACTCACTGAAATCTAGCATTTATCTTTAATTCATCCCTAGGCTAAACACACAACGAAGTTCTTTGCTGAAGATAGATCATGCCAGAACAACAGAAATGTATCAGACAGTTCTCTAGGTCAGAAACTCAAAGAACTACTACTAAGTCAGCTACTTGCTGACTTTCCAAAATATAACAGATATTTTATTGATCTGTCTACTTCTTAATTACCATAAACCTGTCTGCTTTATTGCTATTATGGTGTGTGAGCTGTGCTCACTCAAGTTTTATTTTATCTAGGGTATCAAATATAATACACCCTCAGTCACTTATAGTTCTGAGATTGTTTCTACATGTATTGATTTTTGAGCTTGTTTTATTAAATTACAAGCAGAAGAAATTCAAAAGCTTCCTTGGTGGATAGACGTTTACAAGTTTAGTTTCTTGTAGGATAGAAATCTCAGCAATGCAAAGAAGAGGACAATCAAAGTGGATGGTTTGCTTTTAGAGAGGAAAGGAGGGAGTGCTGCAGGACAGAGCAGTAGGTAGGTAGGACCAGGCATCCTGAAGTGTGTTGCTGTGCCCCACAGATGTAGATAACAGCTGCTTGTCTTCAGTCTGGACAGCTTCACATGAGCCAGAAATTTTCTGGGCAGAGAACATAATCCCCCTGCTTGAATGTCAAGTAATGCTTTCCATTTCTGAAAGGCAGAATTGAGTTTCCTTGTTGAAATCCTCTAAGATGCTCACTTTTGGTGGGTCTTGTACTTGAACAGTGTTCCACAGCTTGTTTGCTTCTTCAGGTGTGTCTTTTGTGTAAGGTTTTGTGCAGGTGTGTGTGTGTGGACCAGTTGAAACACCTAGGGGTTTTTCAGTATTCTTTTAAAAATGAAAGATTGTATTACTTTATGCCCAAACATATTGCTGTTTAGGCATAAATATGTACAGTTTTAAAAATAAATGGTTATTTCTTCTTCAAAAATTAAAATCAAACCAAATTTAATTGAAGAAACCAGAACTTGCTATTTTCTGAGCCTTAGCAGGAAAATGCATTTACATTCAGGCTGATTTTTTTAAAAGAAAAGAAATATTAAAAAGTATTAAAGCATTTAAACTTCCATTTATTTGATGCCGTTTGCTACATAAAAATTCTGTCATAATTTCTAGCTACAGTTAATGTAACTACTGTCAGGAAAATATTTATGCAAACCTTCATGTGATATATCTCCCAATATTTTGTAGGCTTAAATAGCCACAGGTCCTTTTTATTTGCTAACTTTTCATATCTGTTCTATAGTGAAGGCTATGTATTTATCTGCTTAACATTATAAGAATGAAAATATTATATGAACCTGAAATTATGAGAGGTTGTTTTATTTCTGTGCTGTCCAAATCTTATCGATAATTTGAAGAAAAAAAGAAGGAA
Organism: Erpornis zantholeuca; assembly: GCA_013400515.1. Lineage (NCBI taxonomy): Eukaryota > Metazoa > Chordata > Aves > Passeriformes > Timaliidae > Erpornis > Erpornis zantholeuca. Next base: position 29,378 of record VZTN01018121.1, read on the forward strand.
GGAAGGAAAAAGCTCTGTCCAAGAGCTTTGCCAGGTGTACCTTGGCTTCTTTTCCCCCCGCATGGCTATACTACAGCTGAAATCTATTTTGCACTTTGTTGCACAGTGGAAATTCACCCTTCTTGCATAAAAATCTGCCTACTTGGAGCAGGTTGCTTTAAAAAAATAAAGGAAGGAAGCAGCTATAAAGAAAAACACACAGTTGAATGCTTTTGAGTGGGAAATACTTGGACAGAGGGAAGCTTGTGGCTATTGACACCCTGGATCTGGTACAATTATGAACCTGAGAATGTTATTGAAACTGAACCAAATGCTGCCTTTAAAACCAGAAATTTGTCTCCATTCCCAACAGAGACATTTGAAGTAGCAAGTGCTCAGTATATAAATGCTTTGATTGGATTAGCAGATTTGAGGATTAAGTTTGTCTCTTTCAGAACTGGAAATCACTTTTGCTAAAAAACTCATATGCCTGCATATGTATGCTAGTTTTCAGAAATTCTCATTTCTTTCCTTATTTAGACTTTAATCCCGGATAATATAAGTGTAGGCACATATAATGCATTGTATGATCAAAACTTGTGAGAAAAATGGATAAAAATTCAGCTTTCACTCACTTGAGTCAACAGTCCTAAATCTGTCTCTCACAGGTACTGATTATTCCTCTGACATGGTCACAAAATACCCTCTGTCAGCTGACAATTGTCTGTCTGAAGCTTAGTCTGTAAGTAGGAATTACTTTATTTTTTTCCCCTCTCTTTCTCCATGCTTTTGGAGAATAAAGCTGAAGTGACTTAATTTTGAAAATCAGAAAATCTGGAGAGATTGCTGAAAGCAATTGGGCGTGTCAGGACTGTAAAATCTAATGGACGCTGGAGTGTTCTGGGGGCTTTTGCTCTGTCCACAGTAGGGATTAGTTTTGCTCCCTGTTTTAGTCCAGGGCTTTGTCCTTGGGCTCTGTCTGGGAGGGACTGTGGGCACTGAAGTGCTGCAGACCCCAGCTGGGAGTGTTGTTATCCTGTGGGCACCACGCTGGGGCTGAGGCCCTCAGAGACATTGCCGCGGGGGGTGCAGGCCCAAAGCCCTCAGGACACACCCTCAGCTCTGGGCTAGAAAATTCCTGGTTGTGATACCTTTCCTTGGTCTTAAAATTAAAACTAAAACTTGGCCTATTGGGAAAAGGGGTTTTTACCGCAGTATTTATTTCAGGATCTTGGGGTACAGTGTTTTGTCCAGGTGGAATGTTCTGAAAATGCATGAACACTGACACACTGAAATACACACAATTATAGGCCTTGCAAAATTAACATATTTATCAAAGATTCCCCAATGAGAGGCTTGAGTGAACCTGTCGTTCTGAGGAACCTTTCCCCCTGGTTGGACCTATCTTAGTTTACAAAAATACGTTTTGGAGAGGACCTTGGTGTTTTGGGCTTCCGGACTCTTTGGTCTCCTGGTTTAATGGTGCTGTAGGTCTGAGCTGAGATATCAGACTTGGAAAGTTACAAATATGTAGGCTAAAAGCACTAAGAATGCATAAAACTATATAAAAGAATATATAAGTGGGGTGTAAAAGAAAAAGCAAAACATCATTCTGGCAGCAGTTGGATTTCCTGGGTCAGAGCTAAGAGATTGTATAATCTGTCAGGAGCAAAGGAGCAGGGCAGGTGGAGCAGGGCTGCAGGAGGGAGCTGCTGGGCCAGGTGTGAGCAGCCAGGCTGTGCTCTGCTCTCCCCTGACTGACCCTGGGGCTCCTTGCCTTGCTCTGGCCCAGCAGGACAGCAGGGACAAGGCTGTCTCACATGTCTTGCCCCACCACGAGAGCTCTCCAGCAGAGCTGCTTGGAGAGCTGCCAGGGCTTCTTTGGGATGTGGGATTGTCTCGGTTTGAGACAAATTTAGAGAAAAATATCTTCTGATAGGAAGCAGGTTGTAGTTATTTTTCTCCTAGAAGGTTCAGGAAAAAAAAAATATTTTTTGGAAGGAAAGTGAAGAGGAAAAAACAATTTATTTAATGAACGTACAAGAAAGAAATAATAAAGTTAAATAATAAAATCTCTCACTATGCAGAGATTTTTTGAGTGTGGTCTTTCTCTTTTTTGGAGTTGAGTCAGTGTGGGGGACACCCCTCCAGGTTAGTAGGAAGCTTTTTCAGTGAGGGTTTGATGTTTTGGTGTTTTGAACAAGTCTAGAAGAGAAGAAGAAGAAACTGAAGTTTCAGGAAAACTCAATTTCTCTTCTTTCAAAGAAACAGAGCTGAGAGACCTCTGGAAAGCAAGGAAGGGTTTGCTTCCCTCTCTGCCGCAGCAGCTATCACTCCTCACAGCAGAAGAACAACAGAGAGGAGTAGTGACCTTGAAGCACAGAACTGCTTTGAAAAAGTTCTTCTGGCTGGTTTTTTCCTTCTCTCCCCTCCCAGGTTCAATTTAAAGGGACAGAAAGGTATAAGGTTCATTTTCTGGGCATAGAGCAGGCGATATGGGATACACCATAAAGTCACCCCAAGACAGGGATGAACACCTGCAAGTGGAACAGCCACAGGTGCAGTTATGGTGAAGTGGAGCCCACTGAGCAGCTGTGAGAGCCTGGATGGAATGATAGTGCTCTGTGCCACAGAAGTATATTGAGGTTTTATATGTCTTTATTTTTATCATCCTGATTCAGCTTACCATTGAACATTCCTGAATCAGATTGATTTATATGTGGACAGCTGAAGGTAATGCATATAATCTAGTGTTCTGCTCTATATCAGGTGAAAATCATTAATTCTTTCATGGACTTAGTGTTGGACCTGAAAATAATAATGAAACAGCTTCTAGTGTGTGTATAAATATATATATACTACATTATGTGTCTGTAGTTTTAAAATAGTTCAAAACTGAGACTTCGCCATTTCTCCTTTTTTGTGGGAGAGCATAAAGATTTATTGCATGAAATGGACAATTTACACTGGAAGATTGAGGAAATGCATAAAAAACTCTATGTGGAAATGAATCTGGTGGTTGTGGTTTGAAAAGCGGCCATCATGCCTGTGTGTGAATTTATTTCCAACAAAAAAGTTTCCGTGGCAGATTTATGGAGCAGGCATGGTGACCAAATTGTCATGGTAAAGTATAGACACTCTGGATATGGATCAATACTCCATAGAGTAAATACAGATGAATTTCTGTATACAGATGACTGAAATTTCAAGCCAGATCTGTATTTTCAGTGGTGTTTCAAGGAGAAGATGGGTTTGGTGCACATTCAGACTTGTAGCCCTCAAACAAAATTGCAAGTGAGAGGAGGACTGTGGAGCCACTGTAGCAATTGGAAGTACAGCATCAGGTCCTAAAAAGGAACATGTTTTTCAATAGGGATTTGTAATTGTTGGATGAATTCTAAAAATACTAATAAAACCGATTTTTATATTTTGATTTAATAGAACACAAATCTGAAATACATAGTTCAGTGAAGGATTCTTACAGTATTGTATTTTTACAATATTGTATTAATAGAAATTGATGACAGCATTTAAGTCAAATTACTGTCCTCTGGTTATAGGATTTTATAGGAAAACTGTGTTTTGAAACCTCTCACCTTTTTCATAAGCTGCAGTAAGGAAAAACTTCAGATGAGGTCAATTAATTTCTAAAGGTTTAGCAAATAAAAATTAATAAAATAATAAATTAATATAATAAATAAATAAATTAATAATAAAACATCTAAACATTCCCATTATCCCTCAGTGAGGTGCTATGAAATACTGTTTGCTGCAGTACCTCTGCAGGTCTGGCGTTTCATGTAGACCACTCACAGCATTTATTTGGTTGCAGTAGCATTTTGCTCTTTGTATTATATTGCATTTGGATTGTATATAAGTCTGATTCTTGCTGCTGCTTGAATTACAGATTATTATACTTCATGCCACTTTTACAGTGTTGTGGACTTTTTATTTCAGTCTGTCTACATAGGCTTTAAAGTGTAAGATCTTTTTTGGGGAACTGCTCCTCCTGTGATTACTGTTTGCCTGAGTAGGACCTGCACTGCTGGCAGTTTGATCAAGTGGGTGAAGGAAGGTTTGCAGGAATGTATCATGAACTGTATGCAAATTTCTTTTAGTTTAAAATTATTTAGAACACTTGCATACAATGCATTAAGCAATTCCCCTCAGATATATGGGGGAAAAAAACCCTAAAAAAAGATTCACCCACTCCTACCTGAAGGCTTTTTTGGGCTAATTAAATGCCTTTATTTCAGTTCCCTTCCCCTCTCCCCCCACATTAGCCTTATGAAACAGGTTAGTAAAGTCACAGTTTTTTTCTTTCTTTCTTTCTTTAAGCTATTTTAATAACATCAAATAACACCTTTACTTTGGTTCCTCATTTTCATAGACATGTGCTTCTGTGGTTAATAAAAATTTTGATCTGTTGATATTGTGGCTTGATTTGATAGACAATGTGAATATTTTGTCTCCTTTTGGTTTGTTTATTGCAATTTCCAAGAAACCGAGTATAGACATTTTGTATTTCTGAATGGGAAATTGAAGGAGAAGCAAATAGTTTGTGAGGAACTCCCTGTATTATTTTTGGACAAGAGAAATCTGGCATACAAGAAAATTGCTTATGCAGTTAGATTTTGTTGTTTCTCCATTGGGATGGATTACACACTCAGTTTTAGAACAAAAGAAATGATGATTTATGCAGTACATAATGGTCCTGGGGTAATGAGTGTGTCAGTGCATGCTTTGTGAAAGTGAAATTTAGGGAACCATAATGTATAGAATAAATAGTGACAACTGTGAATGAGAGACCCATAATTCCACTGAGGAGTTCTGAGCATGACATAAGCTTCCAGTGTGAAGCTTGGGTGTTTTCTGGTACTCCATCACTGGAGCTCAGAAGAAGAATTAATTCCTGTTCAAGGTCCTTAATTGAAAATTCATGATTTTCTTTCCTTGTTCAACATGTGATCCTCACCTTCTTTACCATTTTAAGCAGTGTGTCCCTACACCTTTCTGTCATGACATCTGTTGTGCTCCTGGTGTGTTCCCTCTTTCCTGCAGCTTATGGATAGGAGCAGCAATGCCTTTCGTTTTCAAACTACAGCTAACTGACATCTCAGCTGTACTTGGAATGGTTTTGTTGTTGTCTTGTCTAAATGTTCAAAGTTTCTCATCAATCAGGCTTAAAATCTATGACCTTGTGTTTGATAAAAGCTCTTAGCTTGATATGTGCATAATTTTTTGGAATTTAAGGAGAAAATAAGTGTGTTGTGGTTGTCACTGCAGTTAATTTCTTGTGGAGTTGTGCACCTTTTAAATAAATTGTTGGAAAATATTTTTTATGCAATTTATTTCTTGAGAGTTCTTTGGGGAAAAGAAAAATAGGGGATTTATATATAAAATTGTTTTTATTTTTGAATGATATATAGTGCTTTATGATATATAATTTTCATAGGCTGAAAAGTGGATAACCATTTTTCAAAATGAATAAAAGATTCTGTGCATAAGCATTTCATGTAAAATAAAGCTTTTTTTATATTTGTTTCAGCGTATCAGCTCCTCAGAATCACAGGTACTGAGTGCTCCTGCCACGTAGGGAGTGTGGCCTCTTAGGCTGTGTATGTCTCTCTTGCATATGAATTATGAAAAGTACATTTTATTTCATCAGATTCAAGCTTTAATCAAAATTCTGCATTCATTCAATTTTTTAAACACTTGCATACACACAGACAGTGCTGGAACTCAAGTAATGTATTAAAAAAAACCAAATACTTGTGCTTTTATATTAGGTTTGAAGTTTGCTAGTGCTTTTTTTTTAGCAATCAGTGTAGTAAGCCTTTGTCTTTTATGCAGATACAGTATATACAAATATTATCTCTGGAATGCTATTTTTATTGATTCTTTTATTACTGTAATTCCTAGAATTTTTGGTGTTTGGGATCCAGCAATGCAAACTGACACTGATGCCAAGACTTCAGAACAGAAACTTAGTCCTGAAACAAATTGTTCTTGGGGCTGAACTCTACTGGGGCCTTTCACAGATTTTTGTTTTTCTTCTTAATTTGCAAGACTAAGCCAGAGAACAAGGTGAAGCTGACCATGGAAATATTATTATCTGTGTTTAATACCTTGAGAAGCACCAAGTAATTGACTAATTCAAGGTTATGAAAAACTCTGTGGCAAAGCTGGGACTTGAGCCCAGTTCTTTCAAATCCAAGGTTAATATCTCAACCACCAGACCATTCTTCCTCTAGGAATGCAGCTTTCATTTTAACCCAAAATTTCACTTATGCTAATTGTACTGCAAAACCAAAATCCCTATGACTTAAATTTTCAGTAGTTACTCTCAAGTAATGAGGGACTTAAAAACTGCTTCTGCAAAGCCTATTATTAATGTGCATTTATTGGTAAAATGACTGATATTTGAAAACATGTTTAAGCCTAAATAGTAAGGCTTTTTCTGCTTTCTGTGAGTTTTTCTTTCCTTTGCCCCCTAATATTATAGATTGTTTTATTATTTACTGTAACTGTTGCTGGAAACTAGACAAATTGTGTCTATCTCAGCAAGATTTGAACTACAAAGCAGAGTTTTATTTCTTCTCTCTCTCAATATATATTTAAAAAATGGAAGCTGAATTCTGAAGGAATTATTAATAATGTGACAGTTCAATATTCTAAGATTTAAAGCCACTGTAGAGGGAGAATTGACAACAGACTGGATTTATATTGTACCTCTCACTTTAAAGAATTAAAGTATAGTATTCAAGACAAAAAAATGAAGTATGAGTACATGCTGTCTGCATAGAAGATGTTTCATCATAGAGCAAAATGATGATTTCTTCTAATGCAACTTGTGAAACTCCATCTGGAATAATGTGGGAATTGTTTTACAGTTCAGCCCTGAAAAAAGGGTGACAAGCCAGGAGCAGTAACTGGAAGAAGAACAAATAATTAGGAGTGTAACAATGGATGCTATAAATTATTGGAAAAGAAATGGAATATTAAAGAAGTCTGAAGTATAACTAATGTGCGTGCTGCTTTAGGAAAAAAGGGAGCCTTTTATTTGCCAAAATATTTTCAAGGAAACTCAATTTTGGGATACAGCTTCAGTGATCTGGTTTGTTAAGATACCAACTGGGGTAGAAATAAATGTAATGGTACTGTTGGATATTTATTCATTCTTATTCAGTTTGCTCTCTGCTATATGCTAGTACCTCATCCTCTTAAACTAATTCAGAAGGTCTTGTAAATATTTTAGTGAATAAATGAATGTTTTTACAAACATTTTTAAAAAAGTTTATACATCTTATCTATACAAGGATATTGAAGAATGATAAAAAAATTGGCATCAAACAATTCCTGAAACACAAATTTAATTTGTTTTATGAATGAAGAAATGAAGACACAGAAAAGTTAAAATAATTCCATCAGAAGGCTGCTGCAGTGCAGGGAAGACAGCTGCAGTGCTCAGGAGATTTGTTTTGTCTTCCCAATTGTCATTTAGCAAGTGCTTTGTTCTGACTCAGTGTACTGTGCAAAAAGAGAACCCATTTATCCTCTCTCCTGGTCCAGATATATAACCTTTAAACACACCTCTACCTTCTTACACCGGAAGGGAATCATTACATTTTTATGGAAAATACGCAAAACTAGGCTCAAACAGTCATGGAATTGTATATATTTTTCTAAATCTATTGATCCTTTCACAAGGTGTTAACTGATATTATTTAGGAATTGGATTACTGAAGAATTCCAAGGGAAGCCAGAGATGACCAGCTGATTCTGACCTTTATTAATTTGTTGATGTAAAATTTGCAAGATGTTTCTGCTTGTTAGTGAAATTGTTATCTAGGAACAAAGACTTTTTCTGGGCAGGATTATGGGCACTCCATGCTAATTAATGGAACAAAGGGACGGGGATTAGAGAAGCAATAACAGCAACGTATCCAGGATCAGTAGCACTGGGACATTGTCTCCCTGTCAGCTGTGCTGCTGTGTGCCTTGGCTCATCTCCTCCTGCCATCCCACAGTAACCAGAGACTTTTACTGGGGCCTCACAGAAGCACACCTCGTTCTGTCCATGTGGCTTTTCTTTTCCAGAAGAAATCCTACCCACTGTGTCAGCAGAACCACATGGGGAGAGGAAAATAATCTAGTGCTGGTATTAGTGCAGTGGTTCACCAAAAGGGGCAGAGGTTGGGTGATTCCTTTAACCACTAATTGTGAGAGAAACTGTGTAGGGTGAAGTGTTTCACTCTTCAAAAGCTCTTGGGGAAGTTTGAGTATCATCAGTCTGTTCTGGCAGGAGATCCTAATGTATAGAGGAGATGTTTTCTCTGCTATCAGGGTCATCAAAGAATTCTAAATCTGGTAACTGATAGTTACTTTTTACTGGAAAGCATTGCAGTATGGTCAAATGTGAATTTGCTGAAGAATATTTTCATTTCTAGTACAGACTACCAGAGATCAGATGTTCTTAGCATATTCTCTAGATATTCTGCACTTTTTGCAATTTCTACTCTACTGTTTTATTTAGTAATATTGCCTTCTCAGGGCTTCTAGTGGCTCTTTTTTAATTTATCCTATATCACACCTTGAGGCAACAAAACCCTGATTTTTCGATAGTTACTTAAGCAAATGGGTTCATATGATTTTGCTATTTGTTGTTCTGGGAATAGGTTTCTGCCACCCACAAATCTCATCTAAAGTGATCACCAAACACTCTTCATTTGAACCAAGAATAGAAAAGGTTTGGAGTGTGACTGAAATATTCATGCTCTTATTTCTTGACTTTTTTCCAAATGCAATATTAACAGAAAATCTGTAAAACTGACAGGAATTAAAACAAAAATCTTCAAACTGTTGCAAAACATTCTAATATAATGTAAAAAATATTCCCTTTTACTGTTTCTATAAATGACTTGCAACAAGCTGGTGATGAAGTGATTGGCAGTATTCTTGTGGTTTGACTTTTAATCTCCAATTGGAACAGGAAAACTTTGAAGAATTAGCCAAAAGAAAATTATGAATAGTGCAGTTTTTTGGTTTGTTTTAAAGGCTGGAAAACATTCCCTTATCAGCTAAGGGATCATTAAGCCCTCATCTGATAAGGGTGTTCCAGAGACATCCAGAGATGTAAGATGGCACCGTTAAAGCACAAACAATGCTCAGGAATCCACACAAAGTCTGGAGATATGAGTGAAGTGATGCAGAGGCATGGGCAGTTCCTTGCCAGCAGCCTAACCAAAGTGGTTCTCTTATACTCCCACCAGAGCTGGCGCTGAGAGGAAGAATCTCCTTCAGCTGGGGACTAGGAACCCCCTGAAACAGCATCATGACTTAAATCTGAGGCCATTCTAGCCAGCTCAGAGTTTTAGCTATCCTGTGGATGCAGCTGCTCATGTGTAAAGTTTTGGGCCTTATTCCTGAAATAAAAATTCCTAAGGTATCGTGGTTTTGAAAGCAGGGTTGTGTTACTAAATTCAGATGGTTAAAAGGGAAATTTATTTTGAACTAATTAAAGGCAACCTTTTTTTGTTAATTCTTTACAGGCACCGAAGAACAATCCTTATTCTGTCACCGAAACAAAACTGCTGATTTGCTTGATGATGGGCACAAAAAGAGTGAAAGATAAAGTTGGTTTTATTATGCCATAGGATTTTCAATTATCAGAAAATTCTTCTGATAATTGAAAATTCTTCTTCTCTTCCCAGCTGTGTTACTGTGATAGGAGTACAAGCTTTTTCAGAATCAGGAATTACTATGCAGACATTGAAAGTAAGTATAAAATAAAGGAATAGCTCTATATAACAGGTTATGTAATGATATAACATGTTAGAGTTCTAGAGCAAGAAGAAATATGTGTAGTGCAACCAATGATTAAAACAGTCCTTGTGAATTGTCTTCAGTCTGCGTTTAAAAAAAATTGTAGCTGGTGTTGTATTAAAGTCTTTAAAGTTATCTTGCATCTTTTGCCAGTGGCTATTATGCATTCAGGCACCTCAGAAACAAAGAAATGACAGAGAAATGGATGGCCTGGGTTTAACTAAGTAGGTGATGGTACAGATGAGACCTGATAAGCTTAACACTCCATCTCTGTGCTGCCACTGTGGTTTGCAAGGAGATTAGAACTGTCTGACTGTGAGGAGGGCAAGCTCCACAAATTCACTCATACATGGCAGTTCTGTAATGAGGTGATACTTCATTCCTTAAACTACTGAACTAGAACTGCACAAACAGATGTGTGCCTCTGGCAGTGCTGTGCATGCAGCACAGGCTCTGCTGCGCCTCCAAATGCAAACAAAATGATGTCCGCTTGCCACGATTATATTTGATTGCTCTATACTACTCTTTGTGTGTTTGTAATAATAAGGGACAAATCATGCTGTTGTGAAAAAGGGAGAAGTAAATTTAAGGGAGTTTATAATGCAGGGTAGAGTTTGAAGAGGATCTAAATAATTATTATAATTTTCAGTAGGGTGACAAAATTTGGTGATGGAAATTGAGAGTAACCTTCTCTCTGTTATTAGCATGATGTTGTTTCACAACCAAACTTTCAGAAAGCTCACAAGATGGAGATGTGGCCTCGCTTTGAGTGCTTTACACAGCGAAAAGCCCAAGGTTAGCTCAGATTCAGAACTCAGCTTTTCTGAGTTTGAGCGCAGCAATTTTGCAGAACTATGAAGAATGTGGAATGACCAGTGAGACCCTAACTCACACAGAGTTATCTTTATGTGCTGACTTGTTCTGCCTTCTTCAATAGCACCACTTGTGATTTTAGCTTCAGTATATGTTAATTACTCTGCTGCTTAGAGGCCTGAATGCAGTTCACCAAGGTCATTGCTTTGTGGTGCGCACAGAGGAATTTATCAATAGGTTGCCTCTCAATGACCTGTGAATGTGGTGCCTTTGTTTGATGTTCTGAGGTTTAGTGAAATTGTGTATTTTTATTAAGCAATGAAATAGTAGCAATCTGCTGATGGCATTTTTTTGCTGAACATTGTCATGAAGAATATATTTTAAAAATTGAAACCTTAATTTCCATGTCTGTGAGAATGCACTGTTAATTATAGCAGCCTAAGATTTACTTTGTACCAAAACAGTACTTAGAAGAACTTTAACATAATGAATATTAAAATTCTGTTATTTAGAAAGCAACAGCACTCTCTTTAAAACCAGACAACCAGCAATTTTATCTTCTAAAACCTTGCTGGTCCAGAGACAGTCCAACAGATTAACAGAACCTGCAAATATTTTTTATTTCCTAAGCAGGGAACACCTCTATTAGGTGACAATCACTTAAACCTTGTCTTTTTTTTAATTGCAAAAAAAGGGCATTATTTAATTAACGAGTGGAGCTGAATCAGAAAAACTAAGCTTCAGCACAAGTAAAAGCAATATTCAGTGATAAGGCTTTCTATTATGAGCTATTGAACAACACAAGGCTTAGAACATTTCTGCAGGTAAATTCACTAGGAGAGTATTTGTGCTGCAGAAATGTAATTTTAGGCATTGGTAATTTACACTAACAAACAACCCAGCCAGAACAAGATCTTTTATTTAAGAAGCAAACTTTCAAATTGCAGTACTTGAAAATATCAGCCTGTATGTGCATATTCTTCCAAAAACACAAGCTGTTTCCTCTAAATGTTTGCAAATAAAGTAATACTTTTTAATGTACTCTAAACATATGAACAGAAAAGATACACTAAGGAGACAACAATATGTGTTCATTTTCTAATTAACAATTTTTATGTGATTACCTTGTTTTACTTGCTGCCTCTCATGTGTGAAGGGAGCAAAAGTAAATTAATTACCATTAGCCTGAAGGAGAGCACACTGTATTCTTTATAACTTCATGGTGTTGATTTGGCTGTCATTCATGGCTGCTATTCTCTCCTGTGCAGATTGATGCATCTTTAATTCATAGATACATTATCGTTAATGGTGGTTTATTGACCAAGCAAAACAAAGCTGTTGTTGGGTCCTTTCTAGAGCCAAAGCTCTGGATTTTTTCTGATAAATGTTTGTGCAGTGTGTAACAGACTCTGGAGTTAGATGGTTATTTCTATACACTGTGCTGATGATCTGAGGTGGTGCTATAGGTAACACACTTTTTTTTTTTTTTTTTGTGATTTGAACTCTGTAATGTAATGAATTCCCAAATTACAAGAAATCCTTTCTGGTCCTTTTGAGAATCAGAAAAAAGCTGAATAAGCACCTCCGTGTTCGTGTACACATTTTACAGCTAACTGAACATAGAAAACTCTGTAAGTAAGAGAAAAAAGAATGTGCCCTGCATTTTAACTTGAAATAGGTTTAGTTCAGATTTAATTTGGGCAAATTTCTTTTAAGTTTTCAAAACCAGCACTAAACTGATGGTTTCTTGAAATGCTTCCAATCTGGTCAGATACTGGTGCACAAAAATCTACTCTAGAATGGTAGCCAACTTACTTTGTTGTCTAGTTTTGTGGGATTTTTGAGAGAGGAAAAAAAGACAGGCTTGTAATACAGGCATGAGGCTATACACATTTCTGAGTAGAGGGTCTGAATCATTGTTTTTGATGATAGGTTTTGATGAAGGTGATATCAGTAGGCAGCTACCTTCACTTAATAAAAATGTCTGGTGTTTTCAGTTTCAGGGGGAAATAAGGACAGAGATTGAGGCTGCTGTACTTCAGTCCTCTCTGCAACATTTTAAACTGCTCAGGTTTTACTCTTGCAGTGATGTTTGGGAATACTTACTTATGGGTACAAAGGCTGTTATTCTCTAGATTATTCATCCAATTTTCATAAAAAACCCAAAACAAACAACAAAAACAAAACAAAAACCCCCAAACAAACAAAAAACCCCCAAAAACCAAACTAAACCAACGCCTCTGCAACTCACACCCCCTCCCCAAAAAAAAAAGAAAAAAAAGAGGAAACAAACAGAGCTACAAACAGAACCCTGGCTGGGATTTTGATGCACAGGACTTTTCCTTAATGAGATTTCAAGCATCATTTTTTAAAGTGTGAGGGATAAAAAACTCTGTTGGGGGAAAAACATATTGAGAGGCAGCATGCCAGATGCCAGTCCAAGGCTATGTGCATCATAGCTACACGGTCCAAAGAGAAAAGGATGTGTGCAGCTCCTGCTGCACAGGGCATTAGTTTATATCATATTACAGTCTTTCAAAGGCAGTTATTAAATACTGGATTAAGGGTCGTTTGGCAGTTGAATTTTAACCCTTCGTTTTTCCTTGTCCGTTCAGCAGTTTGTTTTATGAATCTTTGAAGGAAATCACGATGAATATACTGCTCTCCATGAGGGTACAGAAAGGCCTTCCTGTGCTCTTCCTTGTGAAGTTTTATAAGTGACTGGGAATCACATATGGAAGTGAAAAGCATTAGCTTGTGTGGCAAAACCACAAATATGTTTTCACACTTCCAGGCAGTGCCAAATGCTATAGTTTGGTTTCCAAATCTTTTTTTTTTTTTTCTTTTAATGGATAACTTGCTGAATTCTTCTCAAGACATCTGCACTCAGACCTCATGCAGGTGGTCTGATTTTCAGAGATGCTGAGAATAGACTGATGTTGCTGGCTTTGATGTGACTGAAGGAAGTTTAGGTTTTTGAAAACATAATAATTTTTAATATTCTGTGGCAAGATGAAGAATTGGGAGGCTAAATTTAGGTGCCCAAGTTCAGATATGCAGATGTTATGGTTTTTCTTATTACAAGTCCCCTTTGATCAGGGTGTTCTGACACCTGTCTGAAACACTAAATCAATATAAATACTTTTATCAGGTGTGTACAGAACAGTGCAATGATGAGACAGAGCAGCAGGGATCAATGCCATGTCCTTCAGAGTGACAAACAGGGAAATACAGAGCTCATTTAAGAGTTAATGTTGATGGTACCACACAATGCACAGGGTAAAGGTTTAGGGGACCATCCAAGCAGACAAATGTTCATGATAGAAAACATTGCAAAACATAATTTGTGTCCTGAGGAGATTGTGTTTTTTTTTCCTCAGAAAACAGCACATTAGCTGTTGGTCTGATGGAACAGCCNCAATGCAACATGTAGAAGAAGGAGCTGTGATGTTTGCATATTATCAAACTGAAAACAATCCAACAACTTCAAGGCTGCAAGAACCAGTGAGGCACAAAAGTGCCTAAAGAAATCTTCTCAGGGTTAGCAACAGCTATTCTTAAAAGCAGTGCTTTTGGACGTTCTCAAAAGGCATGGATATTGCTAAGCAAAGGTTTGTCTTGGAACACACTACTTTTTTATTTTTCTGCATACATTCCACTTTGTTTGAAGTTTTCTTGGCTGCTCATTTTATTTTACTGCTCATTTAGGGGCAACCATGAAGGGCAGGAAGACAATTGTGTAATTTTTCTTAGATGGAAAATAAGTGTTTCTAATAAAAATCTATAGAAATAAGAGAAACCCAGAGCAAGAGCTGGGTGTAAGGCAGGCATAGGTCGAGGGGGAGCAATAAGGAGGGAAAGAGACGTGCAGTGATAAGAGGAGTGTAAAAAAAACCCAAAACAAACATTATCAGAATGTTTGATTGAAAAAAATAGTTTGTGTTTGTATCCTGTGACTTTACAGCACAAAGGAAGCTGTCTCTTTTGGGTGCCTTTGTTTCCAGTAACCAGAGATGCTTTTGGAGAAGACTAATGCAGTTTTGTGTACAAAAGAAAATGCTATAGTGTCTCATCCTTGCTGAGAATTGGTGATGGTAGTGAGTTGTGAGGTTCCCTAATTCTGAATATTCAGTGGCTTATTCTAAGTGTCCAGGGCTAAAGGATTGCATTCTCAGACTGCTTCAGTGTTTTGTGAGGAGCAGAGTAGTTTACATGCTTTTAATATACTCGCTTTCACCTGAAAATATGGTGATGGCTTTGTCTTGGGTGAACACGCCCTCTGGGTAGTGTTTAATTCTCCAGATTTATACTGATAGATGTTTTGCTCCTCATGTAATGCAGTTCATGTGAAATACTGTAGTGAGTTTTTAAAAGTATCAAGAGCAACCTTACAGAAAAAGGAGTCTCCAGGGCAGTTCCAGAATGTTCTTTTTCAGTTTAAATGCAGGCTTTATGTTCCTTTCTAAAATAGAAGCAAAGGTATGTGTAATTGTCCAGACAGCTTCTGTGAAATATATTTCCAAAACAGCTTTTAATAGCCTTTGTTAACTGGCTCTTAAAACATCACTGCTGCCCTGTGAAGATGTTTCAGATGTCTAAGAGAATTTGCAAGACAATAGTTTTCTTTTTCAGCTATTTTCAGTTGTGATTAAGTTCATATTCAGGAAAGCTGGTGAGGTGACCCTCCCGTGAAAGGAGCCCCAAGTGCCCTTGGCCTCTGGAGGCAGCAGCAAACCTCCCCAAACGTTTGTTACTCTGCTGAGCCCTGACTGAAGCAACTCTGCTAAAGGTGGAAATCTATTCCCAACTTCTGTTTGCTTGGAGTTAGATTGCCTAACTCGTTATTTGGATCACCCATTTGTGTTTTTTTTTTTTTAATTAGCTACTTTGAGTAAAAATTGCAAAACTGAATTAATCTCAGAGAGCAAATATTCGAACCTCCAGGAGTGTGTTTCCTTACATTTTTATTTATTAGATGTTTATTATTTATTAGATTTATGCATCACCAATGTGACTGCTTTTTAAAAATTTTGTGATGAGAAATACACTGTGGTAGAGCAGCTTGTATCTTCCCCACTAGCTCAGCTGTTTTAACCATGCTTGTATTGAAGACACTTCCCATTAATGCTGTTTATGTGGTATCTCTGGTTAGATAGATGTTCTATATGTGTATATATAGATATATACATATCTAGTTGTGAAAGGTTCAAGGAGACTCCTTGTGCAGCCTTTCACAGACAGGGCAGGGGAATATTGCTAAATCAGGAGTTGGGTTGTTTGGTTTTGGTTATCATTCAGCTTAATGCTGTAATGGATTTGGTTTTGTAGCATTTACATACAACCATGAGGTAAAAATAGGTCATAAGTAAATATCTTTGTAAAGATTAAATATCCTGGGGGTAAAGTGCCCTTGCAGTGATTTCAATGTGTAAATTATTTTGCAAGGAATGCAATAACTATCTTTGTCAAGTCTGCTGATGATAACAAATTTCCCAGGATAGCTGATCTCTGGCCATAATATACCAGGTACAGCACTGAGTAGCTAATCACAGTAAAGCAACATGCAAAAAATATTCCAATATTTTGTATTTTAAAGTGTATTTTGTAAAGAAACCAAACTGGAGTTTGAGGCAACAGAAGTTCCTCAGACATCAGTGTGTGCAAGAGTCAAATGTGACAGGCTAATCCAGAGCTCCTTGGAGTCATTTGATGAAGTGAGTGAGAATTTCTCTGCAGAAAATGAGTGTGCCATCACACTGGGCATTGCTGATGGATTTCATCAACACAAAGAGGTTCAGGAAAGGTTAATAGGAGTGTGTAATGTGGTGTAACACAAACTCTCAATTACTGAGGAGTTCTCTAATGTCAAGGTGAGGAGAGGTATGCTGTTGTGACTCATCTTGCCATGCAGATCAAAAGGAAGGTAACAAAGTTGACTGTGGCTTTTTGAGCAGGGCATTGGAAGAAAAACCAAGAGAGCTTGTTCTTTTTGTTGTTCTGAACAGTTCTGTGACATTAGGCACATCACTGAATTTAGGTATAGGCCAATATCCTCTTCGACATGGAGATTTTGATAGATACATGTTTTATAAATCTTTGAAGCTTTTTGGATGAAAAATTCTATACCACCTCTGAACTAAAATAATTTTGTTCAACAACAAAATTAAAAAAAAAAAAAAAAAAATCATAGTTGTTTATTTTGTTAAGGTTTTTATCGTAGCTCCACTAAATGAATGCATTTTAGAGCCGGGAGGACCAGAGAACAGCATAATAGTGTCACTCTAATAAAACAACCCCAGCACAGGGTCAGCATGATAATGGGAAAATACAAAATCTTTTGCGAATAAGAGATTCACAGATGAGTCTATGGGAGGAGTGCACCATCTGTATTTGATATCTCTGCTGCAGCAGTGCCATCTGAGCACCCTTCTGCTCGGTGGAAGAGCTCCCACTCACACGCACATGTGATGCTGGAGAAGGTTTTTCATTTGGCTTCCAGCCGGGTTTATTCCAGCAGTGCATCCATGGTTAGTGACCCCTCAGCTCCAGCCAAGCGTTCAGAGGCTGTGCTGTATAATTTTATATCTTCTACTGGGAGTTGCTCTAGCATCTCCCACGTGCAGGAAGGATGTGTGCTGGTACTGTACAGCACTGCAAGAGCTCGTGCCACATAAGGGTTGGACTGTCACCAGTTTTGTCCCATCAGTTTGAACGTGGATATTGTCTTATAAAACGCTGTGATACATTTTCCAGATCAAGAGTAATTCATATTCTTTGTTTTGATTCAAAAGCCCAAAGACATATTTTGCTGTAGTCCCTGCTCTGTGCATAGGTGTTTTAATTTGAACACAACTGTTAGTGGGGTAAGGCTAGGGTTAGCAACTAATGAGACATTTTCAGTTTGCTGCATATATATTGTAGATTTTGGGTCCTGTAGTTTAAAAAAGCCCAAAAAAGCTAAACTTGTATAAAGTGCAAAGAGAAAGAAGTGTTTTTAAAACACCTGAATAAATGAAATTTAAAAAAAAAATTGTGCAGTTGGGCTAAAAAAAATACATGTAAAATATCATTATACATTAAGACGAGCAAAGAAAAATGAAGGGGCTTAATGTTAGATTGTGATGAAGAATAGATTACTAAAAGAAAAAGAATTTCTTTATGCATAGAAAAGTAGTTTATTATCAACTTTCTGATCCCTACAATTGAGAAGAACTTAATGTAAAAATTCAAGGCTACTTCAGTTAGGAAAGTCAACTTGAGAGATAAATTCAAGCATTTAGGGACAAAGAATAAAGTCAGAACCATGACATAACTTTTGACTCTGCAACTAAACAAACTGCTTTAAGAGCTGCAAATTTTATCAGCTGCCAGCTTTTTGCAGCCTTGCAGTCTCATTCATTGATTACATCTGATTGTTGGGGCATTTCAAGCATAGAATTAGAATAATTCTAATAAGTTTATTAACTCCTGTGGCCCTTCAGCCCTTCTCCTCTGCAAGGAGTTGCTGTCCGATCTTGCAGGGCAGAGGGGGGAGTGAAGCAAGTCTAAGCAGTTCAAGCACTGCATAGCACAGCCTTTCTGCTGGGCCAGAGATATTAATTGAATCAAAAGTTGGTGATTTAATCAAAAGTGTATGTTTCTGCAATCTCATTTTGCATTCGCAGTGTTGAGGCTTGAACATCTGAAAGTGGTTTTTTGAAAATGGCATGGAGTAAACATACTTTTTTTTTTTCATGGAAACAATGGATAGATTGGATATTTGATCTGTCATTTGCATGCTGGTTCTACTTTTTCATTATGAAACATAAAATGTATATGTGCACATGTCGTTTTAACATGAAAAACCTCTCAAGCAGCAACTTTTGTGAAGTGTGTGCAGTGCAGCTATGAAAGCACCTCAGAGGCAAGTAACAGTTCCAAATAGGCAACACAGAGAAATCACTTTTAAAGTATTACTACAAGATTCCTGTTGAATTCCTTTCTTTAATCAGGATGGCAGTGGTATTTACTGCCTCTGAAAATCCCAGGGAGTGGGAAGAATTTTCATCATAAATGGGTGTAGTGTTCTGCAGATGTACAAAGCAACCAGAGCCTTGTCGAAAGGCTGAGACCAAGGACTGTGTGCACACTTGTAAGTAACTTAAATTATTTTTGTATACAGCATAAAGGGGAATATCTTGATTTTGATAAGACTTGATAAAAGTAGATACAAATAGGAACACAGAGACCATGTTTCTCTTTTGTTTAAAAACAAGGAGAAAAATATTCAAGCCGTAGCTGACAGTGTTGTTTCAAGAATGAACTTTTCCTGCCTTGGTCACTCAGAGTCTGTGGGTTTTGGTGTGGTTTAGCTTCATTTTGGTTTTGTTTGTTTGTTTGTTTGGGTTTTTTTTGTGTAATTTTGGTAGCACTTTTTTTGTGGTGCAAAAGTGGTTTGTTTGTGTTTGCATTGCTCTTTCAGTGCCAAGTATTTCGATTGCATTAGACACTTCTGACCCGAGTTTTCTACAGATTGATTTTTGATTTGTTGTTTCTAGATGATCATTTACTAAGAGAAAAACCCCACACCTAAACCAGTGAAAAGCATTAAGAGTTCTGACAGTGAAATACTGTCTGTCTTTCCCCAGTGCTTATGTGAAATGATCTGGCAAAACAGATACTGAAGAAATAATGTATTTTTTGTAGGCTTTCTCAAATGATAAATGTTCTTATCTCTCTAGAGAATTTCTCACCAAATGCTGATTTTTGCAAGCAGACAGAATCAGCATTTCTAGTATTTTTTTATAATGCAGCAAATCAGAAGTTGTATCTGCTTTATCTTCTAGACAATTGGAAATTTAATTATCAAAAGAAATTTCCAAATATGACTCAAATATTTCATACTCTTTTTTTGTGCAAGTCAATTGTTTATAGCAAAGTTAGAGCTGTTTTCTCTCTTTTTAATAATGATACCTATAAAAAATTATTGCTCGTGTTACAAATGATGAGAATTATCAGTATCTCTTAATGAAGTAAAATTATGGAATATTTAAAAAAACCCTGAGTCTTGAATTTTTTTAAAAATAAAATAAAAGAACAACTTTATCATCAGCTTCATCATTTTTACAGGGAAGGGAAATTTCAATTTAAGGCATTGCTTGTATGAGCACCTTCAAAGTAGCAGTACAACTTTCAAGTTTGCCAGTCTGGACAAAAAGGTGAGCCTGGCACAAAAACTTGGATTTTTCACCACTGTGTGATACCATTTTGCTTAACTGGAACAATAGTGCCATGCTGCTTTCTCTAGATGACACCAAAATAAAATAATTTCATTTACAAACAAATTTAAATTCATTTCAAAGGGACTGTGTCTTTGCTGTTTACTTTATTTAAACTAAACCCAAATTTAATAAGTAAAAATTTAGTGGTGGGGAAATGATGAGGGCCTGGAGGTGAGACAGCTTCTGCAGTGAAAGGAAGAGAATGGAGTATTAATGATAGCCTTTGCTGTGGTTTTATTGTGGTTTTGTGTTTTTTCACTCTCTTGTGTGATTCAGGTTTCTTGCATTGATAACTGCTATAAAATCAGCTGCTTTCTGATGGGATCTAAGTCCCGAGCATCCTGCAGAGTGAGCACTGGGAGCACAGACACACCCAGCTTAGGCTGGCACCTCTCCTCTCCAGGCACAAGGAGACCCAAAACAGCTGGAAGATTTTTCCAGCCACATAGTTTTCCTGTTTTGGAACCTTCCAAAGATGGCTGAAAAGCTGATAGAAGTGCTTTTTTATGACAATGAAATTCTGAGTATAAAATGCTTCTTTCATAAACCTCTTGGTGGTTGGGGTCTTGCAGACCAAGCAAGATCTCCTAGTTCTGCTGCAAATGTTCCTGACGGTTCCCAGCGACTGAGTAGACATGCAGCATGCAGGAAGTGGGGTGTTTTCAGATAGATCTTAAATAATGTCTTCTGTTTCTTCCAATTTATCCTTTTGTGTTGGAACTTTGGCATTTCAATAACGAAAAAATGAGTTTATTTACTATGTGCTGGCATAATTATAAGACCATAAATTACGAGATAAGAAATCATTCACATCTATTTTGAGTGCAAGTTATTTTTAATTTTCAAAAGCACCAGTTACTCAAGATTGAGAAGTGTGGCTTTTTCATCTGCTTTCACCAGAGCCTAATAGACCATGTGGTAGGAGTCTGTGTGCCTAGAAAACATTGTGGATTTCAACTGTACCATTCAGTTTTCCTGCAAACGCAGTGAATAATTGCCTGGTTTTCTTCACTTGATGGCAAAGCTTTAATCAATAAATCTGATGACCTGAAAGCTGTCTCTTCAAGTGATGCATTTTAGAATACTTTCTAAGAGCTCAAAGGTCAAGTCTAAAGGAAACATTTTTATCAGAAGGGGATATGTTGAACACGATCTGTGCAGCTGGAAATAAGCGATTCAAATTTGTACTTGATTTGTTTTAAATTCTCCAAAGCTTCAAATCCTTTGGGATGTGGACAGACTTTGACATCATTAATTAACTGGCAGTGTTTTCAATTTACTGATCATTTACTGCATTTTAGCACGGTGTGTGTTACAATAGCATTTACAGCTCTTTTCTACTGTGTTCTTATATTTCTGTTCTTGTATTCACTGATCTCCAGTGAATAAAAAATAAAAATGTATTTTTATGGTTTTTTATGTATTTTCTGTATTTTTTTCTGTTTCAGAAAAATCATTTTTATCTCTAATAATGACATAAATGGACTTGAAGAGTTGAAATCAGAACTCTGTTGGTGGTATCTAAGTGCATATCAAAGAGGCAAAAAATCCCACATCTCCCCTCGTGCCTCAAGGGAGCGAAATGCAAGGGGTCTGTTTGAGGTTGCTTAGGTTGCTAGACTGCTGTTAAGGTCTTGGGCTAGAGACTCGTCACTGGAAATTGTGTGAAAAATGAAAATAATTCTGAAATTACATGATATTCAAAAATTGCCCTAAATATTCACTGACAACTTTGTATTTGTAACTTTGTTTTGAAATTGTGTGCAAATATTAAATATTGTTTTGTTATCAAAACATTCACACAAGATTTTACTGACAAGTGTAAAGTTTAAAGGAAGTCCAAAGTCATTCTACCTTGAAAATTAGTTTTGCTGGGGGAAATGGAGAAATGTGCAGGCATTTTCTTAATAAAAGAGTCCTTTCTTGCATCACCAGCCAGGAAACGACTGGTCCTGACTTATTCACTGTTTTGAACATTTTAATGTTCATCCAGGTGCTTTGAACCACTGTTTTTGCTCACCTTTTTCTTCATTCTCTCTGGAGTTACGTAAGGATCATCATCATTCTGCAGGCAAATTTCAATGATAAATCTTTTTAATAATACCATTCCATTGTGTTGACTCAAATGCTGTGGGCTGTCCCAAAAGTCTGCTGTAGAGGTTTGGGAGATATTTTGGCACACAGGGCAAAACTGGCAGGAGGCAGGTGTGCCTTTCTCATCCCTCACAGTGTCGTGGAGGTGCAGGTTTGTTGTCAGAGTCCAGGGAAGCCTGACAGCTTCTCCTGCTCCTCTGGTGGTTTCTTTATAGCCCCAGAGCTCCTCAAAAGTGGCCTAGCCAGCGACCTAGGCTTTTGGAGAAGCTCCCTCCACTTTTGGGAGAACCTGAATGCACCAGAGAGGTGAAGAGATTTTTGTTCAGTGTACCACAGAGAGTTTAGCTGTAGTTTTTAGGATCTTGCTCTATGTATTACATGGGGACAAGATGGAGATTTTTTGGGTGTGGTTTTTCCTTCTTTCTTCTTCTCCTCTCTCCTCTTTCTCTTCCTCCCTTCTCTGACACCAGTTCCTGGGGTGTGTTAGTTAGTAGAAAAAAGTTAGCATTGAAAAGACATATCAATAAGATGAGGGTTTACTGGTGTTGAAAAGAAAATAAGATACATATTGTTTCTTGAATGGTTGTTAGTAAGATATAAAAGGCAGCTGCCTTTTAGCTGCCATTGCCTTTCTGCCCTGGTGTCCTTGGAGGATGCTGCCACTGCTTCCGAGGTTTTGATAAGAAAAATAAACAACTCTGAAACAGCAAAAGAAGATTTCTTGCTGCATTCTTTCCAACATGACAAACCAAAAGAAGAAAAGCCCCAGGGCAGAGGACAGGGGTTGGAGCCCCCAGCTCCAACCCCAGCAGGGACCCAGGCCCTTGACAGTTTGTGATTAAGTGAAGGGTTTGGTGATGGGCAGTGATGAGTTCAACACAACTGTGGTGTTGTGGAGAGAGAAGCAAACAATCACTGCAGAGAAAACCAAAACTTCTTAGAGCACAGCCTGCAGTAGAATAATGTGGGAAAAAAGAATGTTCTCAGAATTAAATTCTTTTTAATAATTAACTCTTATAAGCACCGATAAGGAAAAAAAGTATTGGTGTGCAGAAAATAGAGGATAAAAATTGTTTTGAATAGATTTTTAGTGCTTAGGCATTCTGGGAGACATTCCCATTGTGGAACGAGGTACTGCTCATCCGTATTGGATAAAAGACACTTTCATGTCTGTGTTTGGATGAAGGCTCATGTTCATGTGCCTTGTTTAGGCTTTTCTTTGCATGGAAATTTCAGCATGTCTAGATAAGCTTGTAGTGTAAGTGTTCATAATGTGTGCATTGTATAAAGCCTGTGAAATAGGCATCTACAGGAAGTTCAGCTGAGGAGGAGGAGGAGGTTTCTAGTGTGCTAAGGCACAGGGATTGTCAATCATTTCACTGTTTTTACATGATTTTCAGAGGAGATACAACAGTTTTTTGCTACTTTTTTTTGGCTCTTGTTTAGTTGTGGGAGGAGTAATTTAAACATTGTGAAGGGGAGTTATCGTTTTCCTACAGTGCACGAGATAAATATTTTTATTATTTTTTAAATGAAGTTCTGGTTCTAATCCAGTTGCTCTCTCCCCTGACAGCATCTTGGCACAAAGCAGCCTGCTGTCACACAAATAAATATCAAATAAATGAAGAATGTCAGCAAAAGTGTAATATAAGACGAATAATTAGTTGTCAAAATTTCAGCTGGTTCCCTGTAACTTTTCCCTATTTTTCTTTTCTTCTTCCAGAAATATAAAGAATATGAGAAGGATGTTGCAATAGAAGAGATTGATGGCCTTCAACTTGTGAAAAAGTTAGCAAAGAATATGGAAGAAATGTTTCATAAGAAGTCTGAAGCTGTACGGGTAAGCAGCAGATCAATTTCCTCCTAGGATGTAAAACTAAATATATAATTTAGGCTCTGCTCTGAAGGCTGTATTAGCAATTGAAGGTGCTGAAGTGGAAATGCTAAAGCATTCAGAAGTATTCTAGGATCACTGTTCAAGAGAATAGATTTAAATTATTTTTGCCATCAATAGATAAATGTCAGCGTGCAACGAGGTTTGGACTACCAATTTCCAATATGAGTTTGTAAAGTATCACTTGTGTGCAGTAAAACCTAACTGCATACGGTTAAAATGTTAAATTTTAAAATATCCAACCAAAGCAGACTTAATTTCAGTGATCACTATAATAAAAATAGTATTGAAGGGAAATGTCTGAGTTCATTAACTGTCCTTTAGTTCAGAAAAAGGTACAAACACTTCAAATGGGACTAAATCCAAAATTCCTTTAATTGTGGTAAGTACTACACCACTCTTCAGGCAGGCAGCTTATAAATGATCATGAAGTAACTATCCAGCTCTCTGTACATATGGAAGTTTTTGTGCTTTTTCTTTTCTTTTTTTTTTGTTAGTTTTTTTCAATCTCCATCATTCTGATCCTCCTTTTGTTGTAGCTTTTGTATCTATTAGACATACCATAAAACCAAGAAGAAGTTCAGACTTTTATGTTTTATTTTATCATATAGGAGTTTGTTGTAACACGTGTGTTCTGAAGAATGACAAATCTTCCTGTTGCAGTTTTCCTTTCACATTATTCTTTTCTAGAGAGTGAGGTGGCTGCCTGAAACAATATTTCCTGTAGCATCCCCTCTATCAGCAGACTCACAGGACATGGTGGTGGTGCTGTTTGCCATCAGCTGCTCCATTTCAGCCAGAGTTATCTGCTCAGCTGAGCTGAAGATCTCAGTGTCTCCCCTGTAGAGCTGGAGGTATCAGCCGAGGACAGGGATTCCTTTTGTGTAACTGAGGATACAATTCCGCCTTCAGCCCTGTATTATTTGTTATAGTGCAAAAGGGAGGAAAGAATTTGGCTACATTTTAGAGGTTGAATTTTCAGGGCTGGCAGTGAAGTAAAACATATTTCAGCTTGTAAAACTGAGCACACTTGGCAGGGAAGCAGAGAAAGACAATAAACATGGAACCCCGCAATGCTATTTTTACAGTGTGTTTTTCAGAGGAAAAACTACACTTTAATATGTGTGCAACAGCTTCCAGAAGCCTGAGGAATATTGACTTGGGAAAGGGGGAGGACTCTTTTCCTTGTTTATTAGCAGAGGAAACTGCTCCCCTGAGACCATAATGTGAACAAAGCATTCTTGGAGCAGCACTTGTTTAGAGCGAGAAGTGACCAGAGAGCTGCACACTTGACTGGTGAGGGAATAGAACTCCATCAGTGAGGAGTGCTGCTGGAGAAGAGCAGTTTGTGCCTCAGTTAGAGCTTCATAACAAATGTTTAGAACAGGTTTGGTCTCTTTATACAGATGGTGTTTACATCTAAGGAGGAAAAAAATCCAGGATCAATATAGACCACCATGCTCTGAGTTAAAACGAGCCCAAATTCTGTGAAGTTAAGCCATGCGTGTAATCTGGAGTGAATGGATTTTAGTGCTGGAAAAAGTGACTGAAATCCAGGGCCTTCTTTGGAAAGTTTCCATCTTTGGAAAGGAAGCTAAAAGTGTGGTTTGGACAGGGTGACTTCTCTTAAAAAATTATTAGTTTAGTTACTTTCCAATGAAGTCATTAATTTTTGCATAATTATATAAATTGGTCCTTCTTGATGAAAGAGATGTAATGAGTGACCTGTTCTGCTCTGGTTGTAAGTAGTGTTTAGTAATTTCTCTCCTGTGAAGTACAAAATCCTTTGGTACAATGCAGGTTTTTCCTAAGTTTCATCCTTGGTATATCAAACCTTATTTTCCCCTCATATCTGGGGAGGTGAGATGGGAATTAGGAAACTCTCTGGACTTAAGACCTCTGTTCCATCCTGATACTGGATCATCTTGTCTCTAAAATAATAGAACTTTGACATAAGCTTTTGATGGAAACTTGTGCAAGATCACTGAAACGTAGAATTCAGAGTAATATGTCAGATACATTGGTGGTAATGTTGGAGGAAGTACTAAATGAAGAATACTTTATAAAATATCTCTCAGCAATATAGAAATAATGGGGACACGATTGTGAGGATTCAAATCCAAGGACTCAGAAAATGTGTTCCAATGTTAGCCCAAGTTGTTACTCTGCACCAGTCATTGAATTAGCTTTGAGTAGACATCAAAATCCATGGTTGATTAAAATGTTTTATCCAAAAGCACTTAGGGTTAAACATGCTTCTTCAGGTTCTAGCAGATGCAGCACTCTGTGAAAAATGTTCAGAAGTTCATAGTACAGAAAATGTTTGATTTGTAGAAAAGGCCAAGAAGAAATATGGAAATACTTGGAAATATGAAAATTAGATGACTTGGAAAGGCCTTGGGTTTTGTCTTTTTTTCTTGTTTTTGTTGTGGTTTTGTTTGTGGTTTGATGCTTTCAAACATATGAACTTGTTTGAAGCTACTAATCACATTTGAACTCTCTTTTCCCTCCTCCCCCTTAATATTCTGGATGAAGTTTTATCTTTGTATCTCATCGCTTTTCATAGTGATTAGTTGGTTCAGTGTGATTTTTACCATATTCATCCTCTGTTTGAATTACCATTCAGTATGCAATTATCCTATCACAGAATGTCCTATTTTTGTTCTGTCAGATACATAAGATAAATGGAAAACTGAAAGTACTAAACCAATTATATAACCTTTTGTCATCTACTTACTGATGGAAACCCTTTCAAGCAGCATTTTCTTCCCCCCTCCTTCTCCCCAGTGTTCACTATTTACCTTGGGTTTATATCAGTTCAGGATATTCCTGTTAACCATTTCCTTCCTAATGCTGCCCTATTTTATTGAGTTTCAGGCAGGCAACTTTGTATTTTATTTTGAAGTATTTGTGACATAAATGAAGTTAAAATCACTGAGCAGTGGTTTTGATGCAATTCTGCTGATGTTTTGTCTCTGTCTGCGACAAAGGTAAATGTATCCATTTACTTTAAAGATTATGATGCTCAAGATGGGGAAAATCTTATTGCCTGTAAGGTGACAGAAATGGAAATGTTTCCTGCACTGTTCAGTAGTTGTTTTAATTTTTACAACCAAACACTAACAATCCCTCTGAGACCCTTGTGTAGTCTATTTGTGATATTATTGCAGTTGCTTTTCCTGGACTTTTAGTGATTTCACTCATAGGAGGTTTTCTTGACCAGTCTTAATATCACCCATGATTTTTTTTTAATACAAGTTTTAGAAGGTTTTATGATATTTTAGTGACTCTTCTAATTTGAAACAGGAATGAAGCACTGTGACATAATGCTCAGTAACAAATAACTGCAGCAACACAGTTGATAGTGAAAAAGAGGTGGAGTTAAAATTGTTCATTTGTGCTTTTATTTTTCCTTGTTACTTGCATAATGGGAAAAAATCAAAGAAGCCTAGAGGGAAGTGAAAAAGAAAGCAAAATGAAAGATAAGCAAGTTATTAGGGAATATTCAAAAAGCTATCATTATAACTTTAGCTGTGCACTAAAATTTCAATTTTCATTAATATTTCTTTGCAAATAAAGAGAACCTATAAAAATGATTGTTGGTTCTCTGGTAAGATGGCAAATCAAGTGTTAAGGATGGTTTTTCTTTAAGGCAACTACCCTTGCTGCAGTGGAAAATGCAAATAAGAGGTTTCTCTTTATTAACTTTTCCTACTATAGCTACCTGGTGTTCATTGTGAAGCTGATTCTCATTATAACTGTACTGTGAAAAGTAATTGCTGTTGTACAGTAATTCAATTTCAGTGCATTCATGCATCAGTAAACCAGTGGGGTTTATCTAGAGAAGCCTGGGACTCTAAAGCTTTTTATCATGAAATTCCATATGCAGACAAATGTTCTTCCAAGGAGTAGAATATCAGCATTTACATTTAACAAACATTTGCAATGAAGAGAAACGGATTTTTTTTCCACTGATGATTTTTACACCAGTCTTTAAGCTTTTTTCTGATACTATTAGGATGATACTGTTTATGCACAGTTAAAGAAATGTATGTATTTGGAATGTTTGTGCTTAGTCATATGCATATGTGGTGGCACATTTTAGTATGCACATGTACATTTGTGTGGTACAGCTCTTCAGATGTGCATTTTGGGGTTTATATGTGCAATATCAACAGATGCAATTTATTATTGTTTTTACGCATGCATATGTACACATACTCGTAGGCAAACTATTAAACAATACTGCATTCAGGTGTTTCTAAGCAAGTTCTGGTAAATTGGTGTTCTGGTCAATAAGTTAATTTTTATTTAAAGTGATGTGTTAGTGAGTGCAACATGAACTTGCTTTGATGAACACAAGGATCGTGGCAAGTAATTCAAAGCTGAGCGTGAAGGCTCCTAAAGAGAGGAATTTTCTTTGTTTAGAGCACTACAGAATATTTCCATAGAGTGTATGAAAGCTCAATAAAAACATCACACTGAACATTGTAGACAATAACTGTAGCTTTAATTTACAAACCACCTCCGACTGCTTTACTCTCTCCTAGAGTGTTCTTGGAATTTAATTTATTTTAAGTGTGTAACTTAGCTCATGCCCATTCAAGGCAACAGTGAGGAATAGTCCAGGTAAATTTTGAACTGATTTTTTTTTTGGAGACCTTTTTAAATGTGCACTGGCTTGAATGCCCACTGTGTATTTTATTGCACTGTATTTTCATTCTGATTTTTCTATTGCTTTGATCAAAGCTAGATTGGGAATGGCATTCTTGAGAAGAGAAGCAAACAATTATACATATTTTATATTCATATAATCTAATAGAAATAGGTCTTAAATGTCAAAACTTCTTACTTTTTAGGCTCACTGTTTCAAAGATAGAATAAACTAAGTTCCTTCATTGAGCTATTTGCATCTGCAGAATTAGAAGGAAGATGAATATCAATGTGCACTCTTTACAACTGTGCCTCAATGGGGGCTGTACTGACCCCTGATTTTTAAAAAAAATTAAATATAGTTAGAAAGGCTATTTTATAATCAGCAGATGGAAATAAAAAAAAAGAACCTCAATGTTAAGTTTATAAAATTACTGAGGGAAAAAATTATAAATGGTTGTGGGTGGAAGGAAATTATGGTGAATCAACCCAGTATCACTATAAATAGACTTAACTGACAGAATAAAGACATAATGAATAAAGGAGAGATAGCTACGGCTGTGTTAATTACTGCTAACAAATTAAAGGTTTTCAGCAATATTTTTGTATTCACATTTAGTATTTTAGCTGTAATTGTTGCTAGTTAATTTTGGTGTCATTTAAACTTGCTCATAGTTTTATTCATCTCCTTCTTGTGTCAGTAATAAATTTGTGTTATTGAAAGCATTAAGAGCTTTATTTTTACTTTTTTGCAAATTAGAATACGTTGGAAAATGAAAAGATGGTTAGCAATCCACTGACAAGGGAGTATTTAGTGGCATAATACATGACCTTGATAGTCATAATTTGGAGAATATTTAAAGGAAGAGTAAACACTTTCCTTCTTTATTGCTATTGGGCTTGAGGATTGCTTTTGGTAAATGTGTAGAATTTAGGATATTCAACAAATGAAGGATTGGCAAACCTATTCTAGTGTGGATCAATTAAATACCACCTTGCTTCTTTGCTTTTTAGTTTGAGTTTGCCAAGAAATTTGTGTATTTATAAACAGGTACTGCTATGAATTCTGAGGGAGGGGAAAAAAGTCTATTTTTGCTGTGTGTGGGTGGGATTTCTTTCTCCTTAACCTTGGTGCCCATCCCACGGTTGTGGTGTGAGAGCTCAGACTGTCCTCAGGAGCATTTCCCAGTAAACGAGAGGAATGAAT
Organism: Erpornis zantholeuca; assembly: GCA_013400515.1. NCBI lineage: Eukaryota > Metazoa > Chordata > Aves > Passeriformes > Timaliidae > Erpornis > Erpornis zantholeuca. Next base: position 59,103 of record VZTN01018121.1, read on the forward strand.
GAAAAAGGTACAATCAATTTATCTCACACCTGCCCCAGGTGTGCAATGAATAAATATGGAACAGACAGGTTTAATGGAAGTTTTTCTGTAGATTCTGTAGACCTCTCTGAATCACAACAGGGAGCCCAAGTGCATTGGTTAAATATTGGTTAAATATTTAACTAAAACCCAGGTTAGCTGGGTTGTCAGGGAGCTGCTCTTTAAACAGGTTCTGGCTGGGGGGAAGAGGTGAAACATGAGAAAACTCAGTGGGAGAGAGTGAAAAGAAAACTTCAGGGAGATGTTTCAGGGGAATATGTGTTTGTCCAGATTTCCAGGGAGTCATGTACAGGATGTGCACTATCCAGGAGCTCCTGCTCCCCAATGCATCACTGCTGCAGCACACTCTGCTCTGGCCCTAAAAATGTGGAGCTTTCATTGTCTTGGTACAGTTTGAAATAGATATTTATAAAAAAGTAAAGCAACTTGAACGATTTTTTGGATTTATTCTGTCTTTAAAACTCTGGCATGTTTGTATGCTAAAAGTAAAAAAAAAGGTCTAGTCAATCTTAGGAAATTTAGTGAATTTCATTAAGTTCAAAATTAGAAAAAAGAAAAAATACTCATAAGATAAAAAGGAGGAAAATTAAAACTTGTAGAGAAAGCTTCAAAGCACTTGCTGCTGGAAACAATTATGATGGTCTCATCTCCAGTGCCAAGAAAAGAAGTAAAAAGTGTTTAAAGATAGTTCATTCAGCTACAGAGCATTTATCTGAAAATACAGTCAGGAAATCCAGGCACTTCACAGATTAGCTCTTGGTACATAACATTCATTCTTTACAAACAACATAAAATAGTTTTTCAGGCAGCACGAAGAAAACAGTAAAGTAGTTTTAGAAGAATGAAGTAGGATAAATTAGCCTCATTTGTCCTTCTCTCTTATCAGTGTTTTAGGGTATTAACATATTTTAGTACTTTACATTAACATTAATTATTTTAACAAAATTAGTCATATTGTCCAACTTTCTGTTCAATATGGGATTTAAACTAGTCACTTCAAATAGTAATGTTTTAAGTGAAACATAATTTCACTTGCACAACTCTCATCTTCTCAATTTTCAATTACAATTCTGATCTCATGTTGTAAATATGTATCATTGAATCTAATTTTTGGAATTATAAAATTAAATATGGGTGCTTTTATGTCATACAAAAATGATACCTGTCCAGCATCATATCAATTTTAGAGGGTTTATTGACACCTATTTTTAATTGGTTATAAATACTCCCTTGAGAAGTTGCGCTATTCCTTGCTGTTCATGGAACATTAACCTGTTTTCCGAAACCTTGCGTTCGTTGGGTTTAATGCTCAGATAATAAAAAAAGGTCCTTTCCTTTAGAGAATGCTCAGCCTGCAGCAGTGCAGAGCAGGTTTCCAAGCTGCTGCCTCCTTTTTCCACTCCATGAATGATGCCAACCTCCTCTCTCTGCCTGCGGAGCGTGGGGGAGCAGCAGGAGCAGCAGCGAGGAGGAGCCTCTTAATGGCTTTCTTGGAGGGACTTAATGAATGGTCATTTATCAATATTTTGAGGAGGAGAGAGACTATCATCTCTGTGTGATTCTTCATTTTGAAGTGCTCAGAAGCATTTCAAGGAAAAGAGGTGTAGAGAGAATTCATTAATGTTTTTTACGAGCGTTAACTCTTCCCTCTGCTCGCGGATGGAGTTTCCAGTGGGGCTGTGCTGGGTCGGGCGTGTGGCTCAGCCTGAGCTGCCACTGCAGCACCATTGCAAGAGAAAAGCTTCCTACACAGATAACTGAGGGCAAATACCCCATTTATCCTCTTCACTCCCACCCTTCTCGAGTTTGACTTTAGTGTAATTAGGTGGGAAGAGGCCTGCTTGATCTAAACTGCTTCCTGCTTAGTTAATTTGTTATGTCTCCAACAGCTGATTGTGAATTCCAAACACGCCCAGCACTGGTCAACATGTTTCCTTTCTCTCTCACCTTTTGGATTTTTAACACCTACTGGTTCAAAAGTTATTCTGCCTCATTTTCTCTGGACACTACAGTTTCTTTTATATTCTGATTTGAATAGAATTATATTTCACAGGTTTATACAATAAACCCACCATGCTCCTTCTCCCAGCTGAAGAGTTTCTTTAAGACTGGGGAGTTGCACAGACTCTAGCATTGTGCTTTTTAAGCTCACAGGGCACTTTGATCAGGGAGCTGCTGATGAGGTAAAGAGGTAAAGAAACCCTTCCCAGCAGCACTGAATTTCAGAACATCAGGATTATCACTGCTGTTGGTACATGAAACAGTTTTGGGAGACAAAAGCAGACCAAGAGTGAGATAAGATGTTTCCATTTTTTTTTCCTGGTAGTTAATTTTTTGAGGGTGAGTTAACCAAACATTTAATTAATACTCTTGTTTTGAACTGTATTTTAACAGCTGTCTGAAGTACAACTGCAAGATTTGATTTTAGAACATCAGATTTGATGTTGTAACTAGAATTTCAAATGTTTAAAACTAATTTTCCCTTTGATGAAAACCAAGAAAAAGGCTCAAGTTTACTAACGTTAGACTTTTTGGTTGTCCTAGCCTGTACTTTTATGTGCTTGCAAGTTGGCAATGGCTCTTGAAGAAGTCTCCCTCTGGCTCCCACAGGGCTTGCTCACCTCTCCTTTCTCCTTTACTCAGCTCTGCTGAGCTGTGGCAATGCTGTGCAGAAAGGTCTGAGAATTTTAAGACTGAAGAATTGTCCAGGGCAGAAACCCCAAAACAAAAAGCTGAGAGAGGCTTTCTTTCCCTTAGATTAATTAGGATCTTGCTCATTGCATGAAATGAAAAATAAAGGTAATGGTAAGGCCCAGGAAGGAGATGGGAGGACAGGAATGAGTTAGATGATATGAAGGACACTGCTGTTTTTTATTTTCCTGTGGGAGTGAAGGTGGTGACTTAGAACATGCTTGCATTTGCATGATTTTGAAACTCTGGTGACTCTGCAGCTGTTTAGGGAAATTGTCTGATAGGTCACTCCAGGTCTGATATTTTGTGTGGGCTAAATGGCTCCACTGTTGTATGCTGTGCTAGAGGATGAGAATCTCCTCCCCTGTTTGTATGTGATCAGTTCCTTACGGATGGTGGCTGCAGAAAGCTGAGCTCCCAGCTCAAACCCCAGGTGTCTGAGCAAAAAATGTTTCAAATTAATAACCTGACTCTCTAGAGCTTCAGCAAAATATAAACCTGACTTTCATTTTCCTAGTGAATAAGGCAAGGTAAGCTTGCATGTGGCACATATTGATTGATGGATTTGAGGCTTTTTCTGGGCCAAAGGGCATCACCCCAGGAAGAACAAAAACCCACTGCAATCTGAGTCTCATAGTGCTCAAATTCTGTAGTACTTTAGTTGGTGACACCAGAGATCAAGCAGCTCTAGGGCTGATAGGAAGGGTGGAAAGACTCTTACTAAAACCACAGTCTTTGACCAATTTAACTGATTGATCAGATTATGTTCAAAATTTAAATGTTAATGGATTTAAAATTACTTCCAAAGATGGACTCTGTATGTGAGGTGTCACAAAAATGTCCAGGCAATGCTTTCCATCTACATGGCCAAAAGCATCTTCATACATATTTGCTGTAGATTTAGGATTTGTGGCAGGAACAGCTGGGGCCCACAGCTCTGGCAAAAACTGCAGCACACTTGGGTGAGAGCAGGTGCAGAGCCTGGCACCTAAGCTGGAGTTTGCTTTTCGGTTTTGAGGAGACACAAAGTTAAAAATTGCTGGGTGGGGGAAGCAGAAGGGTGAACTTTGATTCTGTGGTATTTTGTGTTTGGAAGGAAGAATATTGTGTAGGTCATGTTGTCCTAATCACTGTGTCCTTTGGTGCTGAGGCCAAGGTAGGAGAAAGTGTAGTCATTTATTTCAGGAGCATCTTGATTTCAGTGCTGTGTAATTATGCCACATTACCTTTGGTGAATGTTTTAAAATTAGTTGCAGTGAAAGGAACAAACAATAAATTGTAGAGAACACTTTTTAATTTTACCTCCATATAAATAGATACACAGCCATGTATTCCTGGCCCAAATGCATTTCTTTGTCATTTAAGCTAGTGCAGCATATCTTGGATGATTGCTCCTAGCTGTGCTGTGCAAGTACTCCAGGAGGACAAATTGTTTGAGTAAATCATAACAAAAAAGGTGTTTCATGTAAGAAATAACCAGTTCCAAACTAATACTATAAATTGAAATTTTATTGATTAGTCTGGGGTTTTTTTTTATTATAAAGTTTAAATTACAGCAATCATTGTGGCACAAAGCACTACAGAAATGCTACATTATAGAAAAATCTGATGCCCTGTATTTTCAGTGGGTCATTTAAGAGCAATGGAAATAGTATATGCAAGCAAAAAGGAAAGAAATGCTCAGTACCTGTGAGCCTTTGTTTTAGAAAGAAGCTGGAACTGGAGCAGCAAGGAACAAAGGCACAGTCTGTGTGCAGGAAAGGAGGTAGCAGCACTCAGGGATTTCACCCTTGCCAGGTACAGCACAGCCTCCCCAGAGCTTACAGGGCAGCTCATCAGGAGAAAACCTGGGGACATCCAAAGTTAATGCTTTAATTTTTTAAGTGTGAGGATAAAATGTTGTTTAAAACCACTGTAACTGGTAAACCTTTGGCACAGGTAGGGAGGATGTTAAGGGAGAACCTGGGTAAACATCTTTATTTGCTGGTTTATGCCTCAGTTTCTTTCATGAGTGTTGTTTCTGGTTTTGATACCCCTTGGGGCTAGCACAATCCCTTGGGGCAGGGATTTTTCTCCTTTTTAATACACTCAGCAGGCTAGAATAACATCTGTAATTAAAAAAGATTGGCTTATATTAGAATGTTCTATTATATTGAAAAAACTGAATTTTGTCAGGAAAATCATACTTTTATCACTCGTTTCCCATAACTTGTAGTGAGATGGTAATTTAGCACTTTGTAAATGTGCCAGTAAATTAGTAATTCTTGAGTCATTAATTTTGCATTTGTCTTAATTGTGTTACACCCATGGATATTTATGGAGTTTCATTTTTTACACTTGAAAAATAATACTACGGTGTTATTTTTGAGATGGGTTTAAGAAAACAAAATTATTTTAATGCAAATATTTTTGACATATAAGAATGGAAATTTTGCTCTGATTTGTGAATTAAGCAATTTTCATTTAAATGTCATTATGAATCATTTTAGAAATGGGAATAGTTATTTTCCTTTTGCTTTTAACTCCATGCTCATGGTCTAGAAATGAAATCCCTAACCTCCTGATCTTTATTTTTGATGGAAGTTCAATAAGGAATTGGATAAATTCATAAAAGATGAGTCCATAGGTGGCTAATTAATGCACTAATGGACAACCTTTAAATCAGGAAGCTCATAAAACACTGATTGCCTGAAATTGATAAGCTGAAATCGTTTTCTGAGAAAACAGCCAAAGGCTTTTGTCCTATTTCCCAAGTTCTTTTCTCCAGCAATCCCTGCTGGCCGGTGCTGGACAGAGGTTGGGAGCTCTCTGTGTCTCTGCCACTCATTGCAGAGATTCTTTAACAACCCGAGGGGCTGAACTTAAAAAGTTATTAGATGAATGCCAAGGTTTTGAAAGACCAGGTCGTTTAAGCTTGTGACACAGTGCTTTGGGTGTTGCTATGTTCTTATTTAAAAATGGTATTTTATTTGAAGAAAATGCTTCATGCTTATGGCTTTTTCTTTTCCTCATCTTTCACCTTGTTTTCTGAGCTCAAATAGTGAACCATGCAGGTGGCACTGGCCAGTGCAGGCTGCTCTGTGCAAACCCAAAGTGATGTTCAGGAGAAGCTCAGACCTTTGCATGATAAAAGTGAAACAAAAGTCCCACAGAACTAGATCAACACAACCCCAAAATATGAAAAAAATTAACAAAACCCCAGAGAGATGCCTTGGGTTTAAATAGTTTGAGGACTTCAGGGTTTTGTTTTCTGTCTTCTCCTTCGATGTTGAAACAGCTTTGTTATATATGAATTTTGAGGGATGTGAGTAGACAGAAAAGAGGAATATTTTCCAATATTTTACTTAAATATTGTTCAACTCTTTCAGCCTCTACATCTCTGTGGAACAGAGGAAGTATCCTCCATTCTGTTCCTGGCTGCAGGTGGCAGTTTTGGACTTTTCCCCAGTGCCTTGTCCTCCATTGGAGGCCACGATTAATTGGAAGAAATATATTTTATTACCTCATTTCTCTCCTGATGACTGTAATGCAATATATCAAATAAACACTCCAACTTGCCACTTTTCATGGCTAAGGAGAAGGTCTGTGTGGCTGGGAAGCTGCAGCAATGGAGATTAGTTAATTATTTTAGGCAATTCCAAGTGACAGTGTGCACCAAAGGGATTTGCAGTGCCTTGATAGACTTTTTGAAGCCAGAAGCTATTGTAACTCTTGCTTTTGGAGTTCCATTGAAATTATTTAATTGCCTTGGTTCTTTCTTTTTTTCTTTTTCATTTTAAAGCATATGTTCTCATTAAAAAGTCCTATAACTTTCCTGATCACTGTTTTGTATCTTTTGTACTGAAATGTGAGGTGATTAATTTGCTTGTTCCATGCTGTATCAATATTGTCTGACACTTTCTTCCCGTATCCAGACCTGTGTGGTCTGGCTGTCTCCTTGCTAACATTTGCTACTTTAAAAATAATTTCTCCTGCTTTTCTGATATTTCATTGGGTGTTTATTAATTTCATTTAATTTTGCTTCTCGATTTTCTTCCCTCTTTATGTCCAGTCCTTTGTAAATTATGTTTTCTTAATCATGGTTAAGTCTACTTTGCACTGCTGGGTTACTCATCCTGTGGTGCTTCATCTTGCATTCTACTGTTTGCCCACTGCCTTGCCCCTGAGATATTTTTAAACTATGATGGTTTTTTTTTTTCCTTTTACCCATAATTAAACAAATTATTTATCTTTGCCATTGTAAAGCTAATGAAATCAACATTGACTTGATTTCCCCTTTTAACTGTACATTTATCAATGTAACATATCTTATTAGACTTACATGTTCATTGCAAGCATATAAGGAATACACAAAGGGCTTATTCTGTGATTGACCTGAGGCAAAATGCCAGGAAAATTTTTCATTTCTCTTGTCTGAGTGTGCTGTTTGCTAAAGAACTGATGCTGTAAGCCCTTATGGTGCTCACTGCTCTCAGTGCATGAGCCTGCAGGACAGGCACCTTTCCTTGGGAGAAACAAAGACAAGGGGAATTTACAGCTGTCAATAACAATGACAGGGATAAAAGGTCACAAGATACATTGTGGGTATAAATGAGGTATTTTGAAGGTAAGGGTTTGAGAACAAAACTTCTACTCTTTCAGAACACTAGAAATGGTGATTGAAATGAAACAAATTAATCAACTGTAGCTAAAGCTAGTTGCATTTTCTTCTCCAAAATACTCAGGACAAAGGCATAGTAATTTGGTTGAGTCTAATTTGGCAGAATTAGTTTTTAGAATTTAGTTTAATTTGGTAGAATTAGCTTTTATATTTTTCTATCCCCTAAGAGAGCTGCCAAGAAATTTCCAATGATTCCAGCCTCTCCCCATGTCAAGCACCAGGTTACTTTAATTTCTTTTTGCACTCTATCAATACACATTTTAAACATTAATAACTAACAGCTGTGCTACCACAAAGCTTTGATGCAACAAGTCACTTACTATGAAGAAATATTAAGAATTATTATGTTGTAGGAACTGAAGGAAGAATGGAGGAGTTTTTTAGAACATCTTAAAAGATTAATTTGATAATGACTGGATTTCAAGTCAGTTGTTGTCCTGCAGTTATAATCCAGACTGGATTTTGCAAGACTTTGTGTGTATATATATATATATATATATATGCAATGAGAGTGGAACAGGTGAGAGAATGTAGTTTTGTCATTATAATCTCTGATGATACAGTCAGGTGATGGCACAGAAAAAGATGTGGTTTTATTACAATTCCAGCCGAGAAAAACAGCATACTTTAAAATGATTAAAAAGTAAAGTACAAAATAATGGCCTTTATATTACATGTTCTTAAAACATTTTTATGGCACATATTATTGTGGCAATCTGTAGGCATGTGTGTTTTTACTGTTAGTAGCTCATTAGAGTGTGGCAGGTAAAGGAGAATCATTATCTTCTGTAATTGCAAAATCGTGAGAGCCCAGCTGCCCCTGCTGAGGCTTCCCCGAGTTAAAGGATATAGGAAGCAGTCCACACAAACTCTAGGTCTTCTAAATAACATAACCAAAATGTTTCATCTAAAATGGCAGAGCTAAGACAAATAGAGAAGCCTTTCATATCTTATGCATGAATGAACCAAGTCCTAAGTAGCTTTGCTCTGCACAGAGATGAGGATGGTGGTGTAAGGTGGTGCTTCCTGTGAGACACACACTGAGCTGGCATTATCCTGGTTGTGCTCTAGAGCAGGACTCAGGAGGATGCTCAGCATTTCAGGTGTAAATACATTGTTGCTCCAGAATGCAATGTTCCACTTGGCATTTATAAGTAGGCACCAACCCTGGGCATTTCTTCCAGGAGAATTTAGTGCCTGTCCTGGAGCTGATGCTCCACTGACATATCCCTGCATTTACTGTGCTCCCATACAAGATAAATCCACGTTGTCCATGCAAATCTTACAAGACTGGGATCCTTGTGGGTGCTGATGTAGATGGCATTCTTGATTTCTGGTTAATTTTAATTTGTTGAAGTCTTCCAAGACAGTTACAGAGCAAGAAAAACTTGGAGAGGTACACTCATTGCTACCCTGCAACATTTTAAAGCTCTGATGTAGAAAGACTTGTGATGTGTAGAATTTACTCAGACTAAAAAATAAAGAATTCAAGTGTTTTTCTTTATATCACATAAAATGCTTTTTTGTGATATCATTGTTGCTGGTACAAAGGAAAATATGTCGGACAGTGAATTTACCTGCTTCTCCTTTATGTGTGTGGTGAGAAAAATAATTTAGTTTCAAAACCTGCTTAACTCCTGCATTCAGCCTGTCAGAGTTAACATATTGGCTGAGACATTGCAATATGGACCTTTGTCCAGGCAGGAATTATTAGCACCAGTATTTCACAGAGGGCTTGGACCACCTATAACAGCACATTTGAATTATTGCTGATGGGACTGAATTTAAGAAAGTGTTTTGCAGGAAAAATGTCTTCATTATCTGTTATAAATGTCTGTTATTTGTTTCCCCTTATTCATGTTACAAAGCAGTAATACTTTAAAATGTGAAATGAGTAAATGTTATGGTGATTTTTACTCCAGAGATTAATTGCACTGCAATCTGCAGTGGCTGAATGTTTAATTTCAGACCAAAGTAAAAGAACATAAAATTAATCCTGGATGAAATTTTATTCAGTCTGACTTCAGTATTAGTTTTTTATAATGCTTTTTGAGATACAAACAAGTATAAAAAACTGGCATGAAAAATTTAATAAAAACGCGAATGGTTAATATACTTTTTTGTTGGCGTAAGACTTCATTTTGTTGTATTTATTTTCCATTTTTCCTTAGAATAGGGCATTTTAAACTCAGTATTTCCTCCGGTGCAGTTCTGTTTCTTTTGAAAATACACTCTTCCTTTCCTACTAGTTAACTTTCTTATGCTGTTTATTTATGAAGAGTTGAGAATAGAAAAATTAAGCATCACTTTTAATCCTTTCTCTAAGCACTGTAGTGTTAGTCATCTGGTTTAGTCTCCATCATATATGAATTAGATGATGACAATAATTTTATAATGGGTTTTTTTGTGCAGTAATCATAACAAAATTAAAATAACTAAGAAAATGAATAATTGTTTGAACTAGAATAAAAAAAAGAAAAATGTAATTAAACACTTTTAATTTGCAATGTTGTATTTCACTTGCCTGCTCTCATTTTGACATAGCTCCCAATATCTTTCCAAATGTTTTACATATTATCACATTTATGGTTAAAAGCTGTGAAATTTTTCCCCTTTCCCTTTCCCTCATTGGGGAATTCGAGTACTCTGAGCCAAAATTAGCGTTTGGGTCATTACAAAGACACTGCTGATATTGTATTTCATACTTAATGAATCTTTATTGGCATCTGGGTCTAACCTTGACTCTGCTTAGTGAATCATAACTTGGCAGACTCTGAGTAGGTGCTCCACTCTCCTATCAAATTCCAGCAGAGATAATTTGGTCTTTCCCAGCAATTTCGTGATAACTCACAGTATTTTGATTAAAAAAAAATAAAAAATAAAGTAATAATAAACACAAAATAAATTTTCAAAGTAAAAGTTATTAGATTTAAACTTTGTAAAATTAATATGATCATATTGTTAGTAAAGGTGATGTTCTCATCTCTTGTAATGTTCTGCTAAAACCAAGCTTCTCCATCTCATCATCCCTAAAGATCTCAAGGCTTGGTATGAACCTCAGAGTTTTCAATCCATGCAATTATTTTTTAGGAGAAGAGAACAGAGGAATTCAAATGTCCCTTATGTGCAACAACTGAAAAGGAGCTCGTTTCCATGTCTTAACCTTTGGTGTCTTAATGCAGGTCTGGAGAGCTCCCCATGCCCTTTATGGGGTGTGGGAAGCCTTTTCAGCACTTAAGGTATCTTAACCAGTGCTCTCTGCTCTATTTGCTTCTCCTCCCTGCCCGGTAATGCTAGATGGCACTTTCAGTGTTTGTGCTCTAATTCCTTTCAATCTCAAAATAAGTAGCACAGAAGAGAAAAAAAAATTGAAAAATGCTGGGATTCTGAATTAAAATAATGGAGGGTCAGATATGTTTTTAAAGGTGAAAAACACTGAGAAAAATCCCATTTTTATGCAAGTGGAAACTCAGAGATGACATTTGTAATCCCAGAACACAGGTTACTACTTTTTATCAGAAAATGTGTATGTTTTTAGAAGCTGAGGTCAAAAGATACTGTGATATGTAGTGGCTGGATCAGGAATTGTCAGAAGCTTTCACTTGGTGGTGACCAAGCTCTCATGGTCCAGGCAAGGGGTGCAGCAGGAGCAGGCACCTGGCTCAGGTGTTCACCCTCCAGGCTCCATCACATCCCATTTGAGACCCCAAAGCCCCACCCAAGGTCTGGTAGCTGTGTTGAGGTTTATGCTGAGGCTTTTCCCCTCGTGCCTTTGTGTGTGTGTGAGACCCCTGTGAGCTCTGTCATTCTGTGAGAGCTGTTTGCCAGCACCGTGGTTCACAGCACAGCTGCAGCTTCAGCTCTGCAGGGTTCAGCCCTTACCAAAGCAATAAGGGACTCTAAAAGCTCAGAGGAGAGGCGCAAAGGTAATTGCAGGTTTGAATGTCTTTGTTGCAAGAGGATTCCATACGTGTGAATTCCTCATTCTTGAGGAAAAGAGAGCTGAGGGTGAGAGTCAGTAACACCACAAATGGTGGGGAGGATAGGAGAGCAAGCAGCTGCTCTGTTTGCCAGTGCAGTGCCTAAGGGAGGCTGCTCAGTTCTTGTGAAGTCCCAGAGCTGGAAGCTTGCCAGGGAACCCCTGGAGCACTATCATATGTCCTGGAGGGTGACTTTGTACTTTACTTCCTTGGATTTCTTCTTTTGGCCACTTCTGAGCCTGAGTTCTGGTCTAGCTGGGCTCTGTGATCTGAATGCACACACCCACTCTCAGGTGTGGGAAGGGAATTCCAGCCCAGCCCTGGAGTGCTTAGAGCCTGAAAGGGACAGACTCAGCAGCTTCCTAGCAAGGAGAGAGATTTCTGTGTAGAAAGCTAATTATGCTAAACCGAAGTAAGAGAAATTCAGTGCTCCACAATTTCTGTTGGAGGGAGGGTGTTTTTTAAGGTCAGCTCAAATCTAGAATTCATCTATCCAAATAAGAGTATGAATGCAGTTACCCAGATCTCTGGCTGTCCTGTATTCAGAGGTCTCTCTCACTTGTACCAGACATGGCCTCCTCTCCTTGCACACACACACAAAAGCCTGACGAGTTTTTAATCTAGCTAATTTTGGAAAAACAGCTTTGTGCTTTTTGTTTCTATTTGAAATCAAGCTCTGTTTCTAAACCTGAGGGCCATTTAATTTTCTTTAGTTTTGATGTATGTGCAGCTCTTGTACTGATAGTTTTGAGGGTTCATAAAGGACCATTTTTATTTCCTCAGAAACTTGCCTTTGGCAAGAGATACTGCTGCAAAATGGTCCCCAAGCAGTGTTTTTGAATCTCTTTCTCATTTTAGCAATTAATCTGAATTTTGCCATAGGGCATACCTAGTATTTCTGCTCTGTGGATGTTCCTCACAATTCAGAATATGTCATGATAGGTACTGTGTGATATAGAACGAAAAAGGTTGAGAGCAAGGAATTTTGTGGGATGTAGGTGAAGTGTGGAACACTGCAATCGAGAGAGAATATTTAAATGTCTCACTTAAACTGTCAGGCAAAGTAGATATGCAGTGAATGCATATGTTCTGAGAATATCAAATCTGCTCATGTGCTACCTTCAAAGAGATACTTTGAAATAGGAATTGCAGCTGAAATTAATTCTGTATGGCACTTTCTCCATCTTCTGGAATTGGCATTAAATTTGCCTCAGAACAAGACAAAAACTAGGCAGACATAGAGAGAGCTTCTGAAAATGGTAAAAATCTCACTGGAATTGTGAAAGAGCAAAACTAGTAATAAGATTTGGTGTATCCTTTAATTTTAATACTTCTGTCTACCCTAGCTGGAAGTCACTTAATTAAAAAGAAGAGAAGGAAGGCATTTATTAATTTGGGGGTAAGCTGTGTGAAATCTTTCAATGAGAGTTCACCATATCCCTGAGATTCATTTTCTTTGGATTTGAAAGTAAACCTTAAACCTCAAGGATGAAGTGCCACTATGGCTCATTTCATTTCTTCTAGCAGACAATAAACCAGCCCAGAATCAGCATTCCCCCCACAGCTGTGCCCCTTTCCCCAGCAGCCTTCTGTGGAGGGAGGATTGTCAGCAGAGGTCTCTCATCTCTGCAGCTCTCTGGCTGGTTTAGCCCTCTTACACCTAGGAAGGATCTACAGATCTTGGCACTCACTCTCTGGCTGGTCCCTGATAATTCCAGGAATGCAAATACAGAGATGTATCTGGGATATCCTTCTTCCTGCATTTTAATAAGCAAGGTGTACCTACCTCCCTAAACCTCCCTCCTCCCCAGTGCACTTTCTCTGCCACCTGAAGGAGCAGCTTGTTTGATTTTGTTTTCCTCTCTCTGCTGTAGGCACAGGTCAGGCTGTAGGCACAGGTCAGGCTGTAGACACAGTGAGCTTCGTGGTTTTCCTCTTGGACTGAAGGAGAGAATTAATTGGCTTTGAAGTTTCCAAATCTGTGTTTCTGAAGAAGAGATTTGCAATGAGTGACTGTGAAAGGGAGCTTCTGTGGAAGCCAAATTGCTCTGGAACCAGAGCAGCACTGGCTGGGTCAGATGCCTGCTCTAAAATCCTCTGTTAGCACTTGATGTGAAATTGAAATTGGAATCATTTCCATGTCTCCGATGGAACTGGCTTCTCTCACTGGTGTTCAAGCATCTGTGCAGATGATGATTTTGTCCTGCTATCTCTTAGAAAGTACTCTGAAATCTAAGAGCGTTTGTTTATTACCTTCTTAGGGAACCAAAATGAACAAAGCAACCCCAACACCACTGAATTCTGCAGAAAGACTTAGCAGCAGTGTCTGTGCTCAGACAGCATGTCCTGATCCCCTTGTGCCAGGAGCTGCCCAGCCCTGGTGATGCTGAACTCTCTGCTACACATCAGGAAAATTCCTTCCCTGTAACCCTACATAAGTTGGGAACTTGTAAAAAACAAAAATGCACAATAATTTCTGAGAAAGTGGTATTAAATTTGGCTTTCTTGAGTGAAGTTTTGATCAGTAGGCAATGAATAATGGGAAGGGACTCATTTTCTTGATCCCAGAGCAAGGGACTTCTTGCTGGTGTTTTGTCTGGTGGTCCCAAACTTCTAAATCATGGTTTGACAAAGGAGGAATTTGAACTTCTTGAATGAACACGTGGCATTGTTGACCACTTTCTACTTGCCCTCTAAAACCTGGAATGGCAAAATTGGGTTCTACTGGATACCATTCCTGAGATCCCTGACTGAATTCTGTACTTGGGGACCCTTGGGGACCCTTGAAAGCTATTGCTTTCAAACTGCTGTTGGGGACTTGCAGATGGATGTGAGTGAAGAAGAGATTCCATTGGGAAGAGCACCATTAATGGCCTCATTTCTGTGGTGCAGTGGAACATTCCCCAGTAAAATCCTGTGGAAGTGGAGGGTTACCTTTCACAGGTGTAGAATGAATTCTAACAGGAATGCATAGCAAATAACCTCAAAAAATTTTCTTTTTGGCCACTCCAAATGCAAAGCATGTTCCTTCTTTCTTGCTCTCTCCACTGTAGGCAACAGTAATATATAGGATATAAAAGCATTGGAATGACTGAAAAGTAACAGTTAAAATCAACACCTTCTCAGGTAACATGACTAAAATTAAAAAGAAACAGTGCATATTTATCAACTTTTTGGACAAGGAAAAGGGTTTATTTGTGACAAGTTGGAGATTGGTTCACTGCTGACACTCCTGTATAGTGTCAGGTGTGGTAAAATACCCTGAGCCAGGTTTGAGATGTTCAGTTCAAGCCTACCCATACTGGATAGAAAGGTAGCTTGCTAACAATTAACACCTCTTGTAGTTTTGGTTTTTTTTAAGACAAATTAGTCAGTAGATGTAAAATTCTCATTCTTTCAGTTGTTCAAAAATCTATGGTGTAATAATATTAATGTGTGGCTTGAAAATGCAAGGTTCCTCTGCATTTGAATTTTTAGAGTAAAGCTTTTTAAAACAATTGCCTCACAGTCATGTGCAAAGACAAAGTAGACTGAACAAAGTAGAGTTTCTGACTGCAAAATGGGAATTAATGTGCAGAGTCTGTGGTGTTTCATAATATAAATGTGATGATTGCTAGATGCAGGTTAGTTGGAAATGTTTATAATATTTGATTTCTTTTTAACATGAAAGAATTTCAAAATTTATAATGTTTTAGACAATATTAATTGACGTGAGAGAAATATGTGTAAAATGTGTTAAATGAGCAGAGAATTAAATCACTCCAAGCTATTTTGGGGATGTAAATAGATGGACATCTCAACACTGCAAACCACATATATTTCAAGGTTTGGTCTTTATACATAAACCATATTTGAATATAGCAGTTGTCACACAGAACTCAAGGATTTAATACTGCAATGTAAGGTGGCTGAACATCTCGTTTTGTGCAGTGTTACCAGAGTACCTGCAGCAAACAATCAGCTCTCTTACGGTGCAAAATCTCTTTTTTATCCTTTTAACTCTTGAACCTGAAACAAAACACTATCCATTTCAAAGAAGTGATACTTCTAAATAAATTTTAGTTCTAGATGTATTAAACTCCTCCCCCCCCCCCCCCAAAAAAACAACCCAAACCTCTGGTTTATTTCTTAATTTCTGAGGCAAAGTAATGTGATGCAAAAAGAGTGGCTTTGCACTGTGTTTCAGGGAAGGTGACTATCCTACCAAGGTTATTAGAGAATTATGCATTTCACCTTTCAAGTGTTATCTGGCACTGCCACTATGGCTTATCATTAGCATATCTTTTTATACTTCCATGGCATCAGGAAAAACATAAACCAAAACAGAGAAGGGACTCATAAACAAAACAGTATTGTTACTATATTGGCTCACTTAGAGTGGTAAATTTTTCTTTACTTTTTCTGCAGTCTTTTAAAATGGAGATAAAATTTGTTTTAAGAACAGTCCAAACTTGTATCACAATGTAAATGATTTGGGAAATAAGCCCAAGCCAGTAGACTTTGCATAAATGAAAGTGTTATCTGTGAAACTGCTTATAAGGGTGAGACCAAAAATGGTCAGAAATAATAATATTTGGACTTTCTATTAGCTTCTAAGCTAGCTGTCTTCAAAATTATTATTTAAGGCGGATTTGTTCCATTGATTCAGAAGTAGAATCAAAGATAAATAATAAAGATTTCCCTGGTGAAATCCTGTGGGATGATAACTTTCTTCCTTTGGAGGTCACCCTCTCTGTATGGGCCAGAGCAAACAGTAAGGCTGGAGCTGCAGATTTCCCAGACTCTTTCTTTGCAGATATTCAAAGTTAATATATCCAACACACATATAAAAAAGTAAAATTAAGACATTGTGTGATTCTTCCATTTGCCTCTCCTCAGCAGACAGTTAAGAGTGATGGTGGTCAGTGCAGCTTTGGTACCAAAATGAGACCTGAATTAATGAATACCCATATTTATACATGGGAGTGTTCCATTGTGGTCCTTACAGCTACTGTGCTAATTTACTACTCTGCAAGGGTTTATCCATTGTTGCTTTGCTGTTTCTGTTAATGAGGAACTGAAATATTTTCCTAGATATATCAGTGGAGATCCCTGGGGTGCAATGCCTGCTTTTGGAAATCCCCACTGAATGTCTGAAGAAGAAAGCAAGAGCCCAACTTTTAAAAACTGAGGATTTAATTGCCATTTGCACGGTCTGTTACACATTTGTGTAATAAAGTTGACCTTGCAAGTTTCATTAGTGTATGGCTTAGCCATCAGTCATACTTCTTAAAGATTCATGGGAAACATCTTACACGTTTTTATTTTAATATAGTTTGGCAAAGAGTTCAAACACCTATTGGAAAAAGACTTAACTTGAGCAGAGTAAGCAGCAAAACAACTCCTCCAAATCCCAAACCAACAATAATTTCCCCCTCCTTCCATCCTGAAAATTGTCTCCCAAAATTCAACACCAAAAGGAATTCAGAGTTGAGGCTGCCAAGATGTTACTGTTTTACAACCCTAAGCCCAGCCTTTATATCTAAGAGCTCTAAAAAAATGTTTTTCTTTGCTTCTTCAGTCAGTTGAAAACTATCAAGGCCGAGGGTATTGCAGACATTAGCCCTGACCACCAGGACATGATTTTGAAAAGGCTGGAAATGGCAAATCCTTCAGCAAGCCATGTAATATGTGCAGTGGGAACATGGCAGTCCCCATATGGAAGTCCTGCTGACAGCAGCAAAACAGTTTTTAAGCAGCATGTACTGTTATCCTGCTCCAAAGAGCTGTGAATTGTGTGGTGTGGAAGCCTGGAAGCCTGTGCCATATCCCTCTTCCATCTGTGCAGGATGGCTATGGTGCCAGACAGGTAGTAGACTCTGCTGTGCTCTGCTACCCTTCATCTGCTTTCATGACTCCCACTGGTAAAAGCAGAATTATGCTGCTGAAATTCAGTTAAATCAATGAAATTCCATGTGGCATGGGGCTAGTCACTTGTTTTCTATGCGGCCTTTAAAGGGGGTGAGCTTTTAATTTTGATGATATTTAGGTTCTTAAAATCAGGAGTGCAGTTCAAGCTCCTGGTTTTAACAGACTATGTGTGTTTAATACATTTGAAAAGCTACCAGCAACACAAAAACCAAAAACCTCCCCCTGACCCTCAACATTTGTAGAAGAAAAATGTGTTTTTAACATGCTGGAAATATAACTGATTTTAAAAACAGCCTTTTAAGTTAAAGTTTCAAAATTCTGTTCTCCAATGCAAGACTAGCTTTCTGTGAAATTAGATTATTTTTTTGTGATTTCTTTTTAATACAGCATATATGTTTTTTAATGTTTGAAAATTTTCCCCAGACTCAAACCAACCAAATGCTGCTATAAAGTGTTTGACTTCCTTTCTCCCTCTTGTTCTTGGTAATTCAGTGCCAAGATTACTCACACCTGGTGCTTTTGTTTCTCCTCCATATTCTGATTGCCTCTTGAAGCTCTTCACAATTTCATTCTTCTACAAATGGCTCAGCTGTCTGGAAAAAGGCCGATTGCTTTTGTGAATTTCAGCATTGAGAAACTCAGTAAAATACTCTTTTGATCTTTCTATAATTGTTTTAACAAAAATATATCTGCATTTCTGTCTTTTCTTTAACTTTGATTTCTTCACGTATTGAAGTTGCAAATTAATCTTGCTCTCTCAGTGTTATCTTCGTTCATCTTCTCAGCTGTTTTGTGGGAGTTCTGGCTTTTGCATTTTCTGATGAAAATAAAAACTTGGATAATTTTTTTCCCCATGCTGCTGATTTACAAGCTTTTCTCAGGCCCTCTGTTGTCCTGTTTTGGTCCTCCCTTTGTCCTCTGTATTACTGATTACTTTTGGATCTCTCAGCATATTTCATACTCATAGCATGTTTCATTTGCTATGAGTATTTTCTGGAACATCTAAGGACTCTTCTAAAATCTCAAACCATTCTTGAATTATTCCCCAAGAGTCTCTGTCCATGTTTTAGGAGAATTCTACCTGTCTGCTTTTGCATTTCTCAGATAGAATACAAACATTCTGTACATTCTGTTAATTTATTTATTTCACTAATTCTTTTGCCTTGCTCTATCAGGATGGTGGTTATGGCACACTGCTGCCTGGTGATTCCACCATCCCTGATGGTTTTTTGTTATCAGGTGCACAGCCCAATATAAAAGTGTTTCTGCTGAATCCCCAAGATTGTCTCTTGTGCTGAATCTGGTCTTACTCCTTTTCAGCTACAAAAGAAGCCCCAACATGCAAAACAATGAAAAATCCTCATTTCCAAGGCCAAGTATTGGAAAAGTAGAATACTGGTTAAGGCTGGCAGTAGATTATTTATATTCTGATACAGTTTAAAATTATTTAATAATTTTTCCTTAGACCTTCTGAGTTAATGAATAGAGGATACTTACTCAAAGGTTAAATCAGTGCTGCATGGGGAAAAACTTGTGCATAAACCCCCCCATATTCTAATATTTAAGCAAACAAGTTTTCCTGTGTAATATTCATCTTTGTGTGCCAGGGTTATCTACCCAGAGTGTCCTACAGAAATAAAAACCCCTAGGTCTGATTTCCTGTGCTAAGAAACCTTGTATGCAAGAATCCTAGAAGCTGGAATTGTTTCAGGTTGGCTTCAGTTAAATCAAATGTTTTGTTCTTCACTTTGCTGGATATAAGATACTAAAATAATACAATAAAGATGTTCACTAGAATAGTATAATTTACATAAGAAAATTGGGGTTTCTTTTGTTACAGATTATTGCCAAAAGGTGGCAGTCTTTGTCCCCAAAATCCTGTGCTCTCTAGGAAACGTTAAGAACGGCAAACATAATTTATTCCTAGCTACACCACATAATAAAAATTACTTTTTAAGTAGACATAGAGGGTAAAACCTCCTACATTTGAGAGTTTAAGGGTGACACAGCAATAGTTATATTTTATTTTGACTGTGGAATGTTAAATAACAAAGCTTGGAAGGGAGCAGTGATGGCAAAAGAGCACTTCACAAGTAGACTGCTAATGAGCAAGAACTACTTAGGTCTCGGATTTGGTTGGTGCCTGAAGTACTTCAGCTCTTGGAGATGCTGTTAGGATCTGATGCTTTAGATCAGTAGGTTGATGTGCTCATCAATCAACCCGATGAAATAAACAGAAACAATCCACTGCCATTAAAATTCATGTTCAAGTTGGTGATTTTTCTTTACAAGTGATTCAGTTTAGATCCAAGCAAAGCACAGATTGGTTTCTTACGAATTAGCCTAGAAAAGGCAATAGATGATAAACTATAGTTGTGCTAAATGTGTGCAAAAATTTGGCTATACATTTTGTGTTTTACATTTTAGTCCTTTTGGTTTTGTTTTTTTTTATAATGAGAGCTGCTCAGGCTGTGGGGGGAGGATGGACTTTTTGGTAGGGCTCTGTTAGACCTGTAGTAAAGCAAAAACTTCCTCTACTTAGCTGAGGAAATACCTGAGTAGTGCAGAAAGCATTTGAAAGTTAATATCATTCCAACATCTCTTATATTATTGAGTTAAAAGTGACTAAAATTAAGTCATTTTAGGAGAACATACCAGTGTTATACTTTGAATTCAAAAGTGTGGCAGGCAAATTTCTCATCACCAATTGAAGAACAGGGAAGGAGTATAAACTGAGCTGCACCTTGGGTTTATTATCTGTGCAATATCTCTGTATAGCCTCTGTCTAATTTTCTGAATCTTTCTCCTAAGGTTTTTCAGTCAATGGTTAGCTCAGATCTTCTGCCAATAGTTACAGTAGACCACTGAGATATTTTCAGATGAAAGAAGTTATTGTTCTGTCTTTTTAAAATTTTTATGACTATTTTAGGGTACTTATTGAGGTACTTATTTTATGACTTTATTAGTACATTATTGAGGTCTTATATAATTTATATGGATTGTGTAAGATATCAGAAATAGAAAAAATCCAGTAGGTGAGAACTCATTTGGAACCATTTAAGTGTTACACAGAAGTGTTCTCTATTTCAATTTGCTCTTTATTTCTTCAAGGGCCTACAATGAAAACCTAATTACTGAGCATGTTTGACTCATCCTTGTGTCCTGGTGTAGTGAGAACATTAATTATAATGCTTTGGTCATAGAAAATATCTCATTTCATCTTTTCAGTAGGAACATAGAATGATTTGGTTTGGATGGGACATGAAATATCCTCTGGTTCTACTCCCTTCCATGGGCAGGGACACCTTCCACTATCCCAGGTTGCTCCCAGCCCTGTCCAACCTGGCCTTGGACTTTTCCAGAGATGGGGCAGCCACAGCTTCTCTGGGCACCCTGTGCCAGGGTCCTCACCACCCTCACAGAGAAATATTTCTCTTTGATATCTAACCTAAACTTGCTGCCTTTCAGTTTGAGGCCATTACCCCTTGTCTCATCACTACATGCCCTTACACAAAATCCTTTTCCAGCTCTCCTGCAGCCTCTCTACTTTCTTTAGCATTACGTGTTCCCCATGACAGATACTGCAAATCACTTTATTCAGTTTATTACTTTGGAATGAATTGTAGCTGTTAAAAGGGCACGAAAGACTCTTTTAAAGAGCTAAATCTAATATGTAAGTCTTTGAGAGGTTGCCCAACACATTTAATAACCAATAGATAATGGATTTTACAATCTTAACACTGCACATACACACCAGGTCTATCATAAGTCCCCTTCAGAGGTACCAGTGGGGTTTCATGAAGGTGTGGTCCAAGTTGGCCACTGGCCCTGAGTTTTTGTTTAAGGTGTGTCCTGCTATCACCCCACAAACCCTGGGCTGGAGGAACAACCACCCATTCTCATCCCTGCCTTTGGCCATGATGTTGCTGTGCCAAGGACAGATTTATGGGAGTGTACAAAGTCAAGGTATCCACAGAGGCTCCAGCCTGCAAAGTGTGGGCAGCTTCATGGAAAAAAGGATCTAATTAAAGGGAAGCCTACCTCCACATGGAACCACAGGGTTAGCTTAGATCTTTCCACTCCCCTATTATTTCTCTGATTCTCCATTAGTGTGTGAGTTTTAGATTGAACAACCACAGAAGGCAAGGAGCATTACCAGATATTGATGTCTATGGCCTCATGGTTTGTTCATGGAGAAGAAGAGTTTTGCACATGATTCTCAGGGTCAGAGCTGACTGAGACTTAAAACTGCTTGTGGCAACAGTAATGACCTCATGTTGGTTTTTTTTTCCCCTTGTTAGGACTTTGCAGCTTGGAGCACATTTGCTGGTTGTAGATAAATGGGTGATGGGGGAAGGGATTTCAGCCAGTAGGGGCAGCCAGCAGTGTGGGGTGGTTCACAATTCCCCTGTAACCCAAGATAAATTGAAAACTATTGTTATAATTTACTCACTGCCTCTGCAAACTTAACAGCTTTTTTTAGCTTGATTGTAGTCTTGGTTGTTACTTTTTGAACCTGCAGGTGTTGGTTAGCTCTGTGAAGACTCTTATTGTTCCCCAGGTGCATTTTAGAAGCACTTTGAGAGTCAAGAGAAAAAAAATTAATAAGAAAAATGGGAGTATTCTATGAAATGAGTTCCCTAGGCAATACCAAAATCTAGAGGTGTGTCAAACTTAATGGAAATTATGTGCTGCATTGCATATTTTACTTAGTTTCCCAAATAAATCTGCATACGATAATTAAATGGTGAATGTTTCAGTTGATAAAAACTAATTAAGAGGTGAAAGTATAGCAATCTTTTAGCCACTAGGAGAATACAAGTTACAAGACTCTTCTTAATAAGGGACAAAACACCCCCTGGATTTGAACTCATTACCTTTACAAAGCAAAGGAGATAAGGTTTTGATTATGCAATGCAGCCTTTCCTTTGGGTTTTGGAATTTACAATTTTCCATTAATTACAAGGAGAGTTTAATATTTTTCTTAAGATAGATTGAAAAATACTATTATTACAAAAAAAAAATTATTTACAAAAATAATAAATTAATAGGTGGAAGGGAGTCTGTACCTAAATACAGACTTGCCAGTCTGTATTTAGGTACAGACTCCCTCCCATCTATTAATTTATTATTTTTGTAATTAATTTTGTAAATACAGACTTGCCAGTCTGTATTTAAGCAAGATTTTGGCAAAGTGATACCCCTATACCATCTGGGACTTTGGCATTAGGGTACCAGCAAAACCTTTTGGGTACATGGAACTGATGCCCAGTTACTAAGCCTGGTTAACTGTCCGCACCAGAGAGTTTTTCCCAAATGTCCAAAACCAGAGAGTTTCAACATTGCCCATTTTTTCTTTTTTGTACCAGACAAACCAGAATATACAGAACTATGAAAAGATTAAATTATCACTTAGTCTGAAAGTTGATTTTATAATTATCTCCAACATTCTCAGCAAGTCTCCAGAGCTATAAAGTATGGTTCAGGAGACCGAAGAAGCTTGGAATTTTATCTTTGAACTTCATCTTTTTACAAGAGAAAAACGAGGGGAAACGTGCAGGTTTACTCTTTAAACATAATACTGGTGTTCTTTTCATTAAGACTCTGTAGAACTTCTATGCTTGGGAACCAGCTCTTGAAATTGGCAGGGCTGGGGCCTTGACACAAGGTTTTCTTTGAAATTCTGTTCCAGCTGGATCAAGATTTTAGCATTTGGAAACTCCGCCCATGGAGGCATATGGCCATTAGAAATGTATCACTGCAAGACTCTCTGCAAGTGAGATCCTTCAAAGTTCTCTGCACTGTGAATTTTCAGTACAGGGTTGAACAAGACTTTCCCCCAACTGGATCATTGCTTTCTTATTGCTTGAGCCGGCAGCAGGCAGGGAAACAGC
This sequence comes from Erpornis zantholeuca, assembly GCA_013400515.1. NCBI lineage: Eukaryota > Metazoa > Chordata > Aves > Passeriformes > Timaliidae > Erpornis > Erpornis zantholeuca. The sequence continues at coordinate 82,277 of VZTN01018121.1, forward strand.
ATCTTTCTGTCCTGAGGCACTGTCAGTGCCTCCATGTGCCTTCTGGACCCAGGAGAGAGGTTTCATCTCTCTGTGCTCACCTTAGGGCACTGGAAAATGGGAAGGTTAGCAGCCAACGGGGTCTGTTGGGTTTGGGAGAGGCTGAGGAAAGTACTGTCACAAAGAGAGCAGAGACTGGAGAATAATGAGATGGTCTAAAGAGACAAAGAGAACAGAATTGGACTAGTGCTAGTGCAAGAGATTCTAGATCTTGAATGGGAGTGCAAAGGGAATAGGGAAAATTGGAAATGGAAGTTGGCAGAGTGAGGAATTGATATGGGCCTAGAAGAGACTGGTCATGAACATGCTTGACAGTGTGAACATCAAGGGTGTTATGAAGAAAGAATAATTGGTAGGTGCTACAGAAGTGGAGAATAGTGTGAAAAACTTTAAAGTGGAATTTGGGACACCTAATGTGACATTAAAGAGCTCAGGATATGGAGACAGGAGTAGAAAATAAATAGGAGTAGGTCTAGGGCTATGCTCAGTAAGGAAAGGAACAGGACTCAGCCATGGCTATGTTTGAAGGCAGAATTTGGTACATTCTAGTACATTCAGTACTACATTCTAGTATTGAATCCATTCCTGTTTAACTTGAAAGGTAACACTGGATTTCTAAGTCTTGGATGAATGCTTGCAAAATCTACTATTGACACATTTAGAAATGGATATCAGCTGCTCACTATACATCCTCACAATAATGCTCTATTTGCCTCAATATCTATCTTACAGAATTCTACTTTCAAGAGAAGTTGGTAAAGTTTTAGTGGAAAACTCAGAGTTTCTTTTTCCTTTCAGTTTTTTGAAATTTTCCCTTCCAGTTAATCTGTTGGCAACTGACATCCTGACCCTGTGAGAATTAAAAACCAGTCCAGTGGACATTGCATTTGTTGGTTTGGAAGCGAAGACAAGGCTCTGTGCCTTGTGATCGAGTGCTGGGCTAGACAAGGAAGTAAGTCCCTGCAAACTCTGGAACTGACCTTTGTTTTGAGTAATAAATCTTGAGGGTTTTTTCTGCTGTTGTGTGACAGAAATCTAGTTGGAAAATAAAAGGAGGACAGTGTATCATGACTGGTTTGGTTGAACAAGACCACAAATTGCAAGTTGGACTTGAATTAACTTGGGGGATTGAGCCTTAGAGATGAGGAAGAAGCTGAATGAGGGAACAAAGCAAAGGCAATTGATTTCACTTGTTGTGTCTAAATGTAAACAGAACAGAAACACCTTGACTTGTCCCAGGAATGCTGTCAGGACAAAGCATTGCTTCAAGTGTCCTTTTCCCTGTGAGTGAACACGAGAATATTTCCATTTCTCTTTAGCTCATTCGTGTTGCACATATGGTGAGGGATTCATGTCTCTTAGCTTCAGTCACATAAAGTTAAACATCTAGTGAAGAAATGAGTGAAGGAAAAGTTCCAAAGTGTTTTCTGTATCTTATGAGCTATTTTAGAATGGTATATGCAGCACCTTTGGAGTTTTCTGTCTCTGCATGTGAAAGGTGTTTAGGTAACTTCAGTGAAGAGATGATTAACTTTGAAATAGATGAGGTTAGGTGAGATAAATCCTACCAACAGAGAATTTTTCACTAAAAGGATTTGCATGAAAACAGTTATCCCCAGTCTTTCTCAAGCAAGATCTGCCAAGCATCCAGCAGTGGTGCTGAGAGCTGTCAGAGCTGAGGGAAAGCTATTTTTGTTCACCCGTGTACATCCTCAAATGCAGAAGAGACAGTCTGGCATTATCCGAGCAGGAGAGTGATTGTGAGAGTCAGGTAAAGAATATGACCTGTGGCACCCTAAATGTGTGAAAGAGATTAATAAATCAGATGTTTTAATCTAGTGGCTTCAGTATAGGGGAGGGGAAAAAGGATCATAATGACACTGGCAGGTCAGTGTTGACAATATATTTAAAGGTGTGTGTAAACAGGTGGGTGTTTGGACTCATACACAGGCCTGCTTCCCTTGCTTTCGGAAGGTGTTTTACAAAGCAACATTTTGATTAGATTTTAAAACTTATGTGGAAGAGAGCAATGCAGTGCTTGTGAATTTTTCATTGAAAGCAAAACTTTACAAATTGTATTGCCACGTTGCAAGTGAAATTAAAAGGATGAATAAAGGTATTACCAAAGGTATTACCAAAGGTATCCACAGCCTTGAGTGGATGCGTGGTTGGTGCAAAATGCTGAAGGCATTACCTCTGAGGCAGCAGAGGTGGCTGAAGGAGCTGGTGGTTGCTGTACCCCAGCCAGGCACATCACATTTTAAATATCCCTGGAACAACTCTAAGTTGTGTCTGCAGCTGAACTGACTCCTTGATGTCTGGGACATACGGAATTAAAAGTGTGGAATAAAACCCTATTTAGCACCTCATTCTGCTCTGTGCTAGACATAATAACATGGTAGGAGCAGATTTGATAATCTGCATATTTTATATCTGATATATTGGCTTTGTGCAGCCTTTTGAGCACTGAAGAACTTGGTACAAGACAAATGTGTTATCTTCTTCATATGGAGTCTTCCTTCCATGCCCTGGCAGTCTCCAGATGCCATAATTAAATATAGTGTTGGCCTAGTTAAGTAGAAATGCATCTAATTACTCCAGGATTGTCTTAGCCACTGTTATGCAACGTGTGAATTTCGTGTACTTTAATCCATTTACAATTTCATTTCTGTTTGTCCAGCACTGTGCCAAGCTGAACTCTTGTTGCTTCAAAAAAACCAGCTAGCACTCTAACAACAATCAACCTGAATATCTGCCAGTTTTGAATGAATATAAGTGGATAATTGAAGTTATTTGCGATAATTGCATATGCTAAGCTTTTAATTTATTTTTATCCTTTATTTATAATTTCTGCTTTGATTGTGCTTTGCTGCACTTAGTGTGGCTGAGCATTGTCTGGCTGGGTTGCAGTGGAATTTGTAGTAGTCACAGAGCAGACAGTTTTTGTATGGCATTTGTTGCAAGATTGATATCTATCTTAAGCCATGAGCAGTAGGAACTCTAACATCAAGATAACAGACACTAAATAATTTTCGGTGCCTCTTAGTCACAGCAATGGCAATTTTAGTGATAAAATTTCCTAGAAAATACCTCACAGCTGAGGAGAACAACCAGAGGTGTAAAACGTGCTGCCAGGCTTTCTGCAAAGAGGAAAGCTTCTGTGTGTTTGTGTGTCCCCGTGCCCAAGGATTAAACCAGCCAGACTGCCAGCCTGGTGTCACTGCTCTGTCAAAAGCCTTGGAGCAAATCTCCCCCCAAGGTCGGCATCTGTGTCTGATGCTTCTCCGTGGGTTATGGCAAACACTTATGCAAAGCTTTTAGTGATAAAACACGGAGATTTGGGAGCCTGTTTGCACATCAGGCATTCACTGCTGTCTGATGGGTTTGGGCATGGGAAATAATAGTGAGGCTGGGGAGCAACAGCAAATACTCTCTCTTGGCTTCTTTACCTTCTCCACTAAATGAGATGTGAAAGGAGCAAACCCCAGAACTCCGAGGGAAATAAGGAGGACCTGCAGCAGTATTAGCACCATGCCAGAATATTACCTAAGCTCACTCAGTGCTAATAAATCTTGTTCTTTCTCAAAATAACCTGACCATTTCAGAAGCTTTCAAAGCACCTGCAGCCCTACAGATTTTCTGTAGGAGAAAACCCCTTTTTCACATCTGAAATGAACCCCAAAATGGGGAAGCCATAGGAAGGTACCTGGGAAATGTTTTTAAAGTTTAGTGATCTAATGCTGAGTGCTCCCACATGCACGGCGTAGGCTTCTCACAGAGAAGCCAGTGAAGAAAATTGCTCTGATGATGGAAACACAATCTTGTTTCTCTCCCAGGAATACTTTCAACTGCTGAACTATGTTTAAATAGTTATCTGGCAGCACTTTAGGAAATATATTTGGCATATTCACTGCTCAATTACTGTAAATTTTGATTGGAAATTAGACATGAAAATCAATAGTAAGGTTATTAAAATTGCACTGAATCTTGCACCTGAAGAAGGGTATATTGGTAATTGTAAGTATTTTCTGTATACAGAAAACTGATGTTTCAGTGTGCAGAATGCTGCTGGTTTTTGGTTGGTAATGTACCAGAAATCTTGCACAAAATATGAAAGCAATAAAGTTTTAAAAACAGGCATATGTTTTCCTATCTTGTTATCTGCTGTTTTTCTTAAAAAAACAGTTGATTATATTTGATTAAGATAGAAATCTTGGTTACAATTCCATACATAGGAGTCAGAGAGACAAGCCTGTTAAAATCACACAAGTTATTATTATTATTTTTTCTTCCAAAACAAATCTCAAATCAACCTCAAAGTCATATTCAAGCTTTTAGGAACCTCAAACAAAGCTGATATAATGAGAAATAATGAGAAAGTTTGTTAGTGTTCAGGGCTCTTTTTTGCAGTTATTAGAATGCATTTGATCCTGGAATATGAGTGGCCTACAGATTTATCTACACTTCTTTAATTACTGTGGTATCCCAGTCCATTTTTTGAAATGAAATGTGATTATATTGATATTATGGAACATACAATATTTATCTTATGGACTGAGATGGTACCAGTACCTAGCTGATACTAGTTATAATTAAATTAGAGCTGTCTTCTATGTTTTTTTTGTGGTTTTTAGCAGTTTGGTTTGCAGAAAAACAGTTTTGAAATACATTTCTAGTTTTCTGTGTTGCAGTTGGTACATCTTAGAAAAATAGAAAGGAAACAATGAAATAAAATTTTTCTAAAAGATTTCTTAGCTGAAAAGAGAAAAGGGCACAACTTCAGTCAACATTTATGGATTAGAAGCCCTCCACATTTCAGGAGTTCAGAAACTGTTTCAAATTTGGTTATGCTTATGAATTTATTTAATTTAACTTCAAAATGGGATTCTAATGAAAGAGAATCATTAGGAAGTAGTCCAAAACCCTTAAAAAGTATATGAGAAGATAAAGGATCTCAGAAGCTAACTACCCCATGCTCCAGATGTTTGTGTGATTTTTTTGTCCTCGAAATTATTTGCATCTTTTATTTTCACCTTTCTTTCCACTTCGGTTGAAATTATTTGCATCTTTTATTTTCACCTTTCTTTCCATTTCTGTTCCTTTTCCCCCTTTTTGTTGGATTCTTCTCTCCCTCCGCCCCCATTCTGTTTCACCTTTCCTTTGCTCTATCTATAACATCCTAACTTGAAAGAGAATTTATCTGGGAACATCAGTTCACTGAAATTATAATATCATTTGTCAAAAAATTATCCTGTTCAGAGATAGCTCAGTGATTTATTAAAAAAAAATTACTATGGGGTAACAAACATTTATTTTTCATGTCTCCATTTTTTCTATGTTATTGGTGATATCAGCACCCCTGAATAGACCAAACAGGGACCTTATGGCTTGGTGAACATTTGAGGGTTTTTGGGATATATTATTTGCTCATTTTCTGCTTCATGCCCTGTTTTTATCCAGGTTCCACTGTGATGTTCTGGGTCAGGCAGTTCATCTTCCTCATGTTTATGTGTGTTGGGAAAGTTCTAACAATTAGTTCCTTAACTGGGGGAACCTCAATAGAGCTTAGAACATGATCCTTGTTTTATCTAAAGATTATGTGCTGCCCTTACCTGCCTGTTGATGTGCACATAGACACTTTTCCACATTTAGGGCTAAATTCTTCTAAAAACAGTCTTGAATGGTGTAGATGGTGTAGCTGTACCAATTCTCACTCTGTGTTCATGACCCACTCCATGTAAGTGCATGCAGATATCTCACAATTCCCTTCAGGATAACCACAGCTTGGGAAGCATTTACTTACTACAGAAAGGATTGGAGAGTATGGTTACTCAAATGAAAATATATTGGCATTTGTATTAAGAGTGTCATTATAAACTGTTAAGCTAAAATTGCTAATCTTGCTAATGTTGAGAATCATTGCTAGATAACTGCTCAGTCATTAAAATATTTTAAAAGAGGTTTTTTGCCTCCATATAAAAATGTTGCAGTATTACATGTGGCTTTTATATTTTTGCCTGCAGAATGTTAAGGAATTTTTTCCATCATGCTTCATCCCTTTGGGGACTTCTTAAAAAAAAAAAAACAACCAAAAAACCCCCCCAAAACACAACAAAATCCCATGAAACATTTGCATTCAATTTCTTCATTCTGATATAATTTGTGTATATCCACTAATATGTCATTTTGTGGAGTTGGGCTTATTATTGGCTTCCCTTTTCTGTAACTCTCCCAGATTTCTCATGGTCTCCTTCATAATGGTGTTGAGATACTTAAAGCAAATTGTGGTTAAGGATTGATATATAGAGAATGCAGCATATGCTTGTATTTTTTTCATTTCATGTACCAAAAGTTCAAATTTTTATTTAGCTTCGTGACGGCAAAGCACAAAGTGTGCTCACATATTTACTTCTACAGCTTCAAGGAAAAATTCCTATCAGTAGACACTTCACTTCTTTGTCATTGAGTTTCTTGTAGAGAATGTTGCTGAAATGCACATTGAAAATAGTAACAACTGAAATCTTAATGAATGATTCAATAAAATGCCAAGCAGTACTTTTCATTTCTGAGCTGCCCTTGTTACCAGATGTTTCTACTATTACCCATCTTATGCTTCTCTAGTTATTTCTTACATGTGGGGATAAATCTTTGTTCAAATTTATTTCACTGAGGCAAAAATGTAATTGAAACACATTGAGATCAATACAAACTATATAAGAAGCCATGAATTATTTTTCTAGCCCACTAGGTACTAATATCTAATATCACTGGTATCTCATGAAATACAATAATAATACTTCTTTTGATGAGTAAGTAAATATTTCAGCACAGAAAGAAAAACATGGTTTTCTTTTCCTTGTATTATTTTCTGTATGAAGAATTTTTTTGGTACTTCTTTCACTTTTTTTTCTCTCAAACTCATCAGCCATGAACTTTGGTATCAGGTGAGCACAGTGTAGTAATACACCTATGGCTTTGTTATAAAGGAAAACACATCTGCACTAACGCATTTATTTTGCATAAAAGGCTTTTTCCATACTTGAAAAATGAGGGCTAAATTTGTAAAATCCTTTGAGCAGGTCACTAGCATGCTAAGTAAAGATGGACCTCTGAGAATGTTCAATCATGTACAGATTTGTTTCAGCTGCTGTGAGGCTTCCTTCCCCCCCAGAGGAGAAAATTTGTGTTACTTTCCCTTTTAGTTTCTAAAGACAAATATTTTTGTGGCTCAAATGAACGTTCATTAAGATTTCACATTTCCAGGTCTGTTCTTAGTGCTGTTCAGATAGTACAGGAGCAGTGGGAACAACTGCACAGAAGTTTCATTTGAAATGTTTTTCCATGGATCCCCCTCCTGCAGCAGGTTGGGATGAGTTGTTATTGATGGATTCTCTTACTCCTGTAGGTGGGAAGGTGGGTTTGGATGTTTGCCAGTTCAGTTCTGGTTTGATTTGCCTAGCTTTGGAAGCAGCTCAGCTCAGCTCCAGTTTGAGTCAAAAGGGTTTGCTGTGACCAGCTGGGTTTTCATGGAGCAAGGTGTTTAAAGCTGAAACCAGTCCAATGTCAGGGATGTACTCCCAGCTCAGGGCTCTGGGAAGGTGGACCTTTGCTCCTCAGTATTGATGCCTTAAATGGCTCCCTAGAAACAGAGACTAGACAGGAGTAAAGGAATAAAGGAGGGATTTATTGGAAAGGCCTTCAGAGGTACACTCTGGGCTCCAGAGGCTCCTGCCTCAGTGCATCCCAAAATGGACAGTGATAGGTCACGAGTTCTGCACACTTTGATATCAGCATCAATTCCCCAAGCAGAACCCAGCCAAGGATGGAATTTCCCCAAGCTTGCCCCCCTGTCCCCAAGACTGTGGTTTGCAGTTGTTGGGCCTAGGAGGGTCTGGGTGTCCTTGGAGAGCTGGAGAGGCTTTGTTGTGTGTGTGTGAGCATGAGAGAACAGCACTGAATGAGCTCCAGGGAACTGCAGAGTTACATTGGCAGTACAGGATTTGAAAAATATAAAATTAAAACCTAAGGCATCAGTATCAGCCGAGGTATCAAGAGTATTTCCAGTTTTTAATCGCATGTTTGAGACTGTAATTCTGCACCAAAGAAAGGCCTGGAGAGCCTCCCCACGGAGTGTGCAGGGAGGGGGCAGAAGCCCAGCAGAGGCCCCGGGGTTTTGGGGCTGGTGCTCGCTGTGAGATGGGATGGAGCAGCGAAGGAAGGCTGGGAATTGCTGCTGCTCCTCAGAGCCCATTGAGCACAAACCCTCCCTGCAGCCACTGCGGCTCTGCCGACACAGTCAGCATTCTGCTCAACCATTTGTTCTGCATTGGCAACCAGAAATATTTATCTTGGTTCAGTTTCCATTATGGCTCAAACTGTATAGCAATCAATATGAATTCTGATTTCATTTTGATTTATATCCAAAGGCTTGAGAAATGTGCAAACTGTTATGAAAAGGGAGAAAAAAATGTGTGCATGGCTGCCCACTCTGCGTATCATTAATGAGAGTCTGGACCTCGCTTTGTGATGTAAAATATTTGAAAATATCTTTGTGCATCAGTGTCTGATACACATAAAAGAACATAAAAGTCATGCACAGAGTATTTGTTTGATTTTGGGTTGTACATATATGAATGTTCAAGTAGATTAAATGAAAACTAGGAGTCCCTTCCATGGTTAAAATCCTCTGAAGTATGATGAACCCTGAGTAAAACCTTAGAAAGTAAATAATGTCATTTCCCAATAGAACAGCTGTAGCAAACCCTCTCTATGAATTAAATGGTTCAGGTAGCTGTGCTTTGGTGCAACCTTGTTTTTTTCCTGTCAGATGATAATGATGAGGAACAATAACTACTACAGGGAGTTCTGGGTATTGTTAGGAGGGTAAAAGTACTACAGAATTGCTGCCATTCGGTAAATGTTACTTCTGTTATTGCAGAAAAATCTTGTGATAACATACCATGTTAAGGTAGTACTTCAATCTGCTTGGTAAACAAAACTAGTTTCTATTTTTTTTATCGTTTATTGTTGATGTGTAATTTAGAAATTCATTTTTATGTCCATTTATTGAAGTCAAGTGCATTATTAGGAAATACCTCCTATTTTAATGTTAAGAAGGATTTGAAAAGGGCTCCTGTGTGCTAAATAAAGTCCAGTGTGAAATCAACTTTATTTTTGGTCTCTCAAAAATCATTTCAGAATGGGAGCTGCAGGAAGCTGAGCACTAGTCGAAAAAGTGACCTTTTTATTTCTTTATTTGCTAATAGTTGAGCAGTTTTGAGAGTTTTGTACCACCAACAGTGGATACTGAGTATTTAAAAACTTTTTTTAAAAAAAATATGTATCATTTATTTCTATTCAATGAAGTATGAGAGCAGATAAATCGCACAATGCTCAAAAAATCTCTGCTTTTATACCAGGTTATAAAATCGTTATCCATTATTTCAAAAATGCACCTTTTTATTTTTTCCAGCGTCTTGTTGAAGCTGCAGAAGAAGCTTACCTGAAACATGAATTTGATGCTGACTTACAGGTAGTAAATAATTACTTTCTTGAATGTTTTTCATTAGAGTACACATAATGGTTTATGCACTAGCTTGCTTGAAGAGCTGCGTTAAAAAGCCAAGTATGTGACTAATAGAAGGATGCTGATTACAGGAAATGGAATTAATGAAGGCTGGCTCAGTACTTTGACAGGTTATGTACTTAGTGCTTGTGTGTTGGGACACCAAGCAGGTGGATTTTACTCTTGCAGAGATTTCATTTAAATTCCCTTGCAGACCTGAGCAGGTCACGATTTTAAATGCAGCAATTAGCCCCGTGTTGTGTCGCTGCAGTGTGCTGGCAAGGAATTGCTCTGCAGAGAGGTGAATTTGCAGATGGGGTGGGACCCACAGGGATGGGATTAAGCCTGACCTTGATTTGTGCAAGTGGTCTGTGTTAGGATCTGTGTTGGGATCTGTGTCTAGAGCAGATGCTGGTTTTTCTCTTTCCTCAGAGCTGCACCACTGTCGTGTGCTGCCTTTAGGAATAACACAGGAGGGAGCAGCACCGTGGCAGCTCACAGCTAAAAATGTTTGAAAGAAAAGCCTTTGCCTAGACAAGGCATATATTTAAAAAAAAAGAAAAAAAAAAAAAAGGTTGATTTTAGAAACTGAGTAACTTAACCTGACATTGAAAGTTTAATGGAAAGTCTTACTCAATGCTTAGATGAGTAAATACCTCCTTAGCTTTAACTGAATTCCTATATCCATGGTTTCTTGAATGCCATGTTAGGTCTTTTATTCTGCTTTGCCTCTACCTAATTTTAATTTTAAAACCTTCTGTGAATGTTTGCCATAACTCTATTTAAATTTTGGGCTTAAAGAATTAAAGGAAACAGAGACTTTTTCCATAGACATTTTTCCATACGTGTATCTAAGAAATAAATGGATCTCTTAAGTTCTGTTTTCAGATTTTGCCATGGTTACTTCCAGTAATCACAAACCACTTTATTTTAATGAAAATAGGATGCAAATTTCTGATTTCTCTGCAGAAAGGAAGAAAAAGCAGAGTCAACTTATCAGAGCCAAGCATAAAAAAATTGAGTTTAGAAGATTTTGATACTGAGATCTGTCAGCCCAGGTTGGAGTAAGGATAAAACGAGCGCACTGAAAGTGATAATATACATTATTGTTGTATATTTGAGAAGTGCTGGGTTCTGTATTCAAATGCTTTAGAGTCCTATCCCACTCCAGCCTTGCAGAGGTGGTTTCATTGTGTTGAACTTTAAGCCTTGGAGAAATAGGAACTATTGTGTGTATAAATCAGAAACACACTTTATAGAAGATGTTTTTAGAGGGCTACAGTAAATGCTCCTTCACTGCAGGACAGTTCTCACTTTGACAAAGTCCTTCATTTGCCGAGGCTCTGGCGATATTAACACTTTCAGGAAGCCAGTTAAAAGCCATTTGTGTCAGCAGCATTAACAGGACAATCAAATCTTTGTGTGGAGCTGTGTTGTTTATTACTGTCACGGTCCATTAAAGCTAATCAATTGTTAATCTTGGTTTCAGCGACCCCTCTGCAACCCTTGCTGGGTGATTGTTGCTCTTTATCAAAAATCTCGTAATACCATCTGCTCAATATAAACTAATGGCTGGGATGATTTGATGGTGTATGTTCAAGTGGAGGGGGACAGAGAGCTTATATAATGCACAGTGTATACAATTCTGCTGTCAAAGAGGAATTTTTTGGCATTCGCATTGCTTTGGCTGACGTGTGGAAGACAGGATTAAATGCTTTGAATTGGTGATATGTGATATAGCCCCAGATTGTGCTCTCTGTGCTCAGATATTCTGGAAATTCAGAAAGCACGTAAAGGAAGTGGTTTTTTGCTTTTTATTTGTCCAACATGACCTTCTGTGTCTTGAGGACAGCATGGATAATATTGTTTTAGTACATAAAAATGATAAGGGAGAGAAATAAAATTGTATTAATATTTTTATTGACTGTAGAAAAGCACCAAGTTAAAGAAAATAATAACTGTGAGAGTTCACCTTTTAGGCTGCTGGTATTCTCTTCAGCAATGCTGAAACTCTTTTATTTGGTTAGACTAGACTTGATCCCTTCTGGGCATTTTTCTTAGTAACATTATTATTTTGTTCTTAGTTATCCAATAGGTATTCTAATCAATATACTGTAATTCTGTGTAATGGTCTAAGCACTCACCTATCTATCCCTGGACTGAATCTATTGGCACCACCAGCCTTGTAGTTATTCCCAAAGAACTTAAAGGTGTAAATCAAAATGGGTGATGTGATGTTTAACTCATCAGTATTATACATTGCATGTTTGAGTAATGGCCAAAGTATGAATCAGTGAAAGCAGTCATAAAAAATTTACCCTGCAATATTTGGGGTTTGGGTGATTATTTTTTCCTGTTAGGGATATGAGGTTATAAGGAAATAACCATCTAAATGCTACTTATCTTTGAGTCTCAGTCCAGGGTTTTCTTACCTCATGGGTATGAGTGCAAGGCATTCTGTGTTATTGAATACTCTTTTCAAGTTTACAAGTGGAGTTTCTTTAGTCACACCTATGTATTTGGGGATGTAAACTAAGTTACCATTTGTATTATTACAGCAAGTTCCCCTCTCACAATATGTTCAAAGGTGTAAAGGATTGCTCTTCCTTCTTCCTTTATATTGGAACATTTGTGCTCACCCTTGTTTAAAATGAAGCCATTCCCCTGATTTTGTGACTTTAACATGATGGAAAACCCCCCAGCAAAGAGATCTACTGCCAAACTCATATACCCAGCAAGAGTATTGGCTGTTGCAGGTTTGGAAGTGATCCTACAATCATCTTTTCATTTTCTTGGCTTAGCTGTTTGCCAGAGAAAAATTTTTGGAGAAAGAATAAAGAGGGTAACATCTTCTGTTAGGAGATGATCTTTAAAAAAAAAAACACCTCAAATAATTTATAATTGTTGTTAACTGAGATTTAGCCTCCTGGTCTTTTACTACCTTTGTGCTTGGGTGTGTATTTCCTAAGATGTGAACTGCCTTATTATGGCTCACAGAAACACTGTGAGGGATTTGGTGTTCCAGACCCATGAAGAGTCTCTGAAGTAGAGAACTTCCCTGGGTCTGTCATGTGCCTAAGAATCTGTTGCACGTGCAACTGATACAGCCACAGAGGTGTTTAGAGGCTCTCTCCTCCCACCACATTTCACCAAACCACTGGAATCTGGACAGACTTTGAAGGGTAAAAATGTGCCTGTGTGATGGGTAGCTGCTGTTCTCCTGCAGTGGGTGGCCAAGCACCCTCAGCCTGCAGCCACAGGGCTGGGGTGGCTCTCGAGCCCTGGGCATCCTGTGCCACCCACGGAATCATAACTGAGCTCTGTGCACACAAAGCTGTGCTGAGAGGGAGGGCAGGATCCCTCTCACAGGGTTGAGATCCCTCTCACAGCATTTCTGGGTTTCCATAATCTCAGGAGGTAGATGCTCAGCTGTGGGGCTGGTGCTGGAGTTCTCAGTGCAGCAGTAAAAATAACTTGTGCTTTGTTTCTTACAAACAAACAAAAAACCCCATCAAGTTTAGAATAAAGGTTTGTAATACTTAGTTCCTATCCAATATTCCTACTTCTGACCTCAAAGACTGGAGGAAGACATACAAAATTTTGGCATGACTACTTGTTCATTTGCTGACTGATTTCACTACAAATACACATCTGCAGGGTAGTTCTTTTATTTTCTCTATGTTAATTAAGTTCATTAGTTCATTTGCTTTACATTCCTGCTGAGTTTTCTCTGCATGTGTGTGATGTGATGATAAAAAAGCAAGGTTATTTCTTGCTACTAGAATCAAAGCTGGGGCACAGTTGATGCCTGGCATTACCAGGTTTTATTTTTCTAATTGTTGTAGTTTTACTTCCTGCATAAGATAGGAGAGATTCAAGTGCCAATGTGTTAAGATTGTTGACCTTATTTCAGTTTTATGTCTGAAGACTAGAAAAGGATTAATCAAATGGTTTTTAGGAAAAGATTATTTTCTTTTAAGACTCTTAAAGTTAATTTAGTGGGATAAAAAATGAATACTGGTGTAAGGCTGGTTTTCATTATTCATTTTTCTAAGATCTATAACATGTGGCTGAGCCGTAAGGAAACGGTTTGCAAAACTATGCCAGAACTAGGTACCTGTCTGCCAGATTTTGCTGTCTGTTAACTCCAAATTGCATTTTGTGTCCTTGAAAAATCACATCCTTACTCTCAGACTATGTGTGTTGGCTACATAAAAAAATCTTGTGAAATCAGCAGGTGGAGAGTTAAGGGGTTTCCAGTGGTTTGCACATGTGAAAAATGTACTTTTTTTATACATATTTTGAAAATCTACTAAAAGTAAGACTTCAGATGTTTAGAAGAAAGCACAAATAGTAACAGAGGGGTGAGGAGCACAATTAGTCTGGTTCATGTGGTTTACAGCTTTTAGATCTAATCCTTCAACTGTTAATATTACTCAATACTTTGTTGTTCAAGGGGAGATACCTGACTTTTACTAATTGTGAAGGGTAGCTGTTAGCTACAGAGCTTAAGTATAGATATAGAACCATAACTTAAATTGCTGCTACTTTTAAAAAAAATCTGACCTAAATGTTTCTTTAGTATAATGATACCAGGCAAAAATTTATAATGATGGATTGTTAAATGCATAGAGATTTAATCAAAATTTAAACAAATAGATGGTAATTACATTGACATCAGGTACTGGAAAATACAAGTACAAAAGATAACTGAGAACAGCTACTCCACATAATCTTATTAAACTCCTGTTATAACACATGCATTACTTTTGTGTTAGTATTTCAGACAAGTCTGTTTGCGTATTTATTATCTCACTAATATTGCATGAGTCACATGATAACTAGATTTACAGTCTGTTAATATATTTCTGACTGTTAGAATAATGTCCACTAATCTGAAGTCAGCTCTTTGAAGGGTCCTGAACATCCACCATGGGAAAGGAAGCCTCTTGGACTTCAAGAAATTGTAACCAACAATTGAAATGATTTTTTTAAAGATGCATTTAAAATAGCAGTGCAGCATCTGAAGTTTGATGTGGTTCACGGATTATTTAGCCAAGCTGCTTATTTTCTAAATCAGAAATCAGTCTGTCTAAACTCTGAGCCTGGAAACAGCCTGAATTCCTTTTTAGACTCTCGCAGGTCCAAGTGCTCTCAGTGCTGTTTGGGTGGGATGTGTACACTGCACCTGGAGCTTGCAATAAGGCAGGAGGAGAAAGAGCTCCTTAGTTCTCACCAATCTAAGCTGTAAACTTCTTGAGGCCCTGCACAACTCCTGCAGAAGTAGCTGCAGAGCACTACAGTTTACTCATCTGTAAAATCTGCCTCTGGAGCTCTTTCCTGAGGTGCCTCACACAGGATCTCCTCTCAAGAGGTTTGTCTCCATCTCACTTTGACACTCGGGGTCTCTGTGGTTTTGTTCAGCTGGAGGCATAGTTTGGATGCAGGATGTAGCTAGGATGGAGAAATGATGCCAGAACCTGTGGAGGTGTGGTTCTTATTCTGAATAGTTTGAATTTTTCCATACCAATCAAAAGATAAGGGAGATTGAGGAAAGACCATGAGCATAGAATTCAGAATGTCCTTAAAATCTGACTGCATCGCCAAGGGCCCAAACTCTTAAGAGCCACAGTGCAGTTTGATGGCTGAAAGGAAAGAAAAAGTGCACAGAAACATGAGTGTCTAGTGAGCTAATGGACTATAAGGCACAGCAGGCCACATTTAAATCATAAAAGCATCTGTTAGAGTTTTTACTTGGTGTTACTTTGACTTTGGTATTTTTTCTTTCATAAAATACTTCAAATTTTTCCAAAAGAAATAAAAGGTTAATCTTTGCAGTTCTTAGATTTCCATTATTCTTATTTATTTCTGTGAGCTCAAATTTAGGACTTCCCAACTGCTCTAATACTGCAACAAATTGATTTTCAGATTTTAGCCCTTTCAGTTCAGAACATTTTAGCTTGTCTACTCTTTCCTATTTATTTGTTGAGGTTGGCAAGAGGGAAAGTGAAATGACTGTGACACTATCAAGACATCAGTGAATTCAGATGTAACTGGTAAAAAAATGCAGCAGAATTCATGCACAAAGTAATCCTCAGAGGAAGACTTCCACTTGGCCTTCACTGTCCATGCATGGCAGGGATTAAGTATCAAAAAGAGAGTACAGAGAAAGAAGGGCCATGCACCTTTTTGGTTATTTTAATTTCAAAGCTTTTATGTCTTGTGCCTCTACTGTGAGTGAAGAGAAAAAACAAGGTTCTGTGAAGCCAGGCTAGCAATATTCTAGCTCATCTTCTAATGATGAATGACTTCATTATTTTTTTGCACTTTGGAGTTTTGTAGTTTGGAGTTTTTCGAGCACTGAAATATTTTTGATGTTTTAAGACAATTATGATCAGTGGATAATTTCTATTACTTTTCCTTATTCCACTCATTTATCTTTCTAAGAACTATGTTCTCTTACTACAAACAAATCAAGTATAAATAGCTAGAATGATTTTATTTTTGTTTGTTCGTAATTTCTGTTGACAAGGGGTGACTTTGTGCACAGAAGAGCACAGTTTAACTCTGTCTCAGAAGCAGAGATGCAGGAGAGATGATTTTTCAGCAATTTTGTAATTTTGGTGCTGCTCTGCCTTATATAAGGGACCCATCCAAAAAGAACAGTAATTCTCTGCCTGTCTGGTTCAATTGCTATCCTGTCTATGCAGGGCTTGACAGCAGAGGAACCAGCAGCTCTGCTCTGAATTCCTTGATGCAAATAATGTGCTCTGCCTCAGAGGAAGTTTGGCAGAGATTTCTGGAGGTTGCTTCTCCCTGCAGTTGCAGGACTCGTCCTGTTGGTACCTTAAGCCAGAAGTAGTTTCCAGACCTTTCTGGGTTTATTCTTGCCAGCCTCTCACATAACAGCAGTCTCTATCTGAAGTGTGTGAGGTGTGTGCTGAAGAACACTCTATAAATTCAGTTCTACTCCCCAAATACGGACACAGTGCTTTTTGCCTGGTGATAACTGCTGTAAATAATTACAGAAATCTGAAACCTCGAGTTGTCAAAGAACTGTATGACTGGGTTGATAATGCTGTTTTCCTGAGATTTTACCTTTTATATTTATTTGGCCCTTTATTATGTTTGCTTGCTACCAGAAATGAGAAGGAAATAGCTTTCTCATCCCATGAGTGTTTTCAAAATTTCAAGTTCTCTGATTAAACATTGAGATACCCCAAAGGTTTTCCTGAGGAAGAGAAACCTCAGCTTCAGAACAACTCATAATCACACAGGTGGGGCTCTCAGGATATGAGCAACCTGTTCAAGTTGCTTCTCTAGTGAATATTAAATTATTTGTATTATGTGAAATAATTTAGCAGAAAAGTTAGTGAGACACTCAGCTCAGGGGCAGCCCTTTTGCATCTCAGAGGCTCTGGTCTGAGTGTCTCTCCTACTTGATTTGGAGGATAGCTATGAACTGCTGTATAAATCTTTTCCTCTCTGGCACAATTCTGCAAAGAAGAAAAGTGTTTTCCAAAACTAAGCTGATTAACAGGTCACATCTAACATCTAACAATAAGATGGAACAGAAAATATTTACATACAGTTAGTACCTATTCAGTTTTTCCTTTCCCATTCTCAAGTCATTAAGTATCTCCAGGTTGCTTTTTTAATGCTGTTTGTATGCATCCTGTAAGTATTAGAGACATGTTTAAAAAAACTAAAACTTAGATTCTTGCATATTCACACAAACTCATGGGTTTTATAAATAAAAAAAATTCTATTTAGAATAGCGATAAAACAATTTGTTGTTTGCAACATGGAATTTCATTCATTGTTTTTGCAAGGCAATTCTTTAACTTATTCTGATAGAATAGACAGAGGAATAAACAAGCATTGTTCAGATAAGGGGACAGTGATGTACCAGATGACACCAGTCACACAAATACAAATATGTTCATTTTCAAGCAAGTGATAGGGAGAAAAAGAAAAAGGAGAGACAGTATGAAGTGAATGCTTAGCAGAAAATCAATAACAGTACTTAATATACCTTAAAATTAGAGTGAAATTTGTCATATCAAACTGGGAGTAAGTGTAAGCTTGCAAGAACTTCACCTGAGACTCCAAAACAATTTACTCTTTCAAAATGCCCAGCATTCCTTTCAAGATTGCCCAAACCAGAATAGCTCCTGCTGATGTTTTTGCCTTTCTAGCCAGCCAGAAGAGTGCATGTACCAGTGTTTGCAACCAAGCAGTTGGAGGCTTTCCTGCATTTCAAAGCAGACTGTCCTTTGGGAAGAGGTGATCCCACCCCAGGCCCCTGCACCCGTAGGCAGAAAAAGTTGAATGGGATAAATTTTGTTTTGTGAAAGAAAGGATGTGGAAGATGCAGAAGAAAGCAGAAACACTGCAGAAAAAGTTTAGGTGTCAGAAGACTGTAAAGTGCAGGCAAGAGGGCTGGAGAAGGAGAAATACCTAAATAATGTGTAAAGGCAAAGTTGTCAAGTGTTAATATCTTAGTGTTTCAAGAGTACTGACAGTAATCTTTTTGCAAGTCTCTCTAAGAGCCATTCCTTTTGCTTATAGTGAGGCTAAAATGAAGAAACCATTTTCAACTACTTAAAAAAAAACCTTTGGAGAGAGCAGAAGTGTAGGTAACTTTCAAATAAAATTTTAAAACAGGTTTCAGAGAAGTCAAGCAAAACAAGTATGCAAAGAGAGTGAGGGAGAAATGCTGCATAGATGAGGAAAAAAAATCACAATGTTATTGAAAAAGATACACTCCTTGAGATTGCTGTAAACCTTAGAGAACTTGGCTTATCGTTGTCAGAGCAGACAGAGATGATGTGTTTAATAAAGTGTCTCTCGTAGATGTTTATGGGCCTATCAATTTCCAATTCTTACCAACCAAGAAAGCAGCTAAAGAGCCAGAGAAATGACACACAAGGTGAAGTTAGAGTCGCCAGTGCTTAATGTTTGGCATATTGGTGATAGCAAACTGGAATTTGACATTGAAATTCATTTCATAGTAGGCAGGTTTTTGACTGCTTTTGTTCGGACTTGTGGCTTCGAAAGTAGTGGACATCCCTCTCTCCCAGAAAAAAAAAAAGCTTGTCACCTTCTGAAAATGCTTTTTAATTAGCTTTTAGCTTTGTGCTGCAGACAAGGTCAGCAGAACTCTGAGCCCTGTGCCTCTGCCCTGCCCTCAGCGCCGAGCAGGGCTCACACTGGGAGTCAGATTTGCTCCTACATTCCCAGCCCTGTCAAGATCTCGGAGAACGTTTTAACAAAATGACTCTCCTTGGTTTAAGTGATGCCAAAGGCAAATGATAGATCTGAGGAGTTTGATCCTATCAAGGTTCATTTTGAAAAATGCTGCTCTGGCTTATCTTTCCTTTATCCATGGATATTCAGTACATGTCAGACAGCACAAGGAGGAGGTGGTGTACAGGGTTTGTTGTTTTCAGGTTTGTTAAATCTTCTATAAAGGCACACAGAGTCTTTCCTCAAAGCTGTGTGTCTGAGCTGTGTGTTCTGCCAGGATCACGTGTTTGCTGAGTTCTTGGGAAAGTATATTTAAAAAAAATCTATTTGAAATCTCTATTTAATTCAGTATGTACTTGTACTTATATCAGAAAGTAAATGTAGGTACAGAATGTTGAAAGTGCAAGATGTTGAGGTGCTTAGGGGCACAGGCAGTGCTGGAGTTAATGCTTTTATTTATAAGGCTCATTGGTCAATGATACTGAGCTCTCCTCCAGGAAAAAAAAATCCTTAATTCACTCTTACAAAATTCAATGCCCTATTGTTCTCACTTTTCTGAAGTCACTGTTTATAGCATTGCTCTCCTCTTCCCCCTGAGGAATAATATAATTTATTGGAGCAGTTCATTCATAGTCTATGTGATATCTATCTTTTGGGACAGAGATACCTTTTGCATGATGTACACACTGTTAACTTCAAACTCTTCCTGTTTGCTTTATGTGCAAGGGTAAGTAATCAGGAATATTTATGCATCCTGGTACCCAGTTGTGCTGTGCTTGCTGTTTTCTGCTCTTCATAGAAAATTAAGCTTTTTTTCTTTTTGGCTCACACCTACCTGAAAAGCAAAAGATTTGAGAATATTACCCAATGGATTTATGATTACTAGGCAGATAGCCAGTAATAAGCAGTGATATCTGATACTACAGCCCAGACATTCTCTGCTTTTTTCCACCTTTTTCCTATTATCTCTAGGTTTAATAAACTATAAATGGGAGACATAAATGGCAGATCATCTTTTCTCTTTTTGTGCCTTTTTTTTTTCTTTGGAGGTGCTTGGTGATGAGATTAAGTTAAGGGTCATATATTCTTCCAGCCTAGTATTTAGGAATAGGCAAATTATTGAAAAGGGTGGAAGTGATCTAGGCTTATTCATTTTTGTGGGAGAGCAGCTTTTTTTTGCTACACAGCAATCATTTTAAATGGAAATAATGGTATTATAGATAAAGATTTAATGAATATATATGAGAAAGGCACGATAGGAGTCACTAAGCAGTTCAGGGCTTTAGATGAGGTCACGTTTCTGACTTGTGTAGTATGAAAGTGAGTAAATCTTAGATGATCATAGTAGAAATATTTCCAGGGTATTGTACATACTGCTTTTTGTAGGAAAAAAATTATTTTCTTGCCTCTGGCTTATAAGAAAGATATTGAGTGAAAACCAGCTGAGTTTGTACCTTAATGTTTCCATTGCATGTATTGTTTCTTTGTTTCTGGATCTCACGTAATTGCTGACTATGAAATTAAAATACCAAGCTCATTATTTCAATCCTGAAATATATCTTGCTTTAGACTTATGCTTTTGTCTCTAATTGTAGTGTCCATGTGTTGAGCTTCATTAACTTGAAACAGAAGGAGCCCCCAGTTTTTTGTTTAAGTTAATTAAACCTGGTAATGGTTATTGTCTGAAAATTTTCTGGGTTCAAGTAGGTTATTTTGCCTCTATTTTCATGCATCATTTCATCAGTTGTGGTTTGTAAATTCATAATATACAGGATTTTTCTGGTTTCAGTGAACTATGGGGTATTTTGATCTTAAAAATACACTCGCATGTTTAATTAATGGATAGTTGGAATATTTTCCTTGTGAAATAGTCACTGGTGACTTAGACTTTAAAAAAATTATTTGGAAAACAAAAGTAATTATTTTTCCATGAATAATAGGTGGCAGCACAACACACAATAGATTGATGTCAAGGGCCACAGTTAATGACTTTCAGGTCTTTTTAATATAAAAATTGAAAATCTCAAAGTTTGACAAATCTTTGATGTGTAAAACCTTCAGAGTTAGAAATACAGCCCTCTGAGCTGTACTCCACATAGACTTGTGGCCATGACTGAGAGTATGAACTAAATATGCATATTTAAATGCATTTATAATTTGGTATTTATGCTTTAATAATTTTGTTCAAAGTTCTGGAATTCAACCTTAAGTATAGTGCATGTCGTTATCACTGCTTTTGTGGGCTATGCTGTGGGAGATGCCCTCCTTAAAAATACCCCAAAAAAACCTCCTAGTGAGAGACCATGTCTAAGATCAGGCCATGAGTTTTGCTCAGCAAAGGTCAATGGCTAAGTACGTTAACAGATGTACTTGCCTATGGGAAAAGCTTAGAAAAAAACCCTTGAAAAATCCTTTCTCTTCCTTGAAAAATCATATGGCCAAGTTTAAATGAGTTTTGCTTGTGATTCATTAAAAAAAGAAAAAGACTCCAATATTTAAATAACAGTAATTTTATTTAATGTTACTTTACATACATTTTTTATTTCAGATTTAAACTATCAGCTGTTCAGCTAAAGCTTTTGGGCTATTCAATTGAGATGTAAAAAAACCAAGGATTTGAAATCTTATTCTGTGTCCAGTTAACTTTTTGAAATGAAGAGCATGTGTTTGGAGAAATATTTCTGTGCATCTAGAAGGTGCCAATCAGAGATATTAGTGGAAGGTTTAATGGGTATTCTGTGCTGTGTGAAGCTCCTGCTGACAAAGTCAGCTTGAGAGCTTTCAGCATCATACACAAACCAGAATTTTGCAGCAACGAAGAGATGAGAGAGGAGGATGTGGAGTGTTGGAAGGGACCATGGAGGTTTTGGGTACAGGGCTGGCAAAGGCCCAGCTGGTTGACAGCAAGGTGAGGAGATTTTGTACAATTTTTTATTGTGGAAACTTTTGCTGGATTTGTGATTTTTTTTTTTTTTTTTGACAGGATGTATGGAATTGTGATGAGGTAGAATGGCCTTGACAGAGGCCATCTGAGGTTACGAAAAGCTGTGGGAGGTTTTGGAGGCTGCGAGGCCTTTCTGCCCAGCCCAGTGGCCTTGCTGCCCTTGCACAGCTCTGAACTGCTCTCCATGGTCTTCTCTACTTTCAGTCGCACTCCCCTCCTCACCAGGGGGCCTGACTCAATTCCCCCCTCTCAAATTCAATTTCTGCCCCCATGGCAGCAGCAGAGGGCTGGGGGAGGCAGGCTGGGGACCTGCTGTGGGAAAGTGCTACCCTAACTCATCCTCTCTGCCTTGCCACTGGGGCACAGTCTGCTGCCCTGGACTGTCTGGCCTGGGTTCCACACAGCCCTGGCTGCTGCTTCCTTACTCAGCACCTGTCATAGAAGGCCAAGCAACACTTCAGATCCCTGTGGCTCTTTCCCCATCACAAGTGTCACATCTCCTAATGCAGTTGTTTAGTAGCTGGGGATCCAGCTGTTTCCTGCAAACCCTTGGGAAATTCATAGTCCCACAAGTATCACGGTGTTGGTGTCACTGGGTTAGTGACACTACCCTGGCACTGTGGTTAGTGCCAGGGTAGAGATGTTCAAAGTGCAAACCTCTCAGCAAAGGGGCAAATCCTGTGTTGCCTTTTGAAAATTCCCCTAATTTTTACTAAAATTCCTGTATTGGTAAATATCTATTGAGGTAGTCCTCTAAAACTCAAACAATTATTTTTCTCCTAGAAAGACCTAAATTTTCAGGCTTTAACTACATGTAAAATGTCAATAATATGAAAAGGCATAGTAAGGAGGTGAAATACAAGATGATATTGTTATGCGAAATTACTCAATTTCTATATCTGCTCCCTTTCCCTACTCTGTCCCATCTCTTCGAGTTGCAATTTTCTGCAGCTTTTATGGGACCTGTATTCATTGGGATCTATTGCAGGTTATAGAATGAGAAATATCTTAAAGATTAATTGAAATTCAGAAAATAAGAATGTGTAGTATGTAATATAAAACCACTGGAATCCCAAAATATTTTTTCCATTTTTGATCTAAATTTTGCACTGAACTCCTTACAAAGCAGCCCTAACAGAACACACAATTAACCCCATAGATAAATGAAATTTCTTTTTAAAAATTTAATTCCTTGGTACATATCTTGCTGTGTAATTCCTCCAAATAATTCCCAGTCCTTGACCTTTTTACTTTCTGGCACTAGTGTTCCTCTTGAGCAGGGATGGCTGGGCTTGTAGAGAAATAGAGCAATACAGATTTTTACCTCATCTTCCTGTTTTCCTTCTCTGTGCGAAGATAAAACTGAGAGGTGAGATTGTTGTCAAGGCCAAAGTGTTGGGGGATTCTTTGGAAAGAGTGCTGTGAATGACAAGGTGGAGACAGAGGGGTTTAATCAAGAACCCCTTGCACTTTTACAATGCAGGTTTTACTAGTTGCTTGCTTTCACTTTAACTAAAAGGCAATACAGCAGCCCTGGGGACTGGTTGGGGTGAAAGCTGTTCAACCTTAGTGGCTTTTTCTCCATTCATGGGTGAGCTTTCTTTCTTCCCACCCCTAACATTTAAGCATCGTTCCTCCTATTGATCCTCTCCCAAGATTTTCAGCTCATCTTCCTATTTTCCCTCTGTGTGTGAGAAAACAAAACCGAGAGGTGGGATCATTGTCAAGGCCAAAGGTGTTTGGGTGGATTCAGTTTTATTTCAGCTGGGTGACTCACCTGTGTCACTTGTGTAAACCAGAAGAGCCCCTGCTGTGCCAGGAAAAATCCAGGGAAAGAGAGGAGGAGATACAAAGGACATGGGATACAAAACTGCCTCATTTGCTGCCTTGCCCTTACTGTTCAGACTGCAGCTCAGCTTTTCTTTTGACTGATAAAGCATTTCTGCAGTGACAAATCCCCCGTGCACAGAGGATGTTCCTGATGGTTTCATCAGCTCTTGCCATGGTTGCCTGGCTCTCCAGGAGCACTCAGCCGTGTGCAGGTGCCTCTGCTTTGGCCTCCAGATAAACCCTGACATTAACTGGAGAATTTGGGGAGCATTGCCTCAGCCCATGTGCGAGGAAACTCCAGAAGGACAGTATAAAAACTGTGTTTTCTGATTTGGACTTTACAGTGCCATAAGCAGTGACATCATTGTATATACACACAAATATATAATGATGAATACAGCAAATGCAATCTTGCACATTGGCTGGAAAATACATGCTCCAGGCCCAGATTTAATAGGAACTTTCATATTCCATTCTTGGAATATAAAGCCAGCATTTTTGTCTATTTTGACTTTTACATTAATAAAATGAGGTCAGGAAATCTGTTAAAGTTTATCTTTAAAAATGTTTTCAACCCAGTCACCTTGTTTTAAAAACCATTTCCGTTTGTTATCTGCGCATTTAAGGAGATTGTGTTCCCTCGCGATCGAGTCTCTGAAGGAAAGCACTAACAGATTCCTGTAATTGATTATGCTTTAATGATACATAATGGCAAGTTCTGTTTTCCATTATTGTTACCCTACACGCTGAACTGTAACTGCTGCGATACCAGAATGTATATTGATACACAGTTGATTTAGTAACATTTTACCAGTTGAAATGCCCTGCATTAACTAAAACCATGTCTCCACTTCTCCCTCCAAAGCGTCTGTTCCCGCGTGCGGGGCAGGTGCTGCACAGATCTCTGCGGATGGTCCCTCCTCCAGCTCGCCGCAGCTGGCAGAGGACAGCGCTGCTGGGGAGCGCTGCCATCGCTGTCTCTGGGTTCCGTGGGCCATTGCAGATGGGAGTCATCTGCTCTTACATTATTGCACTAGTTACATTCTTTTCTTTTTGATTGTCCTTTTCCAACAAGTTGATCCACTGCTCCTCCCTCCCGCTCCCACCCCCGCAAACCCGCGATGGCAAATAAGGCGATCGATCAATGATCTGAAAGTGTTGCTTATCTTCCCAATTGGTATCACCTAATTATTTATGGATGTCCCCTGACTGTATAAATCTCCTCCCTTGTGTTTAGATGGAAAACTCCAGAGCAGGGATTACGTTGCGTGCCTGCATGTGATGGCATGTGCATTCGTGAGGGCAGTGGGCAAGCTCCTGCCTGCTCTTTGCTCACACAAATGGTGCAATTCTCTTGCCACTTAGCTGGACCGTGACCCTTGGACATACAGCCTGACCTAACAGAAAGGTCACAGGGAAGTTCTGGTGAGTGATCCAGCACACAGATCTGGCCTACGTGGGAAAAAACAATTTGGAAAAGCTGATTTGAACGTTGCGTTTTGCAGGTGCTGCAAAGAGCCATAGAGCTGCTGTCCTCTCAGTAATTACTGAATATGGAAACTTAATCGCTAGAACATTATGTGAACAATGATATGAAATTGGTGATGTATGTTCAAAACACTGGCTAGAAGCACACAGATGAGGTACTGACTGAGGCTTTGCTTTTGCCTTCATTTTTAATTTTCCTTACTGAGAAGAAGATGGTACTTAAAGCTTGCAATTATGGCAAGTTGTGCCAACAAATCTCATTTATTGTATTGTTAGTCAACCGCTATATTATCAAAATCCTTTATTTTCCAGGAATTTAAATCTAAGATTTCCCATAGGATTCACCACATTAAGCCAGTATGACCTTTCATAACCAAAATTCAGGGGAAAAAAAAGCCAAAAAACTGCTGGTAGGACTTGGTGAATGTCAGCATCTGGCAGAATCAAAGTACTTTCTAAAAATCTGCAATAATTTTTTATTTTAGTTTTAAAAATGAAAATTTAACTTTAAATGTCACTTTTAATTCTGAAAACCAAAAAAAGAAAGTCACTTCTGAAGTAAATAGACACTTTGGTAAGTTGAGCTCAAACACGACTTGCCATCACACACAGATTTTTTGTTTATTCTCTGCTACATACATTTTGTAATATTTTAAATTACATCACTGTATATATATATTAACATTCAGCACTTGGATTCTGTTAAATATAGGTTAAATATTAGTATAATGGCTTTGTGTCTGACACTGATTACAATTCAAATCCTCCTTGCATGCTGTTCTGCTGATAATAATAGCAGCATTTGTAATGTTCAGTCATTGCCATCCAAGTCATAAACAGTAATATCAATTAATGTATACTTATGCTTGTGTGGTTACTCTGTGCAGGGATTAATAGAGAAATTATTTTTACTATCAGAAAACCATTTCAAAGAGATAAGAACTGCAAAACCAAAAGCAGATTAGGTTACTTAAATGGCCTTTTCAGTGGTGATATTGGAATGTTTGTCTCACAGCAGTTTTGGAATATAATACACAATTTAATTTCCTGTATATTTGTGTTGTAGAGGAACAGTTTTTGGACTGTGCAGGATAATTTATGCTCTAGTGCAATGTATTCTCAGCTCAGCCCCACATTGCAAAAGAAACATCTACACATTTCTTTAATTTAAGAAACATGAGTTCCTAATTAGTTATACATAGACAATGCTGGATTTTTCCAACTGCAAAATGATTAATAATACGTAATTAAAATGGAACCTGGATCAAAAACTCATCAAGTCTCCCTAATGCCATAATACTGTACCCTTTTCCTAGTCAAGTGATCCTCCCCCACGGGATCTGAATGATTCTCTGGAAATATATTCTTGCAAATACACTGTCTAGTCTCATAAGGTACTTTCAAAATTTTCAGTTGGGGAACTTCTTTTCAACATTTTCATGTTAAAAATATGTAATTCATTAGAGTATTAAGTAAATTTAGGAAAATATGGCCAAACATGTACACAAGGTGTGAATGGACTCTGTTAATATGTTTTATAGTTGGAAGTCTGGGGTAGGTAAACAAGAACACATGAAGAAAAAAGCAGTATTAGTCTTATAATTTAAGACTAATACTAAGACTAAACATTTTCTTAAAGAGTGTACAATTAATTCCTGCCAGATTAAAACACAAAATCCCACCTATTTGCCTCTAAGCAAAGTTGCTAGCAAAGCGCCGATAAACCAAGAACAAAATCTCTTTACTTTATTCCTTTACATGTTAACCTCCCCACCACCCCCATTCCCCAATTTCGCTATCAAGGACTCACCAGACACTCAATTATAGCCCAGAGGGTTGGAATGAGCACCTCGGAAAAGCAGATCTCGGCCGTATCCCAGCTGTTCAGTGGGAACAAGCACCGTAACGTTGGGAGCCACTAGATGCCACTCTTGTCTCATCCCAGAACAAGTCTGAGAGTATTTATGGTTGTTTAAAAAAACCCAACTGTGCCCTCTCACCCCCAAAGTCCCTTTAAAGATGCTACTTTGGTATTTCAGATATTTTGCTTTTTTTTTTCTTTCATTAAAGTTACAATATGACCCCCTTGTTTATAGTTTTCCTTCCCCTACCCTCTGTAACGCTAAACTTGTTTATAAATATTTCAAAGCTATCCCTAGATGATATTTTTGTTGCAGGACTCTTGCATAGCTGTGTTGTGCTATGTCTCATTTTCCTTTTTGAGAGGAATTCACAAACTTCTTACATAAGTATTCATCTGTTTGATTGATTTCACAGCCCCTTATGGTATAAGTTCTAAATCTAATTTTTTTTAAATTCTCCAAAGAACTTCACCTTTGCATTTTTTCTTCTATACCAGAGTAGGAAGCTCTTGAACTTGTGTATTCAGATTTTGCCACTGATGATGTCTTTACTACATTTGTCATGGCATTTCTATAGGAGTTGCCTGACTGTAGATTCCCCAGTTTTCAGGATATTGTCAGCCAGGTAAATGATGAAGAATAGGTGTAAAAATATTCAGGTTATGTAAGACAGTAGAGGAAAAATTAAAAAAATAAAGTAATCCCTACAACCTCCAACATGACAGAATAATAATGGTCTATCTGCACAATAGTAAACTTAAATTTATTTTGTTGGTAAGGCTGAAACAGTTCTCTTGTTTGTATGAATTTGCTATAGACTTTGTGATTTTCATATTGTTTTCCCTACAGAATCAAATACCCTTTTTCAGTTTTAAATGTATATATACCATGAGTTCTGTATACTGCAAACTAACTTTCTGGCAGCCAGAGCTGATGAAGTCGCTTGCTTAAAAGATAGTATATATTTTGTAAGTAACCTGCAAAAACTTGTGAATAACATGGCTGACTAAGGATGAAAGATTATAGGCATGTAAAGACCTCCTGCATATTCAATTAAGTCAGATTTAGATTTATCTGAGTATTTCCTTGCATATGTGGAATGCTGTGAATTAATAGAAAAATGCAAATGGATAATAAATCCATGGAGAAAGCCTTTTGTGCCCTGCTCAGTTTCTTAGAGGTGAGGATAGTTGGTGAGGCTCTGTGGAGAGAAATGTGATTTTGGAATATCAAAATGCGAGAATAGAGGGAAAAGATGTTTGTGCATAAAAAAATGTCAGTAAGAAAGATATTGGATTATTTAAATAAAATAGAACTACCTTTATTGAGAGCTGATAGACTGTATGCAAATAAAAACTATTATTCTGTTCTTTTTAAGAAAACCCCAAAACTATTAGTGGTTTATGGAATTAACAACCACACTACATGCAGACCAAAGTCCGGACCTGAGGTTGCCTGTGGAACCTTAACTTTATTGCTTCCACATCTCTGAATAATAACTGCTCAACTTGAAAGTTCCCTTTTTGTCATTTGTAATGGAATGATTTAATTTATTTAAGTTTCTGTGATGAACACTTAATGCCTTACACATGTAGGGAAGGGTATAGTCCGTGACCCAGCGCCTGAGTCTGTAACTACAGTCTGCACTGCTGCAGAATGCTTTTTGTGGTCATTAACAAAGGCTGACCCCTCTGTTTGTATACAATGTCTTGACCATGCAATTGTTGAAGGGCAAGATTAGGGATGTGGTTAAATTAGTCTGTGATTTTATTAACTCACTTGGGACCATAGCAGTTATTTATTAAAAAGGTCACTCTGTAGCTCTGTTCTCTGCTATCAGATCTTTCCTTTGTAATCTCTTCCCCATAAGCTCCCTATTACTTCCCTTTCCTATGAATATTTAAGTGGTGGTGGTGAAAGCAGGTCTTTGTACCAGCTTTTCTGAAGCACGTCCTCATGTGGTGTATCTGGAGAATATAAACCCCTTACAGAGCTATATTGGCTCTCAGAAATGGGAGGAAGTGTTGAGTTTCCTTCTACCCAAGGCGCAATGGCTGTCAGTTCCCTTTGTCAAGAGCAATCCCATGCCCTTTCTTGGAGATCTCCTCATCAAGGGCTTGCAGATGCCAGTTTTGCTCCAGGCCCACCCTCTGCAGGAGCAGCTCCCAGGATGTGCACATACCCTCTGACCCCACAGCAGCTCCCTCACGCCTCATCCATCTCACCCCTTGTGCTTCCTGAGGTGTCCATCCCCCATGAGAGCCCTACTGTGTCCATCCTCACACGTCCCAGCAGCTGGAGCCCAAGGACAGCACAGCTCTGTCTGCTGTTGTCACTAAAATAAAGAATTGTGGGTGCCCAGTACAGTTTTCCTCTCTGTGGCGAGCTTCAAGTGGTGTCTCCTCACCCTGATGTGGGCAAGTCGCCAATGTCAGGACAGGTTTTGTCAAGGAAACGGCCTTGCTCATTCCACCTTTGGAGTAACTACAAAGGAGAAGGGGCAGACTCTGATATGGGTTTTCCAATGCTGTGATTGAATCACAACTCCTGCAATATCTCTTGCAGTCTGGAGCAGTGCCGGCGCGGGCTGGGCCTGGAAGCAGAGCGAGCGGCCTGCGGTGCAGGGCTGGCTCCGAGGGTGTGTGTGTGTGCCTGTGTCTGCAGCAGGGCCTCGCCAGCACCGAGGTGCTCCTCGTGGGAAACCTTGGGCACAGCTCCCGGGGAGTCCCAGGGTGAGAGAAGTCCGTGCCACGCCGCGATGAAAGGATGTCTGTTGTCAGAGTGGGGGCTCTGCGCATATTTTTTTCCCCCTAATTAACCAGGGCTTTTTCCCCTCTCTTCCAATATTAAGTCAGGATGTTTTCCTCACATGTAGAAGGGCAGACATTTTGAAGGAAATTAGCTTTAATCTAATAAAGTCTGTTTCAGGACAGAATTTGCAGTAAGCATTTGCAGTAAGCATAACCTTTTATAAATAAAGCTGAATATAGTATGAAACCCTGACTTTAAGAGAAGAACGGAGAGTACATGTCCAAATGGGGTTTTTTTGAGTAAATACTGGGACAAAGAGGTTTATTCCCCCATTAGTGCAGGTATATAAATCAGAGACCAGTAAGTGCTAGATAAATATGGACTAAAAATATAAACAAATGTAGTTAAGAGGTTGATCTTATTTTCAGAGTTTTTACATCCCTTCATATGTTGAACCATGTTAAAAATAGTTTCTACAGAAAGACAACAATATAATAATTGATGAGCTTATGGATATGATCAATGAGCTATATGTTTTTCAGCTGGCACAAATAATAACCTAACTAGAAAAGGATTAGGGAGAATTCATATTAAAATCAACACGATTATACTTATCAGAGTAGGAAGTTGTGATCAGAATTAGGAATATGTTATGAGAACTTTTAGTGTTATGATATGTCATTTATAATGTAATTTGTTTATTTAGGTTTTTTTTTCAGTTTTCAAGAAGAATGCTTCTTTTTAGGGAATCACAGAGCAGCAAACTGCGTAAGAAATTGGTGCCTCAGGACTGTTCAATGGGAGCCTTGTAACTTACTGTTGGGTAAAATGATCAGATAAACTTGAGTCCAGTTTTTCTGTGACATCCTTTGTGGTACTGTAAGGTGCTGGTGTCTGTGGTGGGCCTGGGGCCATGAGGAAGTTTTTGGCTGTGGGTGAATTTTGGATAGCAGGTGATGTGTGTAGGATAAGGCTGCTTCTGAGGTCATAGGCTCTCCTCATAATAGTTCTGGCTAACTTGGGCACAGCCCTCTGTAGGCAAGGTAATACAGCTTCCAGCTCACTCTTTTCAGTCTCTGAATTAAGAGAGTTTCTGCCCTGGGCTGTGCTGTACAGCATAGTTGTACTTAATCACAGCAGAGGTCACACCAAATTTAAAGCCAAATGTAAGGTTTGAGAATGAGACTTAAATATTTTAGTCACCCAGGCATTTATTTTTTCCATTTCTCTTATCTTTTCAGGAGGCATGAGGAATTTTAGGCAGAGTAGGTCTAAAGTTATAATTCCTTTTCCCATGTTTTATTCCCTCTATCACTTTTTTCCTCTATCATCCTGCATTCACTTAATTTTAATTTTAGCATTGTGAAATACACACCAAATTCAGAAACTGAGCATACATTAGGAATGTATTATTTCTGCTTATTTCAGGTAAGTAAACACCAGTGAAGGCATGTGCTTGCCAGGCCTTTGCAAATCTTATGCTAGATCTCCTGGAACTATGCCAAGCATTGATGGACTTCAGCTATCATTAAAAGCTAAATCTCCATCAGATTTTTGCTAAGCTTCACAGAACCTTTCAAACAAAATTTAGCCTCGTGGTGGTAGTCTAAGGATTGATTTATTGTTGTGCATCAAACTCTAAAATGGTTTGGGTTTTGTGTTTTCAGCATTACAAGTAAACTTGGAAGTTCTGATCCTGAGACATAGCTCAGTGCAAAGTCCGGAGTGAGACAGAGTAGAAATCAAAACTGATTCTTCTCAAACCATGCAGATGAATCCTACAGAGTTTTTTCCTAGAAGTCTGTACTATGTGCCTTTCAAATAATAGCTTGATAATAGCTCGTTCTTATTTTACAAATATAGGCAGATAAGAGTTGGCAAACATTCTTGCGAGAAAGAAATGGGAAAGAGAATCAAGGAAAATAGGTAGGAAAAGCTGTGAGCCAACCAGCCCCAGGACCATACTGTGAAATGATATGACTAAAATATGTGCATGGCAAATAGTGTGACATTGAAAAATGAAACATTCAATACTGCAGCCAGAGGAGAAAAATGCCAGCTCCCAAAATTGAGTTCTGGCAGTATGTTCAGAGAGTTGAATAGGCATATGATGATTGCAGTTTGGGTGGAGAGAAAGGAGATTCACAGAGTTCTATTTCAGTTCTTTCTGTATTTTCCCACACTATGAATTAATCACATCTAATACTAATTATATCCTTGCAACATTCTGAATTCCTGCATAAACTGTGGAAAAATGTGGGGATGTTTCCAAGACTGGAGCAGCTCTAACAACGAATCCCTAGATGTGCTTTTGCAACTGTCTGCTGTGCGTCATATTCAAACCAGTTATGTTCTGCAGATTTACTCTTCTGTACTTTGATGGTGATTTACACTCCTAGGCAAGCAGTTTGGGTGAAACCCTGTCTCAGAAATGTGGAAGCTTAATATAAATAAATTAAACCCAGGCCCTTGATTTCAGTGAATCACAGCCTTTTGACGTTTATAATTTCAACACATGATTGTCCCCAGCTACTCAACCTCTGTGACTCATGGTGATGCTTCAGCTATTGGCTTGATAGAAAATGTAAAACGTAAGGCTGGGGTTTTTTAGCTATTCTAGGATGCTAAAAGGTCTGGATCTACACAAGTGGGATGAATGCATACATACTAACAGCATGTTAGGAAACTGTCTGATCATTCTGAACTAACGATGCCCTGATTATCTCGCCTGCAACCTTTAGGTCTAATAAAGAGTTTTCCCCAGGCTTTGAGATACAGGCAGGTGGCTCTATTGTCGCTGCTGAAACCAGAAACACGGCCTGACTACAGAGGTGAAATTATTTCAGGAGGTAAATCTGAGCCAGTTAAACTTTTCATGTCGCTAGTGTTGCTCTTCCCTGGAGACAGGAGTGTTATGCAAGATCCTGTGGGAAGGTTTCATCCGAAGGGAACCTGTTAGGGAGCTGCAGTGGTGTGATCAGGAGGCACAGGTGCACTCAGGAATGGCAAGTTTGAAGAGCCCTGTGTCAGTGTGGCCTGTGGGGAGCTCAGGCAGGGACTCTGGAGTGCTGCTCTGGAGTGCTGCTCTGGAGTGCTGCTCTGGGTGGTTCGGGTGGGAAATGTCAGACAGAGGATCTGAGGGCACCAGTGATGCTCTGAGGGGCAACTAATGCTGTGGGGAGTTTTTCTTCAGGCAGTTTCAGTTCTGCAGGTATGACAAATGTGATAATTCCCATCTTGCAGGTCAGGAATCAAGACTGAACTCTCTCATGAAATATACACAATGCTGATTTTTTTTTTTCCTGCATTTTTAACAAAGTGATTAAAGAATAGTATCTAATGAAAAATTGAATAAGTTTCAGCAAGATTTTTTTGCAGCAAGATTTTGTTGCAGAAATAGGTAGATAAGCTTGACTTTTCTGGTTTGAAGCAAAAGAATTTGCTTTTGAGGGGAGAAAAAATTGAAGTGGGAAGAAAGATTTTGAGTTTCAGAAACAAGATTAAAATTTCCCAATTTCATTAACCTACTAGATTGCAGTTAATAGCAAAGATTAATTAATAAGACTCCAGTGAGGCTGCTGTAAGAATTAAAAGCAAGAATTTTATATTTTTTATCCGATTTTCTCAATTCTTTATTTCTAGCAGCCTAGTCATGGATATGTTTACTGCTTCAGTTTCATCTGCATTTTTTATAAACTAGATTTAAGAAAAGTAAAAAGAAACAAAGAATGAATACAATAAGAAGAAACAAAGGGTGAATGTCCTCGCATATCATCTTACAGCACTTCAGCAGCTCTGCCCAGTGTGGTGAGCTGTACAAAGGCTGTCTTTGGAAATACTCTAAATGTTTGAGAAACAAGAATATCAGAGCTAATTGGGAAAAAACTGTAAACTGTATTTTCAGGGGTGTTTTCTCTTTTGCTATTTGTTAATATTTGCCTGACAGGGTCCTGCCTGTCAGTAATTACTGTGAGGCTCAGGTAGGAGAAACCCCAGCTCAACACTCGAACTTTGTCTGGATGATGCCAGTGTTGTGCACTGATGCTGGGAGCACAAGAAAATGTGTTGAATTTGTGGGTCATGAACTCTCAGCACTCTGATCTCTTTCTAAATGTCCTTAGTGCAGACCAAGGCAGGTGATTTTTCCTCTGGCTACTGCTCACAGGAATGCCTGGGAGCTGAACTCTGCCAGAGCAACTGCTGTGGAGAAACACTAAAAACCAGACTTATTTCACCTTCTCTGGCACAGTCAGATACAGGATTTGGGGAGTGGGTATTAAAATGTGCAGATGCAAACCCTCCTAATTCATCTGTACATAAAAGTGGTATTGTATCAGATTAACTTCTTAGTCTTGTATATGATCCAAGACAAAGGGACAGGTATTGTTTTCAGCTGCAGTGCCCACCATTCACATCAAAGTCTCTGCAGAGCTATAATGGAGATGAGAAGCTTTTTTAAATTGAATATGTCTCATTTCTTTCAAGTATTTATGGCTTGTCACTGTCTAACTGAACCCAAGATGCTGACAAATATGCAAGTCATTTGTAAAGCAGTTAAAGTACAGGATATATATAAGTAGAGACATTCTTCTGATTAGAAAATAATCTTGTTTTAATAATAAGTCTTCCTGTTGTAAAATTCTTTCTAAATAGAGTAATATTCCGAATGGGAATTAGAGATATTTCAGGGATGACATTTCATTATTTCCAATCAGCTTTACTATAAACAAACCCTGCAAATTTTCAATGTCAGCATATAGCTCAGGTAAAACTAAGCTCATATTTGTGCTCTGAGTACCTGAATGTTTGCTGAGGATTTATCCATGGCATATTTCTGTTTCAGGATGATGTGTGTTACATTAGGCATTTTGAATGGTATCCATTAGCATAAGCCCTTCTCTCTTTGAAAATATTCTTGTCACTAAAATTTATAAGTCTGTTTTAGGTTTCTATGTTTGTTTAAACTACAGATCAGTAAATGGCTGAGATGTGTATTATATGTCAGGGTTTCTCCATGATGTGTTGTATGTATTGTTGTTCAGATCCTTGTGTGGTCCAGTCATGCCATATATTATTTCAACAAAATAGCTAATGACAAGCTATTGCTTAATGAAGTGCTTTCATGGCACCTTATTTAGGAGGGAGGATCTTTTTCCTGGCAGTTAGATGCTTTTGTAACAATATCTACTGTAATTTCTCTCTTGGAATCCACACAGAGTAAGTCATCTGTGCAGCAAACTTATGTCCGGGAAGCCTGAATTAATAACCTCTGGGTCAGCTTCACGATTTTCCCATTATTCCAAATACCTTTTCCTGTTGCCTAAGCCTTTTGTTCAAGATGACACTGAATTGCAGTGGTTATTATAGATGGCTTATGACCTGGAAAAGGCTATTGGCAATACAGGTACCTTTTGTCACAGTCTTAAAATGAAGCAGGCACGGAAGTAAAAGACATTAAATGTAGTAATTATCCATGAAAATAACCATTAAAACCAGTAAATATGTTTATATTTTTATGAATATTGTTTTAGCTGTGGCAATAAGCTCAGAGCCAACATATTCAAAACCGATAAATCTTTTTTATAAGGGAGTATATTATACCAGCACTAACCTTTATTTCTACAGTAAACATTTAAAGGCAATGTAGGATTTTCCTGCCAACCATAATTAACAAATTTATATATTATTTTTGCATTCAGATCTTCTCCTTCAGCATAGACAAAAGCAGTGGAATCTGGAGATCATGTTTTCCATTAAGAAGATAGTAACAATTAAGAAAAAATATTATTTGTCCTTAAAGATGTCATTCTTCAGATGATGTTCTGGAAACAAAAGGTGCAGGATCTTAGATAAACATCTGGTAGAAATGAGGGGGTCTTAATGTTTTTTGTTAGATGAGCATTTCAGACTCATTTGTGACTGAATGGTACTGTATTCTCTCTTGTTATTTTCAATTTATCCTTTACCAGAGAGGCAGGAAGGGACCAGTGAAATAGGAAATTAGGATGTTTAGAGAGAGTAACTTAAGAGAGCTACAAAATGTTTTTTAAACAGTTTAGATGTCTGAGAGGCCCCTATGTGTGTGATCTTTCCTGCTGAGCTAAGAGAAATGCATAAAGACAAGATGTACCCAGTCTGGGCTGCCACTGTCTGCTGGGGACTACCTCAGCTCTCAGCAGATGCTTCACGCAAAGCCCATCCCAGGAATGTTTCTTGGATTCTTCATTCTCTGGGAGATGTTATTTCTCTTGCTTCTTGAACCTAAACTTGCAATGCTTGTAAACAAGACAGAGCAGCAAGCTGGATTGTGGGGTAAATGATTCATATAACTACCAGTTATCCCATCCCTTAGATGGGTTTCAAACCAGAAATTTACCTCTGGTTGCCTTAATGTGCCTGATTAGCTTTTCTAAAAGTGTTTATCTGTTTTAATTTAGAATAGATAAAGTTGCCACACAAACTAGAGCTGGAGCATGGAAATGGTGGTAGTGTTTCTGAAAATCTCAGTTTCTTCAGTTGCATTCACAGAGTCTCACCCTAAGCTCTGGTTTGACCATAACTCTGAAGCTGTGTGTAGGATTCCAAGAGCAACACAGTCCACAGCTCAGTGAGTGTCCCAGTAAATTGTTCTGTGAGTATCTGAGAATTTAATATAGTGAAGAAATAGTTGTCCAGACTCCAGATAGTTTCATGATGTTGTTCTGACAAGTTCAGTTTATGTAATGTGTTCTTCTATTGCTGGTGTTATTTTTATCATTGTTGGCTCGTCTTTGCTTGATGTGAAAAATGGTTAGAAGTTGAAAACATAAAAGAGACTGTTTTTGTATTTCATGAACTTAAATCTTATTCTCTACCACTCACTTATTCGCACAAGTTCAGGATGGGAATAGTGTGCAGATGTTAATTTTGCCCACGCAGATATTTTGCAATATCCAAGTTCTTAACTTGCCCCTCTTTCCACCTTCCCTTGTCTCCCAGGGCAAATAAAATCTCCTATTTGATGTAAACCTGCTTCATCTGTTTTATGTGGATTCTGAGTTTCTATATCTAGGACACATGCTTGCTGAATGGAGTCAAGAAAAAAACTTCATGTGTGACATGAAAAAGTATTTTATTTGGTGTTTTTTTTTTAAAACTTTATTCATACAATCAGTACAAAACAAAATTGTAAAGAATCAGAGTAGTGTATGTGCATACTCTGCGATACACTGTGAGATGTTTTTAAATCCCTCAAATTTATTTTATGAATAAAATAGATGCCATTGTCCTTCCCCCCTTACTCTAGAGGTGTGTGTTTCTTTTATAAAATTAACTTATCATCATGGTTTTGTTATTTCAACTGTGGGCTTAGCTGACCAAATTTCTATATTGCTTGAGAGAGTCATTAATCATTTGAAGAGGATTTGTATATGTTCAGTTGCTCAACATCTCATCTCTCACTTTACTCCCAAATAAATTCAATAATGTTGCACGTGTTATTTTGCTTTCCTTTTTGTAGTCAATAATATTAATTTAACCTCCTGTGTGTTGGTGGGTGGTTGGGAGTAACAAAACAAAGATGGGATTTCAGTGAGCACCATGAAATTCTGTTCTGTCCTAGTTCTTCACTATTTAATTATTTTGATTATCCCCCGTTGTTCTGAAAAAAATAAATCTCGCAAAGTACATGTTTAATTCATCATTCAGAGCCACGGTTAGTGTTTGAATGTTGCCTGCTGGATATGAACTGCTTGTTGCTTTCTGTATTTTTGGGAACAGTTCTTAACCCCCAGCCCACACAATGTTATATATAGGCTGCCCTGTCCCTGAGCAGGCCTTGTCGGGGAGGCTGCACAGCCCTTGCTGAGCACACAGCAGCAATATATGCGTGCTTTAGGCTGAAGAGTCTGGGTTAAAGTTGCTGCTCATGGGAGACAGAGAAGATACAGAACTCGAGAAATATTTTTTTTTTCTCCCTGCTTGGAAGTAGGAATGAGGCACTCAGGGCATATGATTGCAGAAAGGCACAGAGAAGTCACATAACGTCTCCACCGATAATGAGAAGCAGCCTTGAGGTTGTCATCAACCTGAATGTGTCAGACGAGCTGAACATGCACAGAACGACACTGATTTCACTTTAAAAGTTTTCATCTTATCTGTGAAATAGTTTGCTTTCCTATCTCTATAGCACATTTTAAAATGAATGGATGGTGGTTTTTTAATGTTCTGTATTGAACACCATTCACTGGTTACCTTGTGGTAAAGTGAAAAACATCAGAATATATTAGTGCATTGATTTTGAAGCAAGTCTGAGAGCCATTTTGCTCTTTTCTTTTACAGAATTATTTTGCAGAAGTTGTTGATCCTGCTTGTTCATTAGCTTGGTATTAGCCGTAGGGCTTTCAAGAGAAATGAAGAAATCCTGTGGTTCTAGCTAGTAATAAAAATGGTATTAAAATGAATTAAAATCTTGCAGATTTTTTGCATCTGTAATGATACACATATGGTATAATTTATTATAAAAGGTCAGCCCCACAAAACTGGTTTGGGGAATATTTGAGTTAGTGGAATTTAGGAGAAAGACATCCTCACAACCTGTTGGCATGTGTTTTGCTCTAAGTATTCTGCGTCTCTGATTTGGCCACACTCACATCAGTGGGATACTACTTCTAATCTAAAAATAAAATCAGACATATGAAGATTTTAATGCTCTGAAAATATTATGACTCTAATCATGGCTTACTGTTAATGTTTTATCTTGGTTTTCCTAGTGTGAAAAGGGAGGCTCAACCCTGCTGCAGGATAGAAATAATTGCAAACTTGACACAAGTGTTCAAAAATGTTTTAACATCCTCAAGCCTTCAGAAGTACCTATTAGTCTTCCCTTGTTTTCTTTGATCTTGCACAGTTTGTCTTTTTGGAGTAAAAATTTTAGGCTAATTGCTCCTGCTTCCAAAGTATTATTTAAATAAAGCCCAAGGAACCTCTTATGTTTATTAGTAAGAAAACCGAGCCTTTTAGTAGCATATTTCTGAAAGGGAAGCATAAGTGTGGAGCTCTCTTCCATGTCCATTAGGAATGGGAAGAAGCATCCTTGGCTGAAGTGCACTGCCAAGGGAGCTCTGCCTGTGCCAAGGGCAAAGTGGAAGAGCAAGAGGGAGCTGAGAAGGGGCTGCCCCAGCCCCACAAGTGCTGCCCCAGCCCCACAAGTGCTGCCCCAGCCCCACAAGTGCTCCTGTCATGCTCACACGACCAAATGTGCCAGAGATGATATGCCTTATCAAAGGGCCACACTACCATACTGGTAGATTTTCCAGGTTGGGGATTTTGGCCTTTTCACCCTTTCCCAGTTAGAGTGTAACTGGGCCATAGTATTTCTGGGATTGGGGGTAACTTTGTGAGTTTGAAATGCTCAACCTTCATAAATGCATAGACTCTACAATTATTGTGTTTTGGTTTCAAGATGATTCACTTAGACCATGAAAGTCTTGTTTAAAGTTGGTCTAGAAATTTTCAGTAAGTTGCTTCCATGCTTTTGTGCATCTGTAGGAGCATGATCCACACCTCTGAACCCACTCATCCATGTAACTGGAATCTTTTTAACCTACATCCACTGGGAGAAATGAAAAATTATGATATCACCAGAGCAGGGATTTGTTCTGTTCTTTAGCTGAACAGAAAATGACCTTCCTTGGAGGTTTCTTATGTTTGTGGAAATGAACACACTGAATATTTGCTCCTCTAGACCCAACAAAAATGTTAGACATCCAGTAAATCTTGTCAAGGTGTCCAAAATATTAAACTAAAAGCCTGTTACATAAGTGTTTTCTCCTTCCTTGTTTTATTTACTAAATTTGAGTAACCAGAGATTTTTCATTCAGTCTTGTGACAAAGAAGAGACTCTTGAGAGCTTTTGCATGTAAAAGTAAATATTTTTGAAGTTATTTATCTGTAAAGGAAAAGGAGGCTTCATCTGAAGCTTGTAACATAAAGTGATGTTTTTTAACTGTAATGGATGATTTAAAATAGCCATCATAATTACTTTCTACATTCAGTGAATCAGTTAATCCTTACAAGTCTGAGACCTTGATGTGTTATCAATTTACTGCTGTAATAGATTTTGTACTATAATGAAGTATTATTTATTTATCCTCTTTTACAGTAATTTTAATAGGGTAAGCATATTGGAAAGGAATGTATAGCCTGGGGAAAGGTCATCTTAATTTGATAGTGTAGAAAACAAATCAGTTGTTTTTTCAAGGATGTAAGCAATGTTTCTGTACTACGTCCATAATTAAAGAGGGACGGATGACAACTTTTCAAATCCCAAGTGTTTTTTGAGCCTTGCTGCTGAATAAAGACACAGAAAAGAGGGGAAAAAAGTGCTGGATGTTCCTTTGGAGGAGCAAGGAGGAACATTCAGAGAATAATTGGAAATTATAAAGATTGCATCTTACAACGAGAGATGCTTTTTTCTCAAACTTAAAAGCTTTTTAAATTTCTTAACTTTTTATTGAAAGAGGCACTTTCCTTTTATGACCTTTTACACTTGCTAAACAGACCAAGTTATTGAATACAAGAGCTTTAATCATGTGCTTCAACACATAGATTCTCCTTGCTGGATAACTGTCAGGAGAGATTTTGCTGAGCCTTAGCAGCAGATATGCACTCAGGTGTTTGCCTCTCCTTTAACACAAGTACCAGAACGGGGCCCCCTCTCTCCAAAGTGTTTGCAGTAGCACATCCTCCCTCAGCGTGGATAACTTTCCTCATTTCACTTTTCCTGTATCATGAACCTTTCTGTTCTCCTAAGGGATGGGTTCTAATTGTCAGTCTTGAGAAAATAAACTTTTTCTCTTTTTTCTTTAGACTCTGATGATACTAGCTATTTTGCTGCAACTGATATTTGAAATATTGTGCATTTCCAGCTGGCTGTGCTATTTCATGCTAGGTTTTGCTTTCCCCTCAAATTTCCGTGTTATTTGCTGCTACTTCATTTTCTCTCTGATGCTCTAGAATTTTGGTGCTCAATGCAAATGCCATAAGCTTCCCTTAATTTAATATCTTTCAGATAGATTTAACTTTCTCTTTAGATGATCTGCAAAGTTACAGAAACACTGTGGAAATGGTTCTTGAGTAGTTAAGTATTATCAGTGTAATCCCAATATTGCTCTAATGCTGGATCATTAGTGCAAATCATTCCCATTTACACCTTCCTGGGCCTCATTGCTCTGTGAATGAAACTTTTTTTTGCTGTCTTGGTAAAAATAATTTCTGTTGATCAGGAAAAAAAAATCAAACTAAATACGTGTCTTGCATTCTTTCATGCTGTTAAAAACCAAAATACTTCATTTTAAAATGCAGTGAAAAAACCTGATACATGTTTACTCTTATGTGCCAAGTACTCTCTAAGTTGAAAGGGCTGTTTGCATTAGGATGTATCTTTTAAGTTGAAGAGTAAACATTTATGTTTAAATAAATATGCTGTTTACATTCTTAACAAATACTTGATAAAATATTTAGGCATCACTAGATGTCTATTTATAGAATGATAAATACAAAAGGCAATATAGAACATCAATCTTGTACCACACTTTGTACAATACTGCAATTATGCAAGATGAGTGCAATACTTTTCAATATTACATCTAAAGTACTGAAGTTTTGTTTTAGACAATTAACTATTGTAATCGAGGTCCTCGTTTGGCTGAGACATTTTGCCAAAATAAGTGGCCAAGCTGGAATAGATTACTTTGAAGTTTACTTCTCACCTTGCAGGTCAGTTCTTGCCCCTACACTACACCCATGGTTCTCGTTTCAGGCCACGAAATTTGCACTGCTCCAGTTTTTCTATTATACATTTTGAACAAATTAATTTTTTGTCATAATTAACATCTTTGGCAGCAACCCCAAGTGATCACCCAGCACACACTTTTTTATTGTGACTGAAGGTATCTCTCATTTTAAAACA
The DNA here is from genome assembly GCA_013400515.1 of Erpornis zantholeuca. Taxonomy (NCBI): domain Eukaryota; kingdom Metazoa; phylum Chordata; class Aves; order Passeriformes; family Timaliidae; genus Erpornis; species Erpornis zantholeuca. The sequence goes on from VZTN01018121.1 coordinate 123,955, forward strand.
AACTTGCCTTTGCCTGTCAGCATGAATGGTGCTGTAAAGAGATTTTGTGATCAGTTCTGTAAGAGCCCCATGAATCTCTGTCTCCTGTGATTACAGGGCTTGGCAGAGCAGCCCAGGGCTCTGCACACTGTCAGCAGTAGGATTCTTTGGGGTGTCTCAAATATGGTCAGCTCCTTGCTGGGGCAGAGTGGTCCAGTGCTTGTTCTGTTGGGCACTGATCCCTTTATTTTGGCTTGCACTAGGGAAACTTTACTGGGATAAATCTGAAAACTGAGGTTTCTATTTGTCTTTTACTATTGTGATACAATGTGGGCTTTCAAAATGTCAGATCAAACATGCAGAATGATGCAGATACTGCAGAGGAATGTACAAACAAAAAGCCCCAATGTATTTACTAGCAAATCTAAATGCACAAAAGTATTAAAGTTGATTTTTAGTTCTAACAATTCATACAACAGCTGACATGAAGAAGATTTCCTTGCTCACCTGCAGGTCTCTGTGTAAGGTTGAAGTAAACTCATCTGTTGGACAAGTCACAGGAGAGCTGAGTCTGCTTCTAACCTGGATAATTATCTTGTTATTTATTAGACTAATAACTTTCTGGCATGTTATATTGTGTGCACTCAGAACTCACCTAGTTAGGGTTGTATCAAAGACTGACCTCCATTGACAAGATTAGATGGAAGTCATTTTCTCTAAGAGCTTAGGTAGAGTATTTGTGTTGTCAGCAAACAGGGCTTCATCCTCTTTTCCTTGGGCTTTATCTCAAATGCAGTGTCAGAATGCCAGGTGGATTTACTTTAATATTTTTTCTCCAATTTTTAATATTCTTTCTATCACCTTTCAGCTGTCACACTCAATAATTTCCTTGGAAGGGAAGAGCCATTGTAGAACAGCTTGGCTTAAATGATGATCTTTCTCAGTAGTATTTTGGAGCTGCATATGTTGGTGTTTAATCCTTAGAACTTGCAGGACTGCCTTAGATATGCTATTTTTGTGGGCTTCTGGCTTGCAAAAAAGCCCTCAACAAACCCAAGCCAACTCCTCCACCCCCAGATCAAACAGAAAAAAGCCCAAAACTAAACAGAAAAATATTAATAATCTGTAATAGCGTAAGGACTACTTTATGCTACAATCTGCTTTAAAAAAAACCCCCAAAACATAAATCATATGTATCAGTGTATACTCTGGTAGAATTGAGAAGAGAAAATACAGACTCAGACCAATAAATCAATGAAATCAACTGAAGAAACAATCAGTCCTAAATATCCTTAATTGTAAAATAAGCAGTTTCTTTTTTTTTCTTTTGTTTTTTTCTATGTAGCAGACTTTAGTACTCAGCTATCCTTGCCACTTACAGAACTTGATGAAAGAGGTTGCCTACTAATTAACTTTTTTGGGAAAGGAAAAAACCCATAGAATGAAATGAAATAATGCTTTTTCAGAGTTGATTTCAAGTATATTCTGACATCCTTATTTGAAATTTGTCCATTTTCGCTTCTATTTGCAAAGTATCATAAAAGCTATGGACAAGTAAAATTTACATCCTTGAAATCATTAAGTCTGTATGAGAACTACTGTAGAAATTATTGCATGATACATCCCTTCAGTTCAGGGAGAAGAGATATTGCATTATATACATTGCATCTTCAAATGTAATCATCTTTTACCTGAAGTGTAATACTTGAATACAGTTTTTTTAATTAGGTCAGATTAATTTCTGTTAAACTGGCTTCCAAATACTGACTTGCTTCTGTCTTTTTTATATGATTAATGGTATGTGAAACACTGAGTTTGTCTGAATATTTTGGTTATACACAGGAGTTCCTCAAAACCTAACATACAATGAGCTCCTTTTTATTCTGCTTTCATTTAAAATCCAAACTATGGGTTGGTCATTTTGAAAAACTAAAAGCTAAAAGTGCATGACAAGGAAAACTGCACTCCAAGTAAGTTTCCATTGGAGGTACTGTTTGAATAATTGATCCTTTTATTCCTGAAGTGTACAGGTTGTAAGATTTTAACTGGTTCTTGTTTAGTAGAATGAGTTGCATATCACACTAAGAGTGCTTGTGAAAAGCCTTGTAAGTTTTTACACTTGCTGCTCTGTTTTAGTTTTGTAAACAGTATAATATATTTGTCCTTGTGCAAGTGGTATAAATACATATAATCTGTGAAAGCACAGATTTATGTTTAAATATTACATGCATTTATTCTGAAATGGATATTAGGGCAGGGACTCATATGTAAATTAGTGTGATTCTTCAAAGACCCAAAACTTTGGCCTCTTCCAATTAGGAAACCTCTCACAAACTGTTGCCAAGGGTTAAAGTATTTAAGAGGTTAAAATGTAGTCTGTACTGTTTATTGCTTTCAAAGCTTAGCAAAATTTCTGGTTAAACTAGGTCATAAAGAAATCAATAATTTTATCTAAATTGCTTTTGCTTATCTGGTTATAGTTCTGTACAAAAAAGGCCAATAATCTTCAGGAATCTTTAACAGGCAGACAATAATTTCTTGTTCAAACTAAGTCCCTGCTAAGTTTATATGTCCATATTAAAGTATGCATAATTTACAAGGCCAACTATGATGTACATTTTAAAAATTCAGTATAAAGAAAATAATTTTAGGAAGTGTCAGTCAGTACAAATTGAGTACACATCTGCAGCTGTAGTTAATACTCCTGTGAAGTAAAAACACTTTTAGTTTGCCAGGGACTAAGTTCAGCACTGATAGCAGTTCTTGATCTGGTGGAAATAAGCTAAACATAGAGATCATAGTTAGGTAATAATCCAGAAAAATATTTAATCCTAGAAAGTTTTGTATTTAAAAATAGTACATATATTGTTTACAATTAGAGCTTTTCTTGGACTGCCCTTAATATATTCAGGGCAGACAGAGAACTGAAACCATAGGGGGTTTCTTGAGATGCATTGATAAATCTGTTTTCATAAATGTACCTGTGCAAGGTACAATTCTTGTTCTACTCTTCTAACTGGAGATGTTAATCAGTGAATTAATAGATGTGTTAAACCATCCAAACCTCATTTTTATGCTCAATGTGCATTCTGAGTAGAGAATGTTTCTGTTTGCAGTATGAATATTTCAATGCTGTGCTCATAAATGAACGAGATGAAGAAGGAAACTACCTGGAGCTGGGGAAGGAGTTCATCCTGGTGCCAAATGACCACTTCAATAACCTGCCTGTGAACATCAGCCTGAGTGATGTCCAAGTACCCACCAATATGTACAATAAGGGTAAGGAAAGAGCTCCTTTATTTCGTCATTCCACTGGCCAAACAAAAGTACACCCTTGCTTAGAAATGAAGCTGTTGGTTCACTGTGTATTATCTGTCTTTTCCAGTTGGCTGTAGTACTGAAATTTCTGTGGAAGAATGGTTTAAGTATGGCAGTTCTGTAATATCTTTTGTTCTCTGGCAATTTAGCAGTTTAATGAGGTCAATGATTTGCATATGAAGCTTGCATGAGTTCTGCCATAGAGTATAGGAGAATGTGTTTATTCTAGTGAATTATTTTTCAGAATGTTCAAATAATTTGAACAGGGCTTACATTATCACTTACCAGCTGTATTCTATCTTTGCTGAGATCTAGAACTGTCTTTGAAAGATATAGGATAGGTGGAGGGGAATACTTCATTAGATTTATGCTTTCAAAGGGAATATTTCTAGCAGTATATGTTCTATTCTAGCTCTATATACACAAACTCTGCTGTAAGTTTTCTGATAACATTAAGAAGGAATAATTTCTACTCCCCTATTTGTCATAGGTGCTGGATAGAACATAGCACTAGCAACCAGCAACATTAGGTATTAGAAGTGATGGACTTGGTCTAAAAATTGGGAATGTAAATTTATTCAGATATACCTTTTCTCATTTTCTTTTTGCCACTTCCCTTTAATTAGACAGCAATTTGTGGTTTTGCAGTGCTTATGAAGTGCCTATCTATTTTTTTTTCTTAAGCCAGTAATAAAGAAGGAAGGCACCAAAGTTTCCTAACAAAGTTTACAGTATATTTGTTATTGGCCTGTAGAAAACTGCTTAATCTCATTATCTGGTTCCTCTTCTGTGTTTTAAGTCTACTAAAAGACATCTAAAAGGACATTAAATGCTTTCCTCTTAATACATTCCAGGCTAGTAATTGTGGTAATCATGCAAGGATATTGTGTAATCACAAACAGAAGGCAAATTAATTCAGATAAGTTGGTCTGGTAAGAGAAGAAGTGGATATGAGAGCTTCTATTCAAAGTGGGGTTCTGACTTGAGAATCCTGAGAAGCCAAAACTCCTACAATAAAGTCTTAAACTAGGGTTGAAAAAATAAAGCTTCCTAGAGCGTATTTAAAAGGTTGTGAAATGATTAATGCAGGATATTTTGAAAAGACTTGGAAAATGCTTAAAGCTTCTAAAGATACCAAAAGACTTTTTCTGTGCAAGTGCTAGTGTTTACTTAATCCAGCCTGTCTATAAATTAATTCATTCCAGAATTGCTAAGGAGGAAAAAGAAAAGGTTTGTGAAGGAGTATAGAGGTCAGGGAACTGTGCTTTTCTGGAGAAGGAAATTATCCTTAGTTAGAGGGCGCAGTAGAGCTAAAGAACCTTCAGGTATGTCGTACATGCTACTGCTGTGTTTAGAATGCATTTTATAAGCTGATTACTCAGAGGCCAAAGTCAAAGGGCTTGCTGCATCTTGGTTTGGCCTCTCATACAGGGATTTTCTATAGAGATGGGGAAGATAGAGCTCTGTGATGATTCCTGTTTCTACTTTGTCGAATTCAGGCCATCCAAAATTGTCACTTTATGCAGCTGCAGAAAACAGAGCAGTTTTTAATCATTTAAATGCATTCCAACTGCAGAAATCTGGTTTATTACAGGCATTTTCCTTGCACATGGACATAATAATTTTTGTTTGGAGCCTGTCAATACATGGAAGTGGTCCTCTTGCCAAGAAGAGAAGTATATACTTAATTTTTTTGTTGCCCAGTTCTGTAATGGAGAGGAGCGATAACAAGTTAATTAAAT
>VZTN01018122.1:5307-51507 GCA_013400515.1 Erpornis zantholeuca
GTATTTGTTGGACATTTCTAACAGTCATCACAGAATCATAGAATGGTTTGAGATGGAAAGGATCTTATGAATCATCCTGTTTCAACCCTCTCCTGTGGGCAGTCCTGGGCTTCAAAAATGATTCAAGAGCATTTGGTTACTCTTCTGTCCACAGTTGTTAAAAACTACTTAATATCTTCTCTGTACCAAATAATTCAAAGACTCTTTTCTCTAGAATTAATAAGCAAATACCTGGTATGGATTTTCCTATTTTAACACTTCAGCAACTTTTCATCGAAGTACAGTGAAAACACTGCTCCCCAACCCATCCAAGATGACTAAGCATCTCCACATGCCAGTCATAGCTCTGCATGCTTCAAGGTACCACCAAATTCTCTTTTTTTTTACCGTTTAAATCCTTAGCATACCAATGCAACTCTCAATTCATTGCCAGTATTGGATCATCCATCTTACTACTGAATTTTGTTTGCAAGTGTATTTTTCTTTTTTTTTTTAACTGTCAGAGTATCAAGGTCCTGGCACAGGTTGCCCAGAGAAGCTGTGGCTGTCCCATCCATGGAAGTGTTCAAGGCTAGGCTGGATGGAGCTTGGAGCAACCTGGTTTGGTGAAAGGTGTCCCTGCCTATTGCTGGAGGGTTGAACTGGATGAGTTTGAAGGTCTGTTACAACCCAAATCATTTGATGATCATACTCTGCCTCCATACCAGACTGAAACACCCCAATAACAATTTCATCTTGCAAAGGAACCCACAAACCCACCTAAAGGTACTTCTTCCCTAACCTTCTCTTTGATAAGATATGTTAAGCTCTACATTTATCATAAGGTGTTTCTTTTCTACCAGAAGAAAACAAGATTTAAAGATTCTCAGGACAGACTTAGAGGAGTCCCACAGTATGGAAGGAAACCATGCACAGGCTGTTAGCAAACATTTTTCATGGTTTACTTCAAAACTTAGGGAAAGGAGCCCAGCATAGGCACACAGGTGCTAAACATACTTTTTTCACAATACAGGCAAACACCAAAGCAGTGTTTCTCTAGTTTTCATCAGTCTTCTCTGGATTGAATGTTTCCAAGCTGAAACCATCTGCCTTTGTGTGCACCTGTGGGGATGCATAACCACCTTCACCTGTGAAATCCTTAGACTTCAGTAACTATATATGCATTAGAAACAAAAGCATATAGTTTTAATTCAAGATTTTTGATTTTTTAAAAGGTTTCAGGTAGGTTTGTTGTTGTTGGGTTTTTTTTAATCCCTTGGATTCAGTAATGTGTTCTGTTCAAAGGCCCTAAGGGCCCTTTTCCTATTTTGCCCTGAAATTTCAAAAGCTTGTTATGTCAGTGGGAAAGGACTGAGACTGAAAATACTTTCAACCCAATGGTTTAACCTTTCCAGAAAACATGCTGTCCTCCATGTTTCCCTTCATCTTTACAACACACATAAATTCCCCCTAGTTTCAGTACTTCCTCTAACTTCAGTTGACTTTCTTAGCATCCTTTTTTTGAAAATTCATGTGTGTTTCTGCAGTGCCAGAACATGTTCATTAAACTTCTGAACTCAAAGCGACTCATTAATGCCATTTCACTTGCTCTACAGTTTATCCACAGCTTCCTGATAAGATACAAGCCTAGTGCCTGCTAATTCCCAGTACCAAAAATTATCACCACCGTATCTTTCTTCTATTCCAAGGAGGGACATTAAATTAATTCCAGGAATGAAAATGCAGTTTATGAGGGAGATGGGATATGCAAATATTATCTTACATACTGATTTAGTATGTTTTATTTTTAGCAGTTCGCTGATATTTATGGGTCCTTTCCCAAATGTGGGTATGGGACAGTGGGGATCCAGGAAAAGTAAATACATGGAGAAGTGGATACATGGCTGCAGGGGATGAAGTATCTCAAGGGCAGGTAGGAAAAAGCTGCACATCTGCCAGGCAGGCCAGAAGAACAGGAAGTAATGTCTGGAGTTCATGCAAAGGCGAGAGGGCCAAATGCTCCAAGCACCTTGTCTTAANCCAAACAAAAAAACACTAAAAAAAAAAATTCTGTTTTTCAAAAGAGGTCAAGGATTGAGCAAAATTAAAATCGTAGGAAGTTTTGAGTAGGACCAGATCTGAAGTATTTGTTGGACATTTCTAACAGTCATCACAGAATCATAGAATGGTTTGAGATGGAAAGGATCTTATGAATCATCCTGTTTCAACCCTCTCCTGTGGGCAGTCCTGGGCTTCAAAAATGATTCAAGAGCATTTGGTTACTCTTCTGTCCACAGTTGTTAAAAACTACTTAATATCTTCTCTGTACCAAATAATTCAAAGACTCTTTTCTCTAGAATTAATAAGCAAATACCTGGTATGGATTTTCCTATTTTAACACTTCAGCAACTTTTCATCGAAGNTTTTTTAACTGTCAGAGTATCAAGGTCCTGGCACAGGTTGCCCAGAGAAGCTGTGGCTGTCCCATCCATGGAAGTGTTCAAGGCTAGGCTGGATGGAGCTTGGAGCAACCTGGTTTGGTGAAAGGTGTCCCTGCCTATTGCTGGAGGGTTGAACTGGATGAGTTTGAAGGTCTGTTACAACCCAAATCATTTGATGATCATACTCTGCCTCCATACCAGACTGAAACACCCCAATAACAATTTCATCTTGCAAAGGAACCCACAAACCCACCTAAAGGTACTTCTTCCCTAACCTTCTCTTTGATAAGATATGTTAAGCTCTACATTTATCATAAGGTGTTTCTTTTCTACCAGAAGAAAACAAGATTTAAAGATTCTCAGGACAGACTTAGAGGAGTCCCACAGTATGGAAGGAAACCATGCACAGGCTGTTAGCAAACATTTTTCATGGTTTACTTCAAAACTTAGGGAAAGGAGCCCAGCATAGGCACACAGGTGCTAAACATACTTTTTTCACAATACAGGCAAACACCAAAGCAGTGTTTCTCTAGTTTTCATCAGTCTTCTCTGGATTGAATGTTTCCAAGCTGAAACCATCTGCCTTTGTGTGCACCTGTGGGGATGCATAACCACCTTCACCTGTGAAATCCTTAGACTTCAGTAACTATATATGCATTAGAAACAAAAGCATATAGTTTTAATTCAAGATTTTTGATTTTTTAAAAGGTTTCAGGTAGGTTTGTTGTTGTTGGGTTTTTTTTAATCCCTTGGATTCAGTAATGTGTTCTGTTCAAAGGCCCTAAGGGCCCTTTTCCTATTTTGCCCTGAAATTTCAAAAGCTTGTTATGTCAGTGGGAAAGGACTGAGACTGAAAATACTTTCAACCCAATGGTTTAACCTTTCCAGAAAACATGCTGTCCTCCATGTTTCCCTTCATCTTTACAACACACATAAATTCCCCCTAGTTTCAGTACTTCCTCTAACTTCAGTTGACTTTCTTAGCATCCTTTTTTTGAAAATTCATGTGTGTTTCTGCAGTGCCAGAACATGTTCATTAAACTTCTGAACTCAAAGCGACTCATTAATGCCATTTCACTTGCTCTACAGTTTATCCACAGCTTCCTGATAAGATACAAGCCTAGTGCCTGCTAATTCCCAGTACCAAAAATTATCACCACCGTATCTTTCTTCTATTCCAAGGAGGGACATTAAATTAATTCCAGGAATGAAAATGCAGTTTATGAGGGAGATGGGATATGCAAATATTATCTTACATACTGATTTAGTATGTTTTATTTTTAGCAGTTCGCTGATATTTATGGGTCCTTTCCCAAATGTGGGTATGGGACAGTGGGGATCCAGGAAAAGTAAATACATGGAGAAGTGGATACATGGCTGCAGGGGATGAAGTATCTCAAGGGCAGGTAGGAAAAAGCTGCACATCTGCCAGGCAGGCCAGAAGAACAGGAAGTAATGTCTGGAGTTCATGCAAAGGCGAGAGGGCCAAATGCTCCAAGCACCTTGTCTTAACTGTCATTATCAAAAATCAAGTAAAAAAATAAATTAACATATCTACCCTACAATTTAGGTCATCTTGTCTATTTCTTATTTGCAAAGGTATTCATATGGGGAAGTGCTGAAACAGACAAATTCAGTAAAAGAATCTGAAGAAAAACAAGATGAAATTTGGGAAAGCAGCAAGAGAAGAATGTCAAGAATGAACACATTGATTACCAAAGTTCCTTCTTCTAAGTTTCTTGCATCACCCTTAGACATCCCCACCATGTGTGTCAAACTGCCAACCTGAAATCAATCACTTCTCATAGAAACATTAAAAGCTTTCAGGTGTTTAACAATTTGCTGTCTTCAATGAACTGTCAAATAGTCTACTGAAGTTGTCCATACCTTTGCTCCAGTTATCACTAAAGAGGCAAACAAAAGTCTTACATAAAACATCAGAATAAATTGGACCAGAACTCAGTATAGTGAATGCATTAGGTGTTGAATTCACCTTAAGCCATTTCTTGGTATCTATTATTGGCTGGGGAGAGCATATACCTTCACCTAAAGCTGAAACTGTAACTTAGGGCAATGTTTTTGATCATAAGTGCTTAAGAAAAATCTTGCTCTCCCTTATATTCTCATGGTCTTCCAGTCCTAGATATGCCAGGGACACTCAAGCACCCCCAGGTGACAATGAAAATTTGATACAAGCCAGAAGAAATGTGTGTGTCACCTGCTCTGGGCCTTTCACAACTGGGTATGAAAATGCAGACCATTCCTTATGCTGACGTGTGCAGAGCACAAGATACTGTTCACTGCCAATAACATTAGTATTAAGCCACTTTTTGTCATTCTGTAGCAATGTGGAACTTTCAAAACTTAGATTGTAACTTGTTCACTTTTGTTGATGGCTGTGATTAAAATATAAGTAAAAACTCCTGAACAGTTATCAAAACCTGAACTACCTACAATGACATACTGGCAGGGTTGTCATTTAACTAAAGAAAGAAATGTGGAATGTTTCATTTATAGCATATTATTCTCTTCAATCCTGAGCACTATGGACAGCAAAACCCAAAACAATACTTATTTCAATATAAAGGTAACACAAAAATCATTAGTTTCATAACCCACTATTCCAGTATTTGCATGTCAAATTTCATCAAAAAACTTCTCCACAATTATAAACTACATTATTTTGGAACTAACACTGATGGAAAAAGAAAACAGAAGGAAAAAAGAAGTATATGGAACAGAAGGAAAAAAGAGGGTCCTAGTGACTTAATTTATAAGATAACTGAGGTTAGAGAAAACCAAGAGCCCCCTCTAGGGGTTACTATGAGTTCTAACAAAGGTGGATACTCAGGAGAGGTAAGAGAAATGGGTTTTAGGGTTTGTGTTTTTTAGTTTGAGTTACTCCAATTGGAATTTGACCTTAACTACAATATCAACAGTAAAATGACAGCTTAAAAAAAAAAGACTGATGCAAAAAGCTGTATTAGACTTTGGATGAAATCTACTTACAGTAGTACTTCAGCACCAAAACGTGGGCAGTTAGGCTTATACATGTATATACAATTAAATGATATGTCAAAGTCATAAAATGCTTAGTTATTTATAATGAAATCTATACAAAACAGTTAAAAACATGGTTTTATATACATTTTGAAAAAAAAGTATTGTCTTGATTACCAGAATGTATTAAAACTGGTTCTCTTGTCCCATCTGAACCCAAACTGCTCTCTGTGACTTGTAACTATCACAAAACCCCAATGTATTGCTTCAACAAGCCAAGACATAAGGCTAATTTTGGAAACCTACCACTGTATATCCATTTAAGCTTTTAAACTCCCCAAATGGTCAACTTTGAAAACAGCATGTAAGAGTAAAATACAGATTTTAAAAGTTTTAGCTCACTTCTAAATTCTCAAGTTCAACTTGGAAAGACATTGAACTATTTATCCCCAATTTTGAAAAACTGATTAATAGCAAAAGACACCTCCTTTTTCCTGGTTTGTACTAGAATTAATACAACTGACTGTTTCACAGGAGCTTTTTCAACAACTTGTCTCACTTTAAATTTTATATTTAAATAAATAATCAAAGATTAACAAGAGTAGATGAGCATTTTGTGTGCTTATGGCACAAAGAAATGCCTCATCTACCATTACCCTACTTCTTGCAAAGCATTAAAACAAAACTCCACTAGCAAATCCACTTTGCTATGAGTTAGTGACTTATTTCGCTTATTTCCAAACATTCACCAACAAGAATCTAACAAAAATATATTTTTAGGCTTCTGAAAAAAATTTTTAAGTGAGCATGAGTGCAAGAAAGCTAACCAATTCCAAAATTCCTGGGGCTTTTCTAGCACTGTCAGAGACATTTTTTCTCTCACATGCTATTTGAAAATAAAAGTATTTAGTAAATGTTCTCTCTTTTTGTTGTTTTGTTTTTTGTTGTTGGTTTTTTTTTTTTTTTAATGGTGTTTTGCTCAACAGCTAAAAAGACACAGCAAAATAATGATCCCTTTTCATTGAAAGCTGTTTCAGTATCTGGGCAAGGGCTTCAATAGCACGAGTTGTAGAATTCATTGCAGATTCATTTTTGAACAGGAGTACATTCCACTGTCACAGGTTTACTAAATCTTGGTAACTACATCTTCTTTTTTTTCCCAAAACAATTTTTAAGATGCAGCTTTTGCAATACTGTCTTGTTAAAACACACTGATGCTTCAAGAGTCCAATGAACAATTCTAATAGGCAAAGTGCTCTAAGACATCGCAATAGAAGGGCATCTTGGATACTCAAAACCCCAAGATATTTTAAAGTGCACTCCAGTGTCCCTATTCCTTAGGATTGTTCAGCAGAACTTTGAGAGGGGCTGGGATCAGTGCCATCCTCAGTGCTACTGTCCACATCTTGCTCCATTGCTGTCTCCTCATCATCAAGGCGCTGACTGGTGAAGTTGTTGAGCTCCAGAAGCCCACTGGGTTCCACTACCACATTGGAGCTGGAGTGACAAGGGATGGAATAGTGAGGGATAGTCTGAAAGAAAGAAAATATTTAAGTTTAATGAACAATTTTGAAGGTAAAGGCATCTGTGCAAGCACAGGTATTCATGGAGAAGGGATTATTTGGTTTCCAAGGGCAATTTTCCCTAACTGAGGCTTCAAAGCACCCTTTCACTGGATTGGGTTGTGAAAGGCAAAATTTGAATAATCTTGCTCTCCAGGCAGTGATCTTGGCCTTTGATCTTTCCTAAAGGTCTGTGACAGCATAACCAATGCCCATCATCCATCATTTGGGAAACCCAAAGCAGAGATAGTATTTTCTTCAGCCTTTTTCAGACATGATGTGCTGATAAAAGAATAACCTGAGTTAGAATGACTCACAAGGACCATGAAGTTCAACTCCTGGCCCTGCACAGGACAACCCCAAGAATCCCACCAGGTGTCTGAGAGCATTGTCCAAGCCCTCCGGGAGGACTAAGTATGTTTTTTGTATACAAGAGTACAAGCTCTAGCCCTGCTCAGAGCTGCAACTCAGAGGCTGAGGAAACACAATAGCTATTTATTTCTAAGCTTATTATTATTATTTTTGCTTATATTTTCATTGGTTAGAAGCTAAATCTGTACAACTATACAACTGAAATTCTGGGCAGTATTTGACTTTTGAAACAGCTTGTTGCATGCCACAATGATAAATAGTACAAATTCTCAAAATATACAGGTTTGAAGAAATCTACCTTTGTCTATTTAAGGAGAACTAAAAATGAATACAAAAATGGTAATTTCTACAAAAGGTAAGTTAGCCCCAGTAAAGACTTCACAAAGTAGCACAAAAAATTTGAAACCTCTGTACACAAATGCATCAGAAGCATTTTCACTGTAACACAAATATGATACATATTAAAACAATTTCAATCGACACTACCATTTGTGTGAACATATGCCATGCCAACTAGTCTACAAAGATTCACGTTATACCACTTGGAAGACTTATATATCTCCTCAGCTGACATTCAGACAACTTATTACAACATAAACCATCATATTTAAGGCAGCAGAATCAATGAAAATATCAAGCATAGCAGTTAGGCAACGATTCAAAGCATTTAGGGTAAATAGCAATAGTAATTTTGTCACAGAAGTGGTAAGTCTGATCCTAAGTGAAGTTAAAAAGCTTTTTTCTGATTTCAGACTTTATTTGCTGAACTTTTCCAGTAAGCTCAACCCTAATAAGTCAATAATTTTATACTCAGAAACAACTTTAATAGATAATGTAAAAGATTCTAGAACATAACTCCATACTAAGCGTCGAAGCAGTTTTAAGCATTTCAAATGAAAATATTTTGTAAAATGAGATGAGCTTGGTTTTCTTAACAGAAGAAGGAAGACACTGAGGACAGAGTGAATGACACAGTACTAGAGAAAGCTGAGCATAATTAAGAACAATTACACTTCATGCAAACTAAGAGTAGAAACAGAACCAAAACCTGAGGAATAAACCCTCAAGTACTCGAACATCATTCAGTGACTATCATTGCATCAGACGTGTTCACTCTGCTCAATCTTTGCCTTATTTGCTCTGTCTTCTCTTACCTGGACAACAATTTCTGATGAGCTTTCTTCAGCTTTCTTTTGTGATAGATTCTGAATGTGTATAAACTGGTTTGTTGCAGGTATTCCTTGTGCATCGAGCTTCCTCTCTGTTAAAGCAGGACCAACGGCAGGAGGACTTGAGCTGGATTCTGCATGTGCCTGTTGCTGGGGGATGGAAGGTGCCGTCATCCCTACTGCAGTCACCCTTGGGCCCTGGGTACAAGGTGATGACTCTGCTTCACTAGCAGCTTTACTAGTGGACGTGGCCGTGTTTGGGGGATCCACTATCGTATGTTCTATGTTTGCATCAATCTGAGCTTCCACCATAGACACTCTCAATATATCTGCTACTGCTGTCTCCGTGGATGCCTGCATGGGAAATAGGCTGGTAACCAGCAATGCCAGTTTGGGCACAGAACTGCCACCTGCTACCTTTGAAACAGAAGGAGGCTCATGCCCCACAAAAGTTATCTCTGTGTTGCACCTGAAAATCAATTTTTTGTTGTGCATATTACAGTTAATATTTTCTTTATTGAAATCCTAATCAATATTTCCAAGGACAGAATGGCACAAACAACATACTTGCTATTAGGAAGACAATTGAAACTCAGTGTTTTAACAAAGGAATTAGCAATGATAGGGCAACAGTTAATTGAAGCCTGGGGAAAAGCAGCTTTTTAGGCTGCTATATTAGGATTGTAGCAGTATAATACCACAGCAGCCTAATTTTCCTTTGGGATTTACAGCCCCATGGAATGTTTCCTAGTTTCTATTCCTAAAAGGGCCAAAAAAAAATTTTACTTTTCTGGAGTTACTTAAAATACATTTTTTTTCCATGTTCCTCAGTCTCTACCCTTTTCCCTCCCAAGGAAAATCAAATTACTCCTGTACATGAAAGCCATATAACTTCAGGAAGATGTGAACTACAAAGGAAGAGGAACAATGGAGAGCCTTAGGAGACTGCAGTATATTCATATTTATTTCTACAGAAATAAAAAGTGCTATGGGAATGGAAATTAATAATGTGTCATATCTAAAAATGAAAAAAAAAACAAACCTAGGGACAAATTCCATGCACCAGTGGTGACTGAAATTAATAAAAACTGTCCAACAAAACACGTTTGTGAGCTCTATGGACTTTTCCCCTATAACATGTGCTTCTCTCTCCTAGTGTCAACCTTCTGATGGGTAATTACTACCAGCAGAATGAGGGATTCTCTCTTGCCAGGACAAAACACTGCTACAGCAACAGGGTCGGTGTTTTATTTTTTTTCCTTGAACAGCGACGTGCATTTTGCATGCGATCAATATTCCGTTACCTGGCTTGCTGGCTGTTTCTCTGAAGAGGCAGGTAGCTGCATTTGACTCTGGGGGGGCTGGGATTGCACGTAGATTTTTTGTGCCGTTGGTGCCTGTTGCAGTTTGGGCAGCTGCTGTGTGGTTTTTACTGCAAGCACCTGTACTACAGTTTGCTGTGGCTGTGCCACTAAGGTAGGGAGTTGCCTTTCTTTGGCCATCATATGGTGTGGGGGGTGCTGTGCATCTGGTTTGGTCTGTGCTTGCTCTTGCTGCAGGGGGGTTAGCTTTTGATGCCTTATGGAAAGTTGGGGCATTTGTGGGAGTTTGTGCTGGATTTGATCAGCCTGCAGGTGGATTGTCTGCTTCTGCTTAGTCTGGAAACACTGCAGAGTTTTCACTTGCAGTTGAGTCTGTTCCAGCTGTGGCTGACTCAGTTTTTGCTGCTTTTGTGCCTGCGATTGTGTCAGGGCAGATCTGTAGAACAGGCCAGTCTGAGGATCTAAGGTGTCCATCTCTTCCACTTCTCCTTCCTCAGTTCCAAGTTGTTCACTGTGTTTCGTAAATGCAGTGTGACTGCTTAAGGCCTTAAGAAGAAGAATTTAGAGCAAGTTAGTAAAGAGAAATACAAGAATACACAATCTAGAAATAATTTTTAATGTTTCAAAGGGACTACTTTAATTTTTTTTTCCATTACAGACTCCCAGTTCATGTACAAAAAGATACTCTTACATGGATATTTCACAATATATAAGCAATCAAGAGCTATTACTATCATGTTAAATTGTGGTACATCTCTATGTGAGAACATGAGCTCCACAACTAATCCTGAGTGGGATTATGTAGATCTTGCTTGTGTCAGACTGAGTCTGAAAGCTTCCTAAGGTTGCTGGGCAGTTGGATATGAAGCAGCAGGAAGCAGTAGGTGGCTGAGCCAGTAGCTCCTCTTTAAAGCCGGAGTCTCTCTGCACAATAAATTTTTATTCTGCCTCTTGAAAGCCTAGTCATCTTCTCTATGGTTTCTTCTGCAGGGCCCCATATAACTAGAGACTGTCCCACTTCAGCAGAGATCCTCTCTTCTCCTTCCTTTCGCAAAGTGTATTGCAATTTTTCTTGGGCATTACACAAACATTTGACTTTTTGAGGGAACAAGCAAGCTATGCTTTGTAAACCAGAACGTATAAATGCACTGACAAATAGTGTTAGCAAGGAAGCAGCCTAATCCCACACCTGTGAAAATACACTGCCTGACATGGGTTATAACTCAAATGCAGTGCTGTTCTGGACTGCAGCTGAAGCTCTCACAAGTTAAAGCACTGCAGAGTTGAGCAGGTCCTGATCAGTCATTCAAGTGGCTTCAGCAAAGTTTGACCAGAAGCAGCACTGTTTGTTTCAAGTGTTTGGGATCCCTACAGTACTGATCTAAATGTGATCTGACTTTTTGATTCAGAGAAGTTTTCCTATTAACAAACTAAAGCCCTCAAACGGAAAAGACATTGTGTGCTCTGTGTACTGACCACATTCCATTTTAGCCCTCTTCCCCTTACACTACCGACATAACCTAAAGAGCTCAGGCCACTGCAACACTACAACCATTTTCACCATTGAAATAGAATCACAGAATGGTTTGGGTTGGAAAAGACCTCCTTAATGAACATCTAGTCCAATACCCTGTCATGGGCAGGGACACCTTTGACTAGACAAGGTTACTCCAAGTCCCATCCAGCCTGGCCACGAACACTTCCAGGGATGCAGCATCCACAACTTCCCTAGTCAACCCATGCCAGTGCCTCACTACTCCTACAGTAAAGAATTTATTTCTAATATTTAGTCTAAACCTCCTCTCCTTTGGCTTATGGCTATTGAAGTAGTATTAAAATCATTAATTTGCCTGTACACTGAACGTATTTGGTGGCAGCACCATGATACATACAATCA
Source organism: Erpornis zantholeuca (assembly GCA_013400515.1). NCBI lineage: Eukaryota > Metazoa > Chordata > Aves > Passeriformes > Timaliidae > Erpornis > Erpornis zantholeuca. The sequence continues at coordinate 17,050 of VZTN01018122.1, forward strand.
GAACAAGCCCTGGTCCTATGTAATTTAAATGACCTACTGCTGTTTATAAACTGCTGGGAAAAGAAAGGATCCAACCTGCTGCATGATATGGGTAATGGCACCGGTGGAGGATGCAGGAATAGATTTCACCACAACAGAAGTTTGCGTTGCTGTCTGCGACTGAGCCACGTGCTGCAGCAGAGTCCTCTGGGGCTGAGATGACTGGTGGGGCTGGGACCGATGACTGACTGAAAGTAAAGAGGTCAGTGGCACTTCTCCAGAACTAACTGCAGGAACTTCAACTTTGCTTTGCAGTTAAGCTTCAACTGAAAGCATACATGAGTGAAAAAGATCTCAGTATGAAACATGTCTTTCACGGTGCGCTAGCATCAACCTTAATGGGCAGATCTATTCTGAGAAATCTCTTAAAGTACCAACTCTGGGGTTTTGCTTTTGTCTGTTTCCTAAGTAACCACACTTGGTCCAAACCTCCTCTGGCCGCCCATTCCCAATACACCAATTCTGCAAGCAGAGTTTATACTTGATGTTCAGCTGAGTTCTTTATACAGCACCAGAAATACTGCTGTAGAACACAAGTTATTCTGTAGTTTTTACACTGTTAAGAAAGCACCTCTGCAATGACTGCAGTGAGCAAGCCTTGCTCACCAGATTTCTACCACTGATAAACTGCACACAACACTCCCCAGAGCATAGGCTAAATTTGAAAGATTAGTGCACAGAAAATGTTTGGGTATTATTAAAGCAAATGAGGCTGATCAGAAATGATAGATCAAAAAATGGAGACCTTGTTATGGGTCTATGTCACTTCTGAGAACAGATCTAGCTGGAGTTACAGAGCTATAGTTACAGGCCTGTAATTAAACAGTGTGCTACTGAGAAAAAAAACCTAAAAAACCCCATCCTATATTGCAGTCATTGATACGATATGAATCCAAATTACTTTATACCTGCCCATACTAATATGCAAATATTTGTGTAACCTAATTTCTTAGTTACAAAATATTTAACCGCTGAAGGAGAACAAGCAAAGTTTAAACTCAGTTGTAACATAACTTAAAAGGTTTCTAGTGACCTTCCTGACTGTTTAAAGAAAGGTCAAATTTTGAATTAATATGGTAATTTTACTTTCTCACTCCAAGCAAGTTGGTTTATATTAATACTGGCCTGCATGCTGTGCCAGATTTATCCTGGATATCTCCCAACAACTCCTACACAATTGAAAACTTAATTTAAAAATAAAGTTTCTAACCTATATGGTTGTGTAGATATTCTTCCGAATGTGAACCAATACAGTGCTGTCTTCCTGAGTCTGCAGACAGACAAAAAATGGTGACACTAAGATGTATGAATTGCTCCCTTAATCTCATAAGGAAGCACACGCTGAGTCCCAGCTCCCAAATACCTAAACCTCTGGTCTATGCCCAGGCAGGACATTTCACAACAGACTCTTTAGATTCTTTACTATCTTATGACTGAATTTTTAGCAGAAAATATAGCTATGTGGGTTACTGATAAATTCAGAGAAGCACAAATTAAACCAAAAAGAAACTCAATTACTTGCATTCCCTGGCAATTTTCAGAGAAACTAGGGGAAGGGACAAAACTCTAAGTGCAAAATAACCAGTTAAATGCTGGAGCAGAACCTGCTGCTGTCAACCCATAGGAGCCTGCACTTCTCTGGTAGATTCCCACATTTCAAATCAATGTTTACAGAAATCCTATTCTGTAGGATTCTAAAATTTTAGAAAAAATCCTAAATATTTAAAATAGTATCTCCGTATCTCCAGGAAAATTTTAGCCTTTGTACTTTGTATGGCTTCTAAGGTGCAGAAAAGTACTTAAGTCTACAAAGACACTGACTGTAATTTTCCATCCTCCCTGCAAAAGACCCTCTTGTACATCAACTTCCAGAGCAAGACTCATCAAAAACTGGAACCTTGAAGAGAAGCTCAATGCACAGTGGAAAGCACTTTAACATAATTTCTTACACTTTGGAGTTTCTTTTAAAAGAGATCCAAGGCAGCAAACATCCAAATTGCAGCTAGATACAGTAAGTGCTATTTAACGGAATAATAGTAACATCCCCACAGCTCCAATTTCCCACAACTTAGGCCATTTAAGGGATGGAAGCAAGGGGAGGAGGTGCAGAACAAAATGAAAATATCAGATTAGACATTTAGCACTAAAACCACTGGAGGTACAGATATGTACTAATATAGCTTAATATAATTAGTTTTATTTCTCTTTTCCAATGCAGACTTTCAACACTCTTTCCTTTTCCAAATAATATATAGACCAACAATGTGGGTTTAAGAAATTAAAAGAGAAAACAGGTAATCTGAATCCTTTCATGTATGTATGGGAAGTGGCACACATCTAGTGTTCTGGGACAGTAGAGAACATTGGAGAGACAAGAGAAAGGACTTAGACAAAATAGATGTCCAAATAGGAGGAGTTAAGAATTTAAAGAGATTAATTTGAGTAACTTATTTATTTTAAAAGTGCAAATGTATTAGTCCAAAGACTTCTAGCAAATGAAGAAACTGGGCCTACATTAGCATGCTAAATGCATACCTGGCTTTAACTGAGGACTAAATGGATTTTAACAAACTCAATGTCTGAGTCTTTTCAGTATGGACCAAAACTAGGCTACAGTTCCCATAGCTTCATTTTCTACCTTTATTACTGGACATTTTCCTTTAAGGGTTGTAGGACAGTCTGTCTTCTACATCCACTTGAAAGTCTACTCAACTGGGATATCCTGAAGCAACTACCCTTTGTTTGGGTTAGAAACATTTTCCCCTAGGCCCTAGCAAAGCAGATGCAATCTCTGTCCCTTGCACACAGTTTCAGGAGTGAAAGAAAAGACTTGTTTCCTCCAGAGAAAATTTCCGTGAAAACACAGAAGTGAAACCTATTGTAAGAAAACTCCAAAATTAAGTCCTCAGACTTCAACTGCAAAGCCATCCTCACACTATCTTAGCCACTTACCAGTTGTGATATATTCAGCCACTAGTTCTGACTCTACAACAGCGATTGAAGGACTTTCTGGAGAATGCCTCTTTTCTTGAGTCATCTGGATTGGGACAGCCATTTGGCTCAAGTCAATGGTAGGCTGCCTTGGCTTAGATTCCAACTTTTCCTTCACTGCTTTAAAAGAAAAGCAAAGCATAAAATCAACCTCTAATATATAAACCTTCAGAATAAAATAAACCTGCAATATAAATGCACCAGTTTAAATAAATACAGTGCATGACATAGAATAGATGCAAACAAACAGGATAAAAAGGAAGGAATCAAGTTGATTAAAGACAGGTGCTTTTCAATTACAAAACTTATTACAACAGGCTGCTTAAGCAAAAAATAACCTCTAAATTTAGCCTAAACAATCTCATGGGTTTTCAGACCTGTTGTCTGCTGAAGCTCCAGCAAAGCTTTTATCGTGGAAGTAGCTGACTGAGATTCATTGGATACATCTTGGTAAATTATAGTAGGGCTTGTGTCCACAGCAATTTCATGTTCTGACCAATCCTGACTTCTTGAAGCAATCACATGGACTACAGGCTGAGAATCTGTTTGCAAAAAAACAACAAACATCATAGAATCATGTAATGGTTTGGGTTGGAAGAAACCTTAAAGCTCATCTCATTCCAACTCCAAGGGCAGGAACACCTTCCACTAGGCCACGTTGCTCCAAGCCCTGTCTAACCTTGGACACTTTCAGGGATGGGGCAGCCATAGCTTCTCTGACAACCTGTGCCAGTTCAAGCCATCATAGAACCATTTTGGGTTGGACGGCTCTTGTCCAACTTCTTGCTTTAAAGTAGGGTGATAGTTCCAAATTATATCAAATTACGCATTATTTATTAGTTTTGAACATTGCCAAGAATGCATACTCTCATTCTGCAACACTTTCGTTTCTATTTCAATCAATTCTTGAAGTAAAACACTGTTGTTATGAACAGTTTCTAGCAAAAAACCAAGTTCTGTATCTTAGTTTTTTGTAAAAGATTTTGTTTGAAAAATCAAAGTTGAGCAGGTTTCTTTGTATGTTGAATTTGGCTTGGATTGAACTTTTTTCCAGAAGTTTTTCACAGTTTAGGTGATCAGTATGTATTCAGCATTCTGAACTAACAGCACCTAAATTTTGGTAAGTTGGTTGAATATTCAGAACTTTTAAAAAACTTACTTAAATGGCCATATAGACCAACAGTTACAAAATTATACAGAAAAGGTACGAAAGTTTCACCGAAACATTTGCTTTTATTTGCTGTACTAATAGATATCATGGCCACTCCCAAACACAGGTTGGATGTTGTTTATGCCCTATTATTTATGCTCCTCTTACACACAAAGAGCTGCATCTGTATCATGGCTTGAAGCCAGGGCAGAATTCCCATCAGGACTGCATGTCTGATATATGTCCTGATGAACATACACATCTATAAAAGGACCAAGATTTGTGTTGGTCCCACGGCAGCTTTCGGCCATGCAGCAGAGAGATGCTTCAACACACTCTGTAAAGACAGTGGCAGAGCATGGACTGCCAAAATAACCTCCAAATTTGCAACCCTACCTCCCTCTGGCAGACTCTCCAGGAAGAGGAAACAGGTTGCTTTGTAACAGCAAGTTGGAGCCCAGCAAGACATCTTTATCACCACTTTTCAGGAGAAATGAAAGCATATAGTAAAGTAGCTCAAAAGAAAGAAAAATATAAAAGTAAGGGAACAATGGCACTTCACTGCAAACAGATGGGGTGAAACCTGTGCTAAAAGGAGACACAGAGCTCTCTGGAGCCAGCTGGCGTTCATGGAAGACAGTCCACTCATACATTATGTGACACCAACACAGACCTTGAGAGCTCTGGGAAGACTCTGTAGAAGAAGAGCTACTGTCAGTGTAGGTTTGTGGTTCTTCTTTCACTTCTGGGAGAGAAGAGTTTCCTGTCTCTGTTACCCTTGATGCCTGCTGTAACGTTTCAGTCACCAGCTGTCTGGTTTGTTCACTCACAACTGTTGCTTGAAATGTCACTGGCTTTGGTTTTATGAGGACCTAATTAGAAAGGTAAATTTCGTTTAAAGTAAGAGCACTCAAGAAAATACATCTGAGCAATCAGAGTACAGGGTGCCACTCAGATGTATTTACACCACCAAAGTAATATTAATATTTTACTTAAAAAGTCTACCTCTAAATTCAGCAACTTTGATTATCAAACCACAAAGCCCAATTAAATAACAATGCACAAGAATATACTTCTCGCTCAGTAATTTGAAGTACTTAACATAATAAACCACTACACAGTTATTCTTCAGGACTAGATAAAACTAGTGTGATAAGAAAAAGCTACACAAGTGAGCTGGAACATGCACTGCACTGATAAGGACAAGCACTTCCACAATAAATACAGTCTTGAACAATCAAAACACACAAAATGTTACATCTGATAAAAGCTTAGTTCTTTCAAATACTAAGTGCAGCCAGAGAAAAAGCTGAAACTGAAAGCATCCAGAAATAAGTCAGGTTCTCTGTATACAGCCCCACCAACTACACAAGGTTACAGGACAGCCTGAACAGGTATTAAGCAGAAAATAAACTTCAATAAAACCTCAGATTTGATGGATGACCTATGTCCAGACTCTGGATCTTTATTTCTTATGATCTAACCATTAGCTGTAAGATGTAAATGAGTATCTGGAGCCATGGCCAGACAGTTTCAGCTACAGAAAAGGCTTAGTAAATCCTTTTGGCTTGCTCTAGGCCTCCAGGAAAAGCTAACAAATGTAAATACTGTGCTTGAGAAATCAGAATTGAGGCCACTTCATTACACTAAGTGTCATTCCCCACAGATATATATTAAACCTGGAACAAATGAGGAAACACATTGAAAAATTACTTCCCATTAAAATTTAGGGGTACATTCCAAGACAGAAAGGGGTCCTCACTGTACCTGTGTTTTCCCTTGCTGACCATAAACAATTTTAGTTGGGATGATTTTGGTAGCTGGCTGGACCGTGGACCCTATTCCTTTTGGCTGTGTAACAATCATTTTTGTGATGGGTCTTGTGGCAGTGATGATAGCAGGTTTTGCTCCTGCTGGCACTGCCTGAATAGTTTTCTCCCCCTGTAGAGAAGTCAAAGTTTAGAGGTTAACTTAATGAAATTGTTCAGTGAGACCCAATTTGCTAAAAAAATACAGTTATATGTGAGTGTGTGTACCATATAATAAATCTGCTGCTACAACTACATTTATTTGACACAAAATACATTAGAAGATCAAGAACTAAAGAACCTATGGTTTTGAATGAAAAAAGCTACCGAAATCCACTTTTCCATTACCTTACCTTTTGAGCAGCTCTGAAGGGGTGAATAAAATGAAGTAACTAAAAGACATGATTTTTTTTTAAACTGGAACTTTCTCCAAATCCTTCACAAATGTTTTTTAAGACCATCAATTTCTATTAACACTAACTTTGCCAAGACATCTACAAAACTTGAACTGAGATTCTAAGAAGAAATTATTTAAATATAGATTTTTGTATTGTCTTCCGGACCAATAAATTAATTATGTATGGACTTTTTTAAAACTAAAAGTTCACTTCATCAAAAAATGCAGAGTCACAGATGTTTCACAGGAATCATTTGACTATGGAATAGTGTTTACATATGACTAGACTCCTGATAGCTTAAGAAGAGCAAAGACATTAAGCATGCTTTTTTTAAGCTCTGCACAGCAACAAACCAAGTGAGTAACAATATTAGTAGCCCGTTCCTATCGATATCCATGAAATAGGTGGAAATCCCCTAAACAATACTTGTTTCAAAAATACCATCCCATTCTGGTAGCTACTATTGTGTAATATCATAAGATTTCTACTTGTCTGCAAATACATCTTTAATTCTAAAACTAGGAAAGTTCAAAACCTAAAATAAAAATCATTGAAGATTTAAAAAATACCCTCAGTAGTTCTGCTACTCAAGCAGCCTTTTAAATTTGACAGGACTATGGCATTCCCACCTAGGAACATTGATCATTTTTATTTACTAGTACTTATAGGTAAGCTCAGCTGATGCCGGAAACTTGATTTTATTCTTAGGTATACCTCAGGTTATCAAAAAAAAATTGCCACTATACAATACTTAGGGCACAGGATGTCACAATGTTACACACCACATAAATTGAAAGTGGTTCCCCTACTGTGAAGACACAGTTTATTTCTGCCCTTTATACCCAAAAGACAAATGGTTGGAGATGCAAGTTATTAACACAGGACCCTGGTTCTCACTGGACCAAACAGGCTAAGATTCTAGTTATTTTCATCTCCTTAATTGCTTCAGGAATACAAAATCATTATCCATGGAAAAAAGCAAGTGCAAAAGTTTATATTTTCCTTTACTTTGAAAACATCCCCAGTTTGCTTTAAGCATGGAATCATATCCTGCAAACCACAGTCACTTTTCAAACATCCCTGACATCAAAGCATGCTGGATCTATTAAGGAGCTCATGCATAGTCTGCTTTTAATCAAGCCTTTAGCAGAATGAATGCAGCAGCCACCACACAGCTTGCCACTTGGCTCTCCATTTGAGACTTGAAGCAATTACTTACCCCAGCATTCAACAGTGTTGTGACAACATTTTTGCCTGGAAGCCCTTGAATTGTTGTTCCTTTTCCAGTAGTTTTTTGCACAACAATCACATTGGGTTTCGATGTCATTGGAATTGTAGTGATTTTGGTTGTAGTTCCTAAATTTTTGTTGGAAAAGAAATAATGTGCAGTTTATCGCATTTTGTATATTTCCCTTCACCATAGAAGCTGGTGAGCTATAGAGGAATTGTATTTAAATCTGACAGCACATCAAGAAACCAGCAGCATCTGGGATACGAATTCACATCACCCAACTCAACATGGAAAGATTAGATGCCAACTCAACAAATCTTTCACCTACAGTAAAAACACACATGCCATGGGGAACATAATGTATTCTGTATTAGGACAGGCAACCCCTTTTCACAAGTTACAGAGCAAACTAACACAGCTTTCTTGGGCAAACATGTAGAACTTCTCAAAGGCTGGAGTTAGGCTGGGATAAGGACATCACTAACACTCAACTCAAGGTATCTGCAAAGACAAATACTCTTCTACAGGTGACCTCTGTAAAACAATCTACATACCAAGGATGTATCTCCAGTCAAGAGAAATACCAGCTCTTTCTGTTTTAATGTAAGTGATGAGTAGTGGATTGAAAGAAGAAAAAAAGAAAAACATGCTATTGTTTCACAACCAGCCCATAAAAGTTAAGTTTAGAAGTGTGGGGTTTTTTTTGTTTTTGAAGAGCTGTCTTAGCTATTTCTGTTCCTATGCTGGTATTTAATTAGCTCCATTCCCTGTATCAGGTTTTTTATTACCTGCAGTGACAAGTAATTCTGGTCAGCCTTGCACAGTTTACAAAAGTACATACACTGGAATCAGTCATCAATGCTATTGGACTACCACTGCAGTAGCTACTCAGACAGCTTTTTATCAACAATTTCTCCTTTCTCCAGAGGAAAGCACCATTCAGTCACAGGAGAGCTGCAAACCCAAGGATTCCCTTTACTACCTTCTACCCATTAGTCATGCCTCTAGATACTTCACAACATATTTTAGATTAACAATTTTACTAATTCTGGGAAAGGAAAGACATACTGAGACAGGATTACGATTTATTTAATCCTACTGACTTCAGAGGCATCTAAAGACTGCTCCCTTAGCAAAAACAATTAAGTAAACAAAAAGAAAAAAGCAGGCATGCTTTCCAAACTTGTGTTCTTTCAGGACAACCATTATTATCCTCATCAGGATCACTCACAGGTTTCCTAGCATTAGCTGCTGCTCAGAAGAATACTTCCACCTGTGTATAATTCATTAGAAGACCTAGAAATTGTCTCAACAATTCATCATACCCACAATAGACTAAAAAAAGTTACTTTTCACCAAAGAACATGCTGTATCATCACTAAAGAGAATTTTGTAGAAATCAAAACTTGTAAAACTGCTCTACCAGATTACAGTCCTGGAGTACTGGGATAGCTTGTGCAGCACCTTCTGCTGACTGGGGCTGGCTGGTGCCACATCAGGTCTTTGCTAAACAAAGTTTAAGTCCCAAACATATACTAAGAAACTGTTAGTGGTATAAGTGTGCTTGGTCCCAGTCCTAAAGAGACCCTACCTTTAGAGATGATAAAACCGTTGAATGTTTTGGGTTGGAAGGGACCTTGAAGCTCATCCAGTTCCACCCCCTGTCAAGGGCAGGGATACCTTCCACTACACCAGGTTGCTACAAGCCCCGTACAACCTGGCCTTGAAAACTTACAGGGGTGGGACAGCCACAGCTTCTCTGGGCAACCTGTGCCAGTACATAACCAGCAGGGAGAACCAGGTCTGGTTATCAGACTAACAAAGATAAGCAGCAGGGTCTGCATAAAGCTGGGAGGGAAAGCTTAAGGCAGAACATGAGCTAAAGGAAAGGCAGGCTGCCACTGATAAAATATCAAAATAAGGTGGAGACTGCATAGCTGAATTTAATGTATACAGGCCATTTTTATTCTGGTTCTTTGGACATGCAGTGGAACAGAGAATGGCAGCACTGAGATTATAAAATGCTTTAAATGGGAGCCAATAATGTTTTCTGATCTTTCTGCCCTCTGTACAACACACTAGTCCCCCCACCACCTTTCTCTTTCCTCCCATCTTTTCTTCACATTTGCTGTTTCCTTCTTAAACACAAGAAGTACCACAATCCTTAAGAACACTTCACCTTCAAACTTCTATCTATTACCTTCTTCTTCATGCTCAGCTATTTTTCTTCTGAATTCTCCAATAAAGGTCCTAATAACTATTTGACCATGTAACCCACAGAAAAGCCCTGAACAATTAAAGCAAGCCCAAAGTTACTTTTGAAATAAAAGTCTTAACATCAAAGCACTCATATGCCTACCAGAAACAATATTACTGCTGATGATCTTCCCTCCTAGAGTAGCCAGTGATTTTGGTACTACGGTAATGATGCTACCACTTGTAGTTTTCACGTAAGTAGCAGCCCCTGGAGTCCCAGCCATCCGAGCCCCCAGAGAGGGGCTCACCGTTGGCCGTGTGTATGTTGCTTGAGTTCCTGTTTTAAAGAGAGAAAAAAAAAGAGTTCACTGTTACAACGCAATCCTCTACTAATACTTGTGGAAAAAAAATGTTAGTTTAGGATAAAAGTGTCAGATTTATTCAAAGATATCTCATCCTGCAATATATTACCACCCTTTACCAATTTCTAGTAATTTTTAAATCCACAGAACAATATTCAAGTATATACTAAATTTAAATCAATATAACAGTCTTCTGAGTATTTTAACAAATGTTCCATGACTACCTTATTTTAATTCATGTCCTTGTGGGTAAGATTATAATTTTCAATAGATGTGCAGATTCTGCCTGTATATTTGCCTCTTGCTCCATTAGATGCACTGGAGTCAGCCATCTGATGACTCAACCAGAACTCATCCCTTCCTCTCATGAATGATACTTCTCCTATATGACAGACTGTTTATAAAGAGAACCACCTATGATTGGTCTAAATAACACCCTTCGAGAAAAATATAATTTACAATGATGAGGCAATTTAGCATAGCAAAATAGCACACAGCAGCACAAAAGAAACCTCTAAACATAGTATAAATGCTGATCGTACAGAAGTAGTCCTTTTCTGGATGGAAAGAGAACTGAGTCCACAAAAGAAACTTGCTCAAAAATAGTAAGTCAACAGCTACACAAACACTGAAATTCCATTCTGCTTGTACTGCTGCAGACAGTGCCCTTAATTGCTAGAGATCACAGCGCAAAGCAGTTTTTTTTGTCAAGAAAGGTGTGTTCACATCCAAGAGAACACAATACAGATTTTACCAACTAAATGAACTGCAAAATTTCTGGTTTTCTTAATGTACTCAAGAATGTATCTGTGGAGTACTTTAAAAGTCATAAACAGAACATTAACCATTAGTTTATGCTAAGGACAAGAGGAGACGGCCTTAAGTTGCACCAGGTAAGGTTCAGGTAGGATATTATGAAGAAATTGCTCATGGGAAGGGTGGTCAGGCATTGGAACAAGCTGCCCAGGAAAAGGGGAGAATCACCATCCCTGGAAGCATTCAAAAGCCATGTGGATGTGGAACTTGGGACAAAGTTTTTAGTGGTGAACATGGTGGTGCTGGGTTAATGGTCAGACTTGATGATCTTACAGAGCTTTTCCAACAGTAACGATTTTATGATTCTAATATTCCCAGCCCATGCTAAAAAAAATCAGGAAATAACAAGTTTTCTGAAAACCAGGATGAAGCTACCTTTTAAGTTTTCCTCATGCAAGTTTACAACCTGAACAGTCTGCATTATTATCTATTAGAAACACAAATGCAATTTGATGCCCAGGAAAACACTGGGAGCTTAAATTTCAATTTACTGGTCTTTTTATAATTCACTGCAGGACAATGAGCAAGTCACATGTCTTTTGTAGTCCATCTATGCAAAATAGGAACGGTGCAGACCTGTCTGTTCAAGTTAAATCAGTATAAATCAAGTAATACAAGGTGCTACAGAAGTGCAAAGTATCTGTATAGGTTGCAAAAAAACTTCCTTTAAATAAACCCAGCGGGGAAGGAACAATGATATTTTTGTGAAACAATTCAAACAGAGAAATAAAAGAGCACACAGTGCAAAAATCCTCATCTAGAATAAGTAACAGGATTGTGAACATGCCATTGTGCCCACTGTTGGGAAGAGATAAGTGCTTTTTTATTAACCCTAAGAAACAATGTTTGATCACCTGTATGTCTGCGTTTACCCTCCCTTCCCTTCTCAGAGGCGTAACTTACCAGTGGGAGTAGTGACCAGTTTAGTTGTCATGATAGTCCCATTACTGCTAACCACCATAATGGGTGAATTGCTACTGCTGGGCAAGGTCGCTGTAACTGGTTTGGGAAGGATTTTACTGGGCTGCACCTGTTGAGTGATTATTTTAACACCTAGGAAAGGAGAAAGGTCACTGTTAAAATACAGGCACGATAAGTTACTTTCTGAAAAGCTTTCTCAGACCAAGGCCTAGTAGGCAAATAGCCCCACAAGGCTTCAATTCTGAGCCCACGTAGTCTTGATCATGAAAAAAATAACCTAATTTTTGACTTTGTTTTGGTTTTTTTTCCTTAGTTTTGGTTGGCTTTTCTTGTTTGTTTTGCAAATACCAAGAAAGTCACCATCTTTGCCTTTCATGTGCCTGTTTCAATTCCTAGCTACTTCCCCTGTCCATTCCATCACTGATTTCTTGATGTCATTTTTCACCTTTCCTGCTCCATGATACAAAAAACTAGAACATTTTCCAGGAGCTAACAGGTTACAACCTGAATTGGTTCAAATACAATGAACCATCTAGAAGCAAAGTAATTCTTCATCAACTCAGTCTGTAAATCCCAATGTGTCTTAATTAGCCTAGACAAATTTCACCACCCTGAATAAAGTAAAAAAAACTTCTGCACAAGGAGTATTAGTGACTGTAAGGAAGCAACTGTGACACTGGCTAGGGAAAGTTACTTTAAGTAAATTGCTCTCTTTCCCCTTGATTTACTGGTTGTCTTAAAGCCACAAAGAAATTTGGCTTAAGCTATGAGTAGAATCAGTAAGAATGAAGGATGAGGGCACCTTAGTACTGCCAGGATTCTGCTCCCTCTCTCTTCATTTTGTGTTGGGGAACAGGACCTCTGTGAGATTCACTTCTTAGTTGCAAACCAGCAGATTCACAATGTCTGTTCAAAAGTACATCCAGGAGATGTGCATCTTATGATCTGTTTCCATGAGGTAAATGCATTGCATTGTGGTGGCCAAATGCCAACACACAGCCTGGATGAATCCCACCTAGATGAAGCACTTTATTTGTACACAAGTATTTCTAGGTGAAAAATTTTGGCCACTTGAGATGTGGAGCATACTCCAGAGAAGTTTTCTTCTCTCTACATTGACTATAAAAGCAGTACTGAGCAAGAAAGCTCCAAACTGAAAGAGAAATTGAAGTCTCTGCATCATCCAGAGACAAAACTGGAAAAAAAGTAAAGTCTCCACGAAAACTGATTCACATCTTCCAGAAAGAATTGGTATCAGAATTGGTATTTCCAGAGACACTTTTAACTAAAAAGCACATTGAGCCTAAATCCATTGTAGAAGACAATGAAATGAAGCTCCTCTTGATACTGTTCAGTGGCTGGAAGCCTTTTTAATGCATTAAATAGTAGCTATTACTTTTGCTAAGCAATGGTCCTATAAACCAAAAAATAGTTTTATTAAAGGGCAGGAGTAGGGCTGTTTATTTTTTCATTCCATGGTCTATTTTAATTCCTTCATCTAAACAGTACAATATAAAATAATAATTTTACTGACAGGATTAAAATGAAGTACTGATTTTATATTAATATACATAAAAATAATTTTATACTTTGCACTTTTATAGCACTTCTTTTGAGAACTGGATAACTTTGCAAGCTTTATTTCTTAGTACTTCTTGCAGAGATAAGAACTATGCTACAGCAGAGAAAAGCCAAGAAAGAAAGATTACATGACTTGCCCAAAGTCAGCTGAATGAATCAATGTTACAAAAAGAATCCAGTCCAACTTCCAGATCTAACTGTATTTGTTTTGACATGTACCTCAAAAGTATGTTTTGATTTCTGGACCAAAGAAAATAATTAAAACATGGAGTAACTTCTTTTTCCAGATGACATAGTTGAACAACTCTTGGATCTTCAGAAAACTGGTGTGTTTCAGGTTGCCAATTACGTTACTTTTGAAGTTATTTACATACCTCTCAACCTCTAGTATAAAACATATATACCTAAAGCATGGTCTGTAATACCTGAACCAAACAAGAGAAGTGAAACAACCAAATTCTTTAATTACTGTTACTTGAAAACATTAAAACATCCTTCACTATCTACTCATATTCATGTTTAAAGCCAAATCCTGTACTCAAGAAATGATACCTTCATGACCACTCCCCCATGCACATTTTTGGGACAGAATTCTGCCCTACTTTCCTGAGTTGCAGTCAGACCTCACCAATGTGACCCAAGATCAACTCCAACTACCTGATTCCTGTTTGATCTGAATGGTGGGCTTGATGCCAGCTGGCAGCTGAGATTGCTGTGGCTGCTGCTGGGCTACAGAACACGGCACCAGCTGCTGCTGCTGCTGCGGTTGCTGCTGCTGCTGTTGGGCCTGTTGGACTTGGTGCAGCTGCTGTTTGGGAGACTGCTGATGCTGTTTGGGAAACTGTGCTAAGATCTGAGTTGGACTCCCAACCAAACCTTTTGGGGAAGGTAGTCTGGTAGAGGCAACTTTAATTGCTGATGTAGATACACCTGTGAAAGAGTAAATTGTTTAAGATTGAACAGTGCAATGAGAAAGAAAAATGTTATAATTTCTATAATAATTTTGCATTTCAACTATCTTTACTACTGAAAAATGCATTGATATATGTAAGGAAATAAAGCTTCCATATAGCAGAAGTGCTCTGTTAGGAGGCAATGGAGCTTTATACAGATTTTCAGTGCGGCAGCAGAACAGCAGCTAACAGAAGCTAACAAACCCAGTCTACTTCTGGACCTTTTGTAATACAAATAATTCAATAATATTTTCAAAGTCTCATCTGTAAGCTTCACAACAGCAAAATACCCTATAGTGAAAGTATTTTAAATATATATTTATAAATATTTATAACAACCTAGTTTAATGGAAGGTGTTTCTGCCCCTGGCAGGGGGGCTGAAGCTAGATCTTTAAGGTCCCTTCCAACTCAAATCATTCTGTGATTCAATGGTTCTAAAATCACAGTGACAAAAAGCTGGCAGCAGGAGGATGTCAAATAGCAAACTAATCAATATTGGAAGAGAGTATCTGTTAGCAAAAGAGTTGGTTGGCATTTAAAAAAGTCAAGTAATGGTATGTAAGTTATAAAACTGTGCGACACCTGTTCTGTGCTGTTAGGTTATGTGATCTTATAAGTAAAAGCGATTAAAAGAAGTTTGCAGTAAGATGGAAAGACAAAGTTCCCAAATAAATCGTATTACTTATTACTGTCATTCCCCTACATAGTTGTCACAACATTTACAGCCAATTTGGCCTTGTATATAATCCTAAACTACACATCCGTAAGGACCAAGACAGACAAACAAAGTCTATTTCTTATGAAGGCAATTTTTAACTAAATCCCAGTTGTACTGGAAAACAGAAACAGGTGGCAGTGATAATGACAGAAATCATAGTAAAGGTATAATTCTGGCTATCTAAATAAGCAACTCTTTTCTCACTGCATCATTTAAGATGATTATACCATTTCCCTGGGCAGCTCCTTTCATTCATGAGTTTAACTTTACATTTGAAGAGATTATCAGTTCATGTCACAAAACTTTTCACCAGCATCTTCAGCAATGACACTGACAGTCTTGGAAAAAAACCTGTTAGAGAGATACTCCACCTATGCTATGTACTTCAGAATTAAAGTCCCTTCCATGGTCAAACCCAACTAAAAATCAATGGTTCAAAAAATATTAAAGCCTGCTGTGAGCCCTTCTGCTTCACAGATTAGTATTTTATTATATTAATATGAGCAATAGGGAAGGAAAATACCTCCTCAGCCTTGATATGGCTACCCAATGTTTTGTGGAATGGAACAAGAATGGAAAATACAGGCCAGGAAAAATTGTGATGCGACACTCATCATTGTCAGGCAGTTTTTCTTTCAAATGCTGCTCACTAAGGTTCACTCATTCATTCACAGCTTCCCTTTCAAATGCTAGCTGGTGCCTGTGAAGCTGAAACAGTCAAGCTAGCAAGCACAGTTGGAATTTAAAATCAGAAACCTAGGAATTTTAATCAGGCCCACTCAGATCTTAATTATAAAGGACTTTAAAACTGACATGCTGATACAGTACACCAATAAAAAGGTGTAAACGCATCTCTACTTTTCAGAATTGTCATCTGGGCATGTTAATAAGTTGTATTTATTTGATGTTAACTTTGCATGTTTTTGTAAACCAGGCTTTTAGAGATGCAATCATCTTCAAATATTGGAAATACACATTTTTCTATGCATTGGCAAAATTCTTAAAGCCAATCATTTCGAGATTATATTGTTTTAGAGCTAGGTCACATCACATCACCTCCTCTTATAAAAGAGGATCTGCACATTAACTGTTGAAGTAAAGAGGAAAAGAGTTCAACAAGAACTTTTGTGGAGTCTCTTGGATTAGCTTCATCAGCAGATTTCTTTCACATGACCTGTGCTTTAGTCATCATATGTAAACAAAAAGTGCATCTCCCCAGTGTTATTCTCAATGCAAAGTCCAATTCCTCAGTGAAACAGCCTTTAAAAAGGAATTGCCATACCTTGTGCTACTGTTGACATAACCACTGATGGTGTGGATGACACTACAGCAGTCACAGCAATAGTATTTGCAGTGCAGGAAGGAGTGGAGCAGCTGCTGCTGCTGCCCACAGAGGACTGGGAAGCTGTAATAACCACAGGCTGCTTTTGAGTAGTTGAGGCAATGACTGATGTTGGGACAAGTTTTGTAACTGCTGCATAGTTGTGGGACTTGGAAAGGATGTTGGGTACAAAAGTTGAGCTTGGAGAGGTGGTTACTATTATGACCTGAAAAAGAAAAAAAACAAGAAGAAATTCATTTGTTCTTTGCATTTATTTAGAAGCACAGAATTTCAGTAACATGTCTGTATTTAGTTTTAGGGATACACGTTTATTAAGAGCTTGTAAAACGGTCAATCACATTTACTAGCAAGAAAAAATTTCAATTGTTTTGAGGAAGTGGTGATTAATGCTTCCTTAAAATTAGGTGGATTTTTAAGGAAAACAATTACTATCCAATTAAAGTAGAATTATCTCATGTCTGAAGGCAAATAGACAGGAATGAACTTGACTTATTAAACTCAGCCAGGAAGCTTGAACCCCATTTTAAGAGAAACTGAATGGATTTCCAGCAAGTTTTAAGTGCCATTCTCCCAAACCTTGCAAAAATATCAAGAAACAGCAATGAGAGAAACTAGATTGTTTTTTTTTCTTTAACAATTAACAAGCATTTGCTGAGTCAGTAATGGGAAATGTTTTTGATCTAAAAGGCTGTAAACAATATTTCATCAGTGAAAGTAAAATGGTTTAGGTTTGAAGCAATTTCTGCTTTATTTAGTGCTCTTAATAACAAGAAATTCTTTCTGATTTGTCTGAAAACCATTTGTCTGAAGAGAATAAACATCACCCCAGTGCAAATTACAATTATAACTCCATGAATGTAATCTGACATGGAAAAACACAAAATTCATGACAGCATTGGAAAAAGTCTCCCGTTATGCAATTGACCTAGAAAACTAAGCATTTATTAAGTATTGAAAATGGGAACTGTTTACATGAAGAAATTCCTTTTATTCAACTTATATGTTACTTCTTGTACTTACACAGCTAAAATAGAAAAAGAAGCACAAAAGTACAACATTTTCAGTTTATCAAGCAAGAATATTGAGAAATTATTTTAATAATGCTATTGTCCCAACAAAAAAATCTGTTTATTAAAACCTTGAAAATTTAAACTTATTAATGATTCAATATAACAAAAGCTGATAGAAAAATAAGGTACAAAATGGGCAAAAAAAACCTGTGTTAGCTCACACACAACATCTTACACTGCTAGCCAAGCACTACTGAAACCTTGCCTGATAAAGAAATAATATGATAATGGCACCAGAAAAAGACTTAAGCGACAGATCAAGCAGCAAGAGATTACGAGTTTATAATTTGCTTAAAGAAAAATGAAAAAAAAATAAAGAAGGGGAAATAGCCACATGGATGGAATAAAAGCAGCAAATTTCACCACCATGGCTGGTTCTGCCTCTCCTTTTGCCTCAGTTCATAGTTTGATGGTCTCTGCTGCTTAGATAAACCTTTAATACCTTGATCTAAGGAAAACCAAAACCTTACTACCCCCACAAGCTATAGCAGGTTGACGATAACTAATCAGTGTCTGAAGGACAAGGTTTCCACATTCTGCTGCTTTTCTACTTGATTGCATTCTCCAGTGAGAACATTTTCTCTGCATCAGTCTTATTTTTGCATTCTGCCTGATCTTGATTTAATCAAAACACCTTTCTCAAATAGTTCTTAGGCTACAAACATGCAGATGAGCTGAACGTGACACAGCTTGTTCTAGTGTGAGGACTGGAAGTGAAAAGATTCTATGATTTGCCCCTGGAGTTTTATACTATTTCTTAAACTGTCAGTTAACACTAGGAATACTTCCCAACTGTCTGAAGTTTAGGGTTAGCACCATTCCACCCAGGGAAACTAATTTAGGAATACAGTCAAAGGACAACTTGCAGTTAAAATAGGCATATTACAGGTTAGTGTGAACATAAACTATATTACAACGGGGCAAGCATCACAACTAAGTACAGATATTTCAAATGAATCTGGGCATAACTGCAACTCCTGTAGACCACTGCATTTCCTTAAATCCAAGACTATAATTTAAAAAAACTTTATTTAATCAAGAAAGGAATAAAGCCTTACAGTTCAACAGTGACTGCTATACTGTGACTAAGCAGGTTTGGGCCTGTCTATTCTACCTCATCTTTCAAAGTTAACAGAGCAGAGCAAAGTTCTGTTCTCATCTTCATGTATGAAGTATATCCAGCAAACATAAAATTCAAGTAAAAATTTAAGTATTAAAGTTCAAATCACAACCACTATTATTTCTGAAGTACTATTTTGTCATGTATGTTGAAATGCTCCAAATAATCTCACCATGGGTACCAAAACTGCATCTCATGTTTTATAGCAGAGAAACTGCCTGACTTTAAACATACACACACACAAATAAAAATGGTAATTTTGTTGTTGTTGGCTTTAACTGTTATAGTAAAATCTAATTCCCAACATGTACTGAAATTAGTACTGTCAGGTCTATTTTGAGAGATGTCAAAACTTAGTCCCTGAGAAAATAAAGGTATTATAACTGCCAGAAACTTCACTAGCTAGATTCCTTCTGTGTCCTAGGCAGATGACTTACAAGAGAATCCAGAAACTGGACATTATTAGTTGTTATGACATAATCTTCCTCAAACCTACTAAAATGTCAAAACAATTCAAAGAGCTGGCATGCAGAAACAAAGAATTTCATTCACATCTAACAACTTATACCCAAATAGGAAATGTGCTGTTGGATTATGAATGAACAAGACTGACATTTTAATTTAAAACTACTAAAGGGGATTTCTCCCACCAAAACCATCCAGTTATATATTTTGGCATATCTAAATCCAACAAAAGAGGCCAGTGTGACAAGTTCAGATACAAATGCTACTCTGGCTGCCTAACAAAACAAGCACTGGTTTTCCTGTCATTGCAGATTAGTAAGTCAAATAATAGAATGCAAAGAAAACTCTAAAATTTCTGTGTCAGAACAAGCACAGAGGCACAACTGCAGGAAAGGTCCTATCAACAGTCCACTCTTTTGGAGACTTTTTGTCTTTAATTTCCATGATATGTAACACCACACTTAATACAACCCTACAGATGTTTTAAGCAAAAAATTCTTCCAGCACAAATTATAACCCTAATGTGCAATAGGATGGATAGGTTAAGCCCTGTAGTAGCTATGGATTTGCTGCACTGAATGCAGAACATTTAATTTGATGGTTTATGCTCACTCAGGGATTTCTCTTATACATTCATGTATTCAGAGATGAAATTTGATTAAGGACACTGTTAATGAACAGTGAATCAAATGAAAACATCTTCCTTGGAGTGGGAAGAGGTCAGAAAACAAGATCTTTATTGCACATTACTTCAGTTATCTTACTTGGTTTTAAAGTTCCCAAAAATCAGGGCACAGGAACTCTGCTAATCCGAAAAGAGTCATAAAGCAATTAAGACTAGTAGAAAAAATACCATGCAAAGGTTTGAGCTCAATAGTCAAACTCTCACAGTTGGAAAAAAATGCTTGCTAGTGGCCCACCTACCATAAGTCTGCTGGTATTGAGGTGAAATTAATTCCACAGAGACACTACCTCTCCCTGAAGTATGCTAATAACTGTACCAAGAATAAACTTGATCTGAACCATTCATCTTTTTTCTTTTTTTTTTACATCTTAGGAACAGAAAAATAGACAGAATGAACACTGTGATTGACAGTGACCAGACACTGAAATGCCTCCTAAAGAATGGGAATATAGTCATGCCATAGATTAGGCACTTAAAAATCTAAGTCCAATCCAAAATTTAAACAAGGAAAACCTTTTCTGCACACTGCATTGTGGTGAAAGCTAGGCAGACTCAGCTGAAATAATGCAACTGATTTTGACCACTGTAACACTGTTAATGTAGAATGAGAAATGGCACACTAGTACTGAAAAGAAAATAAAACCCCCCAGACTTTGACCAGCTCCAAGAATAAGCGTTATAGACCCCCAAAAACTAGTCTCTAGATAAAAGGCTTGGCAAGAGAAAGCCCATGCCATCTCTCCTGGAATTCTACTACTGCAAAGAATAATTATAAATAAGGAAAATAGAAATAAGAAAGATTACCTTTGACCAATAGTTGTTACCATCTGAAGGCTGTTCAGTGGCCTATGTGATCCAGTTCTCAGTGGACTAGTGTCCATATCACAAAACCCAACACCACAAATGGTACTAACTGGTAACCTTGTTGGCAGTCTCACCAGACAGGCCAAGAATTGAATGAGCATGGAGACTGAATCCCCTCTCATCCCTAGAAGTGGTCCCTTCAGGTCAGGGTTGAGGCACATTGGTGGGGCAGTCTGGGGGAAGCTTGCACTCCCGCTGCCTGTGCTGTACCTGTTCTGTGGATAAAAAGAGGGCTTCAGTCTCCACGGCTGTCAATCCAGGTCCTTTCACACACAGGTGAACTAAATTCATACAAGAGTTTGGTTTTCCCTTTGTTCGTTTTAAAGAGGGATTACCTTATCCCAAGTGCAATCCTTAAAAAACAGCTCGTCAGATCATAGAAAGGAAGAGTCAAACATCACATCTTATTCATTGATAAAACCAGAATAAAGTAACATTTGGCAGCTTCCCCCACATACCTTCTGTGTTGTGGTGTTTGTTGTCTGTGTTGAGGGCTTAGTGAAGGTTATTTTCACAGGCGACATGTGTGGTGGTAAGGAGTTGGCAATGCTCTGCATTATATTACTCATTTTGGGACTGCCACTTACAGGCACTGTGATAGTTTTAGTGACAGGAGTCACTGCCTTCGGGACATCTTTCAGGAGAACAGGGGAAGAACTAGAAGAATTCGTTCGCCGTCTTTTGCGGGGCTTTTCATCATCATCTGAGCAGCTGACACCTGGAAAAGAAATATGTTTTCTAAATTATGTTTCCCCTGTCTGCAGATCTCAGTGCTTTCTGAAACACTACACCCTTCTTGAGTCTTACACCCTCTTTCAAATAAGATAAAAAGAAATAAAGGATAAATTATATCTTATGGTCACAACCAACCTGTATCACACCTCAGATGATCTTAGTCCTTGATATGGGCCACACTCACAGTGCCATGAATCAGAGACACAAATCACCCAAAACCCCAAGGTACTCTGTTACTGGGGTTATTTCATTCAGTTTGGGAGATTAACGTAAGGACCGGTACAGGGTTTTTATTCTGTCTCCAGAAGTTTGACTAGTGAGACTACACATACAAGAGGATTGTGAAAATGCTACACACATTTTAGTTTAAAATTTTACACTACTTTGGGTTTTTTTGGTGGTGGTTTTGTTTACAGCAATTTGACTATCAAAGTTTATTCCCCTACAGTTTTCTAGACTTCAGCCTTTGCACTTACTTTCATGTCATGTTTATCCTTCTGCCTTTCACCTCAATACAGCATCTTGGGATATAATTATTTTATTATTATTATATAGTTTAACTGCAAAGGTCAATCCTCACTTTATTAGCTTTTGCTTTCTTTGGTGTATTTTGTGCAACACACATAAAATGGCACCTAACACACAATCATGAAAAACATAAGAAGTCCAGGCTCAGAAGAGATTTTTCTTCCTCGCGATTATATACTGCACACATAGAAAAAAAATCTGCTGCAATATTCAGTTCAGCAAAGGATAACAGCATGATTAATGGACCTTAAATCCAAATGAAACTTGCCAAAGTAGGCAACAGGTTCATAAATCGGTCTAGATTACAGAAAGACACAGTTTAATGACCTTGCAAACCTCTTACAGCTCATGGCACTGAAGGCAGGCAGGCTCTGCAGAAGGATCTGGACAAGATGGATCAATGGGCTGAGGTGCAACAAGGCCAAGTGCTGGGTCCTGCCCTTGGGTCACGACGACCCCATGCAAAGCTACAGGCTGGGGGCAGAGGGGCCTAAGGGCTGCCCAGCAGGAAGGGACTTGGGGATGATGGTCAACATCCAACTGGATATGAGCCAGGTGAGCCCATGTGGGCAAGGACAATGGCATCTGGCCTGTACCAGCACTGGTGGGGCAGTAGGACCAGGGCAGTGACCATTCCCTGTGCTGGGCACCAGTGAAGTACCTCCAATCCTGGAGTCACTTTTGGGTGCCTCCTGACGAGAGATTGAGGTGCTGGAGTGCATTCAGAGAATGGAACAGAGCTGGGGAAGGGTCTGGAGCACCAAGAGCAGCTGAGGGAGCTGGGGGGCCAGACTGGAGAAAATGAGATTATGGGGGGACATTCTTGCTCTCAACAACTCCCTGAGAGGAGGATGTAACCGGGTGGGAATTGGGCTATTCTCTCAGGTAACAAGTGACAGGACAGGAGGAAATAGCATCAAATTGTGTCAGGAAAGGTCCAGATTAGATATTAGAAAAAAAAAAAAAATCACTGGAAGAGTAGTCAGGCATTGGAATAAGTTGTCCAGGGAGATGACAGTCTGGAAGTGCTCAAGAGGTATCTAAATGAGACACTTGGGGATGTAGTTTAGGGGTGATTATGATGGTGCTGGGTTGATGGTTGACCTAGATGATCTTGAAGGTCTCTACCAATCTTGACAAATTTGCAATCCTGTTATTTATGCTTACCATGTTAACCTGTGTCAAACCATTTAAAAAAAAAAAACAATCAGAGAGAAGCTGAAGAGATATCACCCTGCATATGGAGAAGATGATTGAAAATCTTCTTCCATGTGCCTGGGACTTAAAGAACACCATTACAGCAAAAAGCAGTTGTGCTGGTAATCAAAGCAAACTTGGCTGGTAGTCAATCTCTAATTAGGGCCAAGATCTTATTATGGCCAATCTCTAATTAAAATCACTAAATATTCTGACATTCAAAAAGTGAAGGTGTAAGAACTAACATGGACAAGAAACTGCCCAACGCCACCATAGGCAATTTCTGAAAAATGGTATTCTCTCTCAGCAGGCATAACAGCTCATTTGCAGGTAGGCTTCCAAAGGCTGACAGTTGTATCAATCGAGACAGGAAACTGAACTACAGAAGAGAAGCAAACTTCAAAAATGTAGCTTTAGTTTGCTGTAGCAGAACAAGTGAAGTGTGGATCTACAAGACTAGATTTCAAAGCTCTAATCAATAATTTACTCTAAGGCCCTGAATAAGCCTCGTGGTGATGTCCCTCTATAAAGCAGAGGTTTGATTAGATAACTTTATGGTTTATTATGGACAGGCTTTTAAGTATTACTGTTAGTGCACTATGGAAACTTGCAACTGTGAGTGCACTAATCATATTGAACATGTGCAGGAATTAAAAAAATATCAGAATCCATTTAAATCCAAAATCCACATGCAGCTAGGCTGTTAGGACACAGCTGTTATTTGGTGAGGCATCAAGATATAGAGAAAACTTTGTGGTCCTCATCCACAAAAAACCCCATCAACTAATCAATCAAGACATAAGAAAGTAACATTAAACTAGCAGAGTATTACTTTATGTTCAGCGCAGTTAATTTTACTTCCTGTTTTCACTGCTGGGGTTTTGTAAGAATGTTATTCCTATCATTTCATGTTAGAAATTGCTGTACAAAGTTTTCCACAGACATTTAGTTAAAAGGTAATACAGCTTGACTGTAACTCACACTTGGTAAGTAAGGAAGCAGTCATGGAAAGGCTCAATCAGACTGTGACTTGGAAGAGGTTACACCACAGACCAATGGCAAAGTCCTGACTGTAACTCAGATCTCCCAAACTTCCTCCTAAGCAGGTTTGTTAAAATTAATGTGACTGATGTAACATATTCTGAAAGACACATAATTTCTTTAAAAACAGTAAATAAAAACAATAGCAACAAAATGAAGCACACGAAGTAGGGAAAAAATGAAATCTAGGGACAGGCAATAAAAATGATCATCCCTGTATAATATGTCTAGACTCATTTGATACTCATTACCATGTAATAATTCACTGAAGTTTACATTAAAATTTTAAGATGTTAAGAACATTTTCCCCTGAATCTTGAAACTTAAGCCAAGTGATTAGTGCATAGATCAGAAAAATGAAAAACCTTTATGTAATGGGTTTCATGGGTTGACAGAGCCATTAATGATGGTTGTTTGCAAGGAACATTATATTTATGTACTGTGTGGCATTTCCGACTAGCCAGAAGCTTATACAGATGTATACGCATAGCATAAAGACGAAAATAATTTTTAAAATATTAAAGGTATACAGAGCAAGCATAAAAATAGCATTAATCTACTTCACTAATAATCTTTATTTGTTATTTTGATAGAATCAAGTAAGAACCGAAGGAAACATTTTAATAGTAAAATAAAACTACCCATTATGAGGGCATATATATGAGAACATAATCTGCTTTTAGAACTAGCTGACTTATTAGCCAAACAAAGATAGGGACACATATACACTCTGAAGAAAAAGGACTGTTTCTAGATTTAAATATGTGAAGATGGGTATCTGGTAGGAATTCATATGAAGTTTTTGCAGCTGCCGAGGAACACAAGCCTCACCAAGACTGACTTCCAGGTAAATCACAAAATAGCCAGACACAGTATGTAAGCACAAACCCTTGCCAAACTGCATCCATAAAAAAAAAAATTTCTATGTCTGTGAAAGTCGAAATGAGGAACCTTTCCTAACTCAAGTAAGTGACTACTATGCATTAGTTCTCAACAAGATGGATCAGAAATTCACCAAAATACAGAAATTTCAAAATATTTTTCACTTTTTGTCCTTGCAGCTTTACTGCTCCTTGCAGTACTTTGCAGTGAGCGGATTTATCCTGAACACTATTTCTCTGAAAAAGGGAAGCAATAAATTCAATCTCTAAACTAAATGAAGGCACAAAAGCCTTAAATGACTTATCCAAGGCCGGAGTGTTTAACTCAGGCTTATCTTCAGCCACTCTGTCCCTTTCTTTCCCTTTTGTTAAGCAGTTGCTAGTATCACTTACTTTTGACGTAAACAGTACTTCCACTTGGCAAGACGACTACATTGGAGGCTGGACTGGCAGGTCTGGGGGACTTCACTGTTGCTACACTGCCACTTGGAACAGGGGTGGATGTTGGGGTTGAAGTGGTACTTGTGTAGGAATAGCAAACCACCACTGAAGAGGAGAAAAGACACCTTCCATATAACTGAAGTGCAGAATCTCATTATTCTATCACTATTTTTACAACTGAAATGGAAGCCAAAGACTTATTGGGTCATTATCTGTGTATTTGCCTCTGCAATCCTGCTACTATGGAATACTCCCCAGTTTGAGCTAAGCATGGCCATGGAATTAATGGTCTTCAAAGACAACACAGAAATCTAACCTCCCCTCCTCCCATCCCCAAAAATCTGTGCTGCCAATGTGAGATTTTTTTGTATTGATCTTTGTTTTACTTCATAATTTGTTATTTTAAATTTTAGCATCAATTTGTCAATCTTTTTGCTTTTCTGTAAATGACTAGTAACTGACAGAAAAGTGCTATTGCCTCTTCTCAACAGTACATCAGTTGAAAAAAACAAACCAAAATATTCCTTCAGTAGGGAAGACCTGATTGTGCTAATAAGCCTTTTTAAACCATCGCTTTTAAGTTACAGCTCAATGATACAGTATTTCTCATAAAACCGGGATAAAATAGCTTGTTTCAAGAAGTGTTACACATGCTCCAGTTGTATGAAGCCTAATTCAAGCCTGCTGAGCCAAGCTAGCTGGAATGTGTACTACCACTATTTAAAAGCACAGGGAAAGCAGAAAGCAACCTTTTTAGTTGTTACCATAATACATTTAATCTGAAGGAAAAAACCCAAAGCAATATTTTCTTGACTTTCACCAAAACCTCCTTGCATTCTTAAAATAAAACATTCTGAAATCACTTAGAGAACTTTACAAAATCGTAAGCCATTAAACCAGTTTTTAAAGTTTACAGAGCTGAAGAAGTTAGTCAGTGAATGTAATTTCCTGACAAACTGGGTTGTTTTTATATTTCAGTTGCTAGAGTGTCAATAACACAAAGCAGTCACATTAATGTTGCAAATACCACAAAGGGATGGTTAAAAAAATAAGTGTTTTATATTTCTGTGAATAATGCTCGATAAGAAAGATTTGGATGTTTTTCATAGCTTCATAGAATGGTTGGAAAGAACTTTAAAGCTCAACCAGTTCCAACCCCCTGTCATCAGCAGGGACATCTTCCACTAGACCAGATTGCTCCAAGCCCTGTCCAACCTGGCCTCAAAAAAATATCCTTAATATTTAACACTTAAAACCTAAGACACCAATTTCCACTATGACATTGTTTTTCCATTCCCATACATTGCAGCAGAATCCCATCTTTCTCTCACCTTCTTTGTTTCCAGTTTCTGCAGGAACTGGAAGAGATGCATTGTGCTGAACGGCGGCATTGGCAACAGCGTTGGCGGTAACAGTAAAAGCTGTTTGTGGAACAAGTCGTGGCATCAGTGGCACCAGTCGGCGACCTTCTATAGACCACTCAGAGGAGCTGTTCGGTCCAGACATACTACACAGAAATGCATGTTCTGTAAGTATTTAGACAAGTTTCCAAATACTCAGTATCTTACTTAAGTACTTTTTTTTTTTCCAATAGTGCAAGTCCAAAAGGCAGTTTAAGACACACTAGAGCACTAGTACTCAGCTTTCACCTTTTCATGAAAGCCCTTGCATTTTTGTCATCTGATATAGAAAACTTTCC
The DNA here is from genome assembly GCA_013400515.1 of Erpornis zantholeuca. NCBI lineage: Eukaryota > Metazoa > Chordata > Aves > Passeriformes > Timaliidae > Erpornis > Erpornis zantholeuca. Next base: position 44,283 of record VZTN01018122.1, read on the forward strand.
ATTTTAAATTGAAGAGTTGGTTCTTTTGTTTTGTTTTACAGAGCCATTCAAGGGCCAGAGGTGTGTGAATACCATACCTGAACCCCCCACATTAGGTTAGCTACTGCTCAGGCAAAGCTGGTATACTCTCTACTTCTGTAATACAAAAATACCAAGAAACGAAAGAGATTTCATAAAAGACTATTGAAATGGATTATATTACACAGAAAAAATCTCAGCTTCTAAGGCAAATTTTCTTTTACCTGAACAAAAAAGTTTCTGATGTTTATTAAAGAAGTCCCAAACAAGGTCACAGAACACAATATTATTTAAATACACCCTGAGCATGTTCCTAAACAGAAAGCAGTCTTCTGCTCTAATTTCCTCTTAACCTTAGTACTTATACCCACACTAGAACATTTCCTAAAAACACTGTTCTTATCTAGATGGAGAAGTATTTTTGACTGTTTTACCTGAGTCATTTATCAAATTAGCAAAACCAAAATGATAAATTATTTTTCAATGCTGTAATATTCTTAAGCAAATCAACCCATTTAATGTATTAATATATTCTAAAAAATAACTTCTCACATGAATTATTTCAAGAAAGTTGCAGCACGAGCTACTACAAAGTAGTCTGTAAAATGCAGAGTATCTGCTCTGTTGATAAATCTTCAAATGCTTCAGCATTTCTCATACATAAGCATATCATATAAAGAGAGCTACATAAGCTGAGGTAAAAATCCATTTTAAAAAACAAAAATAAAGGGTACAAAAGCTAGCAAAGTAGGCTTTCCTAATGAGTTAGGAGAATTATGTAAGTGAAATACTATATTACCAACCATCACTCATAAGGAATCACCACAGGAAAATTAAGAAAATAAATAAAAAGCAGCACTTCAAAATTGCACCTTGTCTGGATTATAATATTTCATTGAAGTGCAACACCTCAGGACAAACTATTCATGTTCTGCAAAATGCTAAGACCAGAAGTATTATTCAAAAAGAAAACTTGATTCAGTAAAAGAATCTTGATTTGACAACTACATGCTTTAATTATCGACCCCCCCCCTTTTCTTTAAAGGCATGTAAGAAGTTGGTGGGTTTTGTTTGGTGAACAGCATACTTCTAAATCTTTAAACTTGAACATTAAAACTTAAATATCCTTCTACAGCACTAAACCAGCATGCTGTTTTTGACTAGTCCTAGATCAAGCAATTGCTAACTCCAAGTGTCCTGCTATTCACATGACTTCCTTTTTTTCCTTCTTACAACACCTAAGCTACAACAGTCAAAATAATCAACAGTTGCAACACAGAAAAAAATACAGACACTTACAATGCAGCTCTGTTTAAAGACAGTCCTTAATAGTGAAACTATTAAGTAATTATCAAAGATACATAACCACTTGATCTATTGCTCCTCCACCTCTCAAAATCATGTGGAGCTTGTGAAAGCAAATGCAAGGAGGAACCAGCCCAGCTGATGCAAGCACAGCAGCAGCATCGCAGAGTGGTGGACACTGATGTCATCAGCTTGCTGCAGCTTTTTCTGCTCTGACCATTTTTTCCTTTCTGTGCTGATACACTGTTTTCCACTCATCTGCCACCTCTTTCCCTCTGTCTTTCCTAGGTAGTTTCCTCCTTCCACTTAATACAGCTTTTCCAAACTGATTAAAAAAAAACCTAAAAGCAAAACCAACAAAAAAAAGCAAATACATTCGTCTTACTTAAGAGCTTTTCTATTTCCTCCAGTCTCTGTTTATTCTGATCAATCTTACAGAAAGGTCTCCATGCCAAAAAACTGTTTCTTACATTATACTTGCACAATGAATGGGAAGGCCTTGGATCCAAAATGTACTAAATAACTGTTTCTAGGTCCCTGTAGATCTGATATAGTAATTCCTTCATCCATACAGTGTTTTAACTACTGGTTCTTTAAACCACCACCAATATTCAAAATTCTACCATTCAGTTAAGGCATAATGGATTTCCCAAAGGGTACTTTTGGAAATCAGGGACAAAATGACCTGGAACTTACTTGTGTGCAATAGTTGTTAGTCGTTCATCATTTACTGCTCTCCGAACTTCAGCACGATGTCGCTCTGTTGAAATACTATTAAAAAAACAATAAAGCAATATATTTTAATCAGAGGAAGACATGAACATTCATCTAAAAATTCCAGCTAAAATTAAACTTATGGATAATCTATCTAAGAGAAGAAAGGGAACAGGACTTTACATTGAAGAGATTGTCGCTTAACTCCTGCTATCATAGTGAGAGAGAATCAGTTGTATTATTGCTCAAAAATATTACTGAAGAATGAAAAGAACATTATTGTTCATAGGGTATCCTTGAAAAACAGCTAGAATGTACCTCCTAATGAGAGCAATACATTTAAAGGATATGGCAGAAAAATTCACAAAAGACATGCAGCATTCTTTCTTCAGGTACCTTGGGCTCAAAGACCTTGAAGTTCTACCTTGACAAAACCACAAGTCAGTGGACATACATGACCTGGGCTAATCTTAACCCGGTAATCCTTCTAACACTCAGTATCCCATAAAGAACCAAAAACCCAGTAAAATGTCTACCACAGAAGCATGTTTGTTTTCCATATTAAAAACTCCAGGCAGAACAGGAATGAAACCTCTGAAACACGGAGGATTACTTTTCCAAATTCAGACTTATGCTGTGATCCCAGTGACAGAAAAAACTTGCAACACTTTAAAAGAAAACAGGTCACGGTTCTTAGTTTAAAAAGATCAAGGTTACCTAAGCACTTTAGAGAGTTCTCCAAGAAGATCCTTCTTCTCTTTTGTAAGGTCCCCCTGTGCACGTAAGGCACTGATGACACCTGCATAGGCCTCCAGTTCTGAAGAATTAGAGCAAATAATATTTCTATTTAATGCTCACAGCAAAGGAGAAAAAAAATCATGTTGTTTTCCATATTACTGACCGTATTCTATAAATTTTCAAAATCATTAAGAGGAACGTGTCTTTCACTAATTATTTAGTGCTTTTTCAAAAGAGACTGATGATTTAGAACTCTCCCAGTCAATTACTTGGCAGCATAAAGCATTTCTATGAGATAATTGTTTCAACAGAGAGAATTATCTAGTTTATAAACCCAAATGAATGTGTCAAGATCTCTCTGACCTGACAGTTCAGACAAGAAGCTTGATGAAACTGTTTGGAGAGTAGTTCAGAATTCTCTGAATACATATCATTAAGAGTTCTACAAAAAAGCTTAGCTTGGAAAAGAAATACACTATCATGAGAGCAACTGGTTTTTTTGTAATGCTTTTCCTTAATTAGCATGGAGACCATCAGCTCTAGTTAGTTAAATAAGATCATCATAATCTTTTATGCCTATTTACTTGATATAGTACAACTGCTTAAATTTGAAAGAAATGCAACACACTGAATTAAACCTGCTCAGGCCAAAAGAAACAATCCAGCTATTCTTAAACATAGAGCCATCACAAAGACTAACTCACAAAAATGCAACTCTGGTTTACCAGAAATGTATGGTGACTCTGATGCCATGCCATCAGAGGCATGTGACTCCAGGTAACTCTGATGCCATGCCATCAGTGTTTTAAAAAATAGAAAAGTAAAAGGCTACTGATATTTTTGAATTTTGTCCTAATAAATAGGGAGAGGATACATCTAATGCAAATAATGGAGCCTGATAATTTGCCAAAGAATGACTTGCTATTCTCAGCTTCACACAGTTTAGGGAAACCAGAAACAAAAATTCTTCTTTACTTACATAGGTGCCTTTCATTTGACACTTCTATTTCAGCAGCCAACCCAAACAACCCCACAACAGATCCCAGTTAACCAAAACCAAGAATTAAAGGTGCAGGCCAAAACCTAACATTGCCGAAGTTTGCCGCAAAAGAAAAGACTGATGCTACTCTGGAAAGCTTTCAGTCTAGGATTCCAAAGAGCTAATTTGGAAATTAAATCAAGGAACTGTGCTGAAAAGAAATCCTACTCTCCTGTCCCGATTAAGCAGGCAAAACATAAAAGCAGAGTAATTTTGATTAATTCTGCAGCCTGCACAGGGATGCTGAGTGACCTACAGAACCATTTTCTGCTTCAGTTATAAAACATTCACTAATTAATGCAATCATTATTACTAATATCAACATTTTTTTAGACAACCCTGTGACAATATTTATGATACTAATTATTTCCCTCTGTTAACAATTTAAAAGTAATTCTTAGATGTAACCATATAATTATTTATCAAGGACAAACTTTTCTTTCTTCTGCATTATAAAGATCCTCTACACTGGAGCTTTAGAAACACACACTCTGGTCTTTCGGATGCTAGTAAGGATTACAGAGCAGCTGTAACTTCCTCACCCTTTTGTCTATGCAGCAACCACTAAGTGGTGTGCTCTCTTTCCAACACGAAACAGGTGAAATACCTAAAATGGGTGTGCCAAGTAAATATCATTATTGCTAGTGTTAGGTGCTACCATCACCACCTCGTTCAGTAATAAACCATGATCAATACCAGGTCCTGCATACCTTGAGATGCATTTCAGCTTCACCTACATCCCTGCTTCACACCTTAATGGAGTATTCCCATTACTGCTGTACCATCAGACAAGTAAGATATTGGGCTGTGAGCTGAAAAAGCAGGACCCTCTAAAGCAAATGGCTATTGCTGGATGTGAGTGTCACACAGCTATTGCCCCCATTGTCCGTGCTTCTCCACTCCTGAGTCCTGTGCTGTGCCTCCTCTCAGCTCAGAGAGGCACTGCCTCAGCCTTACGCTGCTGGCAGGGCCCTCTTGTGGGGACACAGCTCATGCCAGCAAAACAAAATTTTTTTTTCTTCCTGTCAGCCTAGGTTATGTCATTGAAGGAGGTGTAGCTGCAGTTCTGTTTGGCTCAGCTGCACCAGGCAAGGTTCTGCCAGCACACCACCGTGAGCTCGGGTGGAAGTTTTTTTTCCATGCTTCCAGCCAGCACAGCTACATTAATGAAATTTAGTAGCATAGATCTGGTCAAAAGCTTTTGGCATTCTGCACTTTCTCCTAGTTTTTGTACTTCTTGAGCCTGGCTTAAGACTTAGGGCTGTCATCTTAATAGCACAGCTTGTTGCAATGTCGTGTGCAACATCTGCATCACTGTTTCAACAAAACGCAAACCCCACTTTCCCAAGAAATGAAATAAGGGCAAAGGGAGGGAAAATAAATTCTCAACTCTCAAAAAATAAATGACTTCACAATGTACGAGAACCTTGGCACAGTTAAGAAATCCAGCACACTGTCTCCCGCCATTCAAGCAAAATGAGAACAAGAAAAGCTGTCACTTGATAGTCACAGGAAGTTAGAGGGAGTCTCAACTTTCTTCTTGACATCATCTCCTAGATTAAAGTCCTAAGAAGAAAATCTGAAAAATCTAAGGCTTTTTCTTTTTCCATTCTAGTATTATGCATCATTTAGCTGGCAATACCCCAAACCCTTAATTACATAAATTCAGCCCTAAGATCAAAACCAACTATGTCAGATCAGATCAAAGGTCTAACAAAGGATTCTCTCTCGTGCAGTAGCCAAAAACAGATGTGTGAGGGAAAAGCTAATGTTTTCACTACTTTCCAAAACACAGAAGCATCTCTCCTCATACACTTAGATCTACGGGGACAGATATCTCCCAGTGTCTATCTCTTGAGCAGGGGCCTCAAATACTGAGCTACATTTGAAACAATGAAAAAGGCTCCTGTGGTTATGGCGGTTGAGCAAGGGCATTGTTTACCCACTTCCCTGACAACCTGTGTAAGTGGAAATCACAAACAGCATTATTGTGCTTTATATCTTCACAACAGTAACTTTAACACTTGAATTCAGCCCTACAGTGCCAGATAAACCAGGATTCCACTATATTTTTTCAGGGTACAAAAAGGTGTCTAATACTGAATTGGGGAAAAAAAGCCAACCAAAACCCACAAGAAAACAACAAAATAAAACAACCCCAAAGGCTCTCCTTTCACAGAAAATCCTGTTCCATGTTAATACTGACAAAAAAAACCCCAGCCTGCAACACTGCAGCTAGGACATCCAAAAGAGATTCAACTAAACCAAACCAATTCTTCTCTACTCATTTTGCTAGGGCTGAGAGTGTCTGCAAAACACAATTTTAAGCCAAGGCTGTCAAACCAATGACACATGGAAAAAGCAGGAAATTACTTGCAAGTTGTCTGTAAACATATTAAAATATTTCATGTAAGCAGCATGAAAGCAAATCTTAAAAGGGCAAAATACAGACCCACAAATTGTATCTTACTGTACCCAGTTTGCGAAGGATCCTCTTGCACTCATCCCTACTGAGATCCAGAAGAGTTGGCCACACCACAGGCATCCTTCCCTTGTGTCTATGCTCCCACAGAGCTCAGCCTCGCTGAAAAAGGAATATAAACGCTCAAGCCCAAAATTTATTGATTTCCCAAGCCGATTAATGTAACTCCTCTCGGCCTGCTCACAACTCCACCAACACATTCGCTCCCATCCCGGCCCCAACCTTTGCAGCGGCATGCAGGAATTCGGCAGTTTCACAAGGGCACGGACTTCCTGTATTTTCTCGCTCAAATGCATCGCCCAAGCCTGTTTACGGAGTTTCCCATCTCCTTCTCAAGCCTTTTTTTTTCACGCTGAAATGCTCTCCGAATTAATGTTCAAATCTCCTCTCTCTTTTTATGCACAGAGTACCTATTAAAAGAGCTCTTCCAGTGAACCGCGCGCTCCCCCTTCGCCGCCGGGAATGCATTTTGCTCCAGCCTATCTTATATGACAGGATGGTAAAAAACATCCCGCGTGAAAATTTGCTCTCCACGTAGCAACATCAGCCCCCTCCCCGCAAAAAATAAGCCAAACACGGGAAACCCAGCGCAGGATCCCAACGCAGCGAGATTCCGGGGGTGGCGGGGAGAGAAGGCGCATCTCCCCGATACGACAAGGATAATAAAAGAAAAAGAGCAGCCGGAAGCGAGCTGGGCAAGCGGGGTTTGGGCCGCGAAAGGAACGGCACGAGACGGGGGGGTGGGGAGGGGTGGACACTGGGAACAAAAGCCCTGGCGCCGTCTCAGCTTCCAGCGGGGGGCTGGAGGGGGGCAGGGTCTCCTACAAGGGCGCCCGAAGGCAGCCGCCACCCGGGCACTCCCGGCCCGCCCTTCCCGGGCCCTGAGCGCGGGGGACCGGCCGGAGCCAGTGACGCTGGGTCCGCGGGGG
>VZTN01018122.1:51614-62846 GCA_013400515.1 Erpornis zantholeuca
CGGGTCTCCAACGTCCGGGGTAGCGGAGCTGCCCCTCTCCCCGAGGCGGACGGCCCCGGGTAGGGCGAGGAGAGGAACCCACCTTCCCAGCCGTGCCCAGCACATCGAAGGCTCCGCAGCGACTGCACCACCCCCCGCTCGCCGATGCCGCGCTCGGGTTTGTTTAGTGGCGGCGGCGACGGCGTTTACTCGGACCAAGATGGCGGATGAGCGCGCTACGCATGCGCGGGCGACGCGTGGCACGCTAGGAATTGTAGTCTCTGCCGCCGCTCGACCGTGAGGAGATGGACGAAGCGGGTGCCAAGATGGCGCTCGAGTGGGCATTGCGTATGCGCGATGACAAGGAGCATGCTGGGAATGATAGTTCTCTCGGTATTTCTCGAAGCGTGGGAACTGGCGCCCACCGTCTCGCCATGGCTCGGCGGGCGGGTACGGGCAGGCGGAGGGGACAAAACAGGTTGCGCGTTCTCTGCCCGGGCTGGGGCGGGCTGCGTGGTTCGAACGCAGTCGCGTACCCCCGAACTCTAGGAATTAGCAGCTGGCCACCGCTTCTGGAATGAAATCTGTCAGGAGAGAAGATCAGCTCGACGCCATTGGGCCGATTGCAGCTTTCTAACTTAAAACGGACGCCGGTGGCGCGCGGTGCTGTAGCGAACCGCGTGAAGGGAACAATAAGGATTCTCTAAATAAATTCCGCACCTACAGCCCCCTCACAGCCGCTCCGGGGTGTCTCTGCTGCCCCGACTACAGCAACCACCTGCACCCCAATGAAAGGAATAAGAAGATGGTGTCTTTACAAACAAACTGTGGGCTTGCTGGTAATGAAAGCCAGATACTGAAAGGTGAAAGAAGCAATGGGAGGAGCCATAATTTCCATAGAAATTCCACGAAATTGCCACAGACGGTTACTCACTCAAGACTGTGATAATCCCAGAATTTAGAGGAAAAGAACAGAGACACAAGGGAAAGAAGGAGAGGGCGGGGAGTGGTACACATTAGAAAGGGTATTTGTATTAAGCGATTGAGGAAGTCTGTACCTCTCAAGTACCTCAGCCAATGGGGAAAGAGAGAGGGAAACGCGGCCGGAAAGTTAGGATAAAAAGGAGGCTGCGTCCTCTAAAACTTTTAGAAACCCCATGAGAAATGCCCATGACCTCTCTCTTTATTCGAATAAAGTAACAGGACTCCTCTCTCTCCTTTTTAGGACATAAACCTATGGCGTTTCTGGATTAATTTTCCTGACACCAACACCGCGAGTGCCAGTGTCAGAGTCCTGGGCCTGGCCCCCGTTTTGGATGTTACAGTGATTATAACTTGTTTTCCGGAAAATTTACATGAAAGGCAGTAAATTTTATCTGTTTCAAAGTCCTCAGATCAAATTAGAAATAGAAGATAAAATGTCTCTGGGATGCAGCTGAAAAGCAATGCATCCAGTTGTGGCTGCACGTTGCAGCGAGAAAGTTTGAAAGAATCCGATCCATACAACTACCTGCAAGGAAATCGCTGGAAAATCACACGCAAACCCCTTCAGGATGAGGCTTGCTGCCGGCTCTCTGTCTCATAGGGCTCCGTTTTTGCTGCAGGCACTAGTTTAGCATGCTTCCCGTCTCGGACGCGTTCTGGACACGGGCGCCTGGGGCCAGGCAGTTTGGCGAAGAGTAACGAAGGGCTCCTCCTCGTTCTGCTCTCTCCCAGAAAATCGTGTGCTACCGTTTGCTTTCAGAATGCCAGAAACAGCTGGACCTTTGCCGAGGAGGATGGATGGTGTGCACTGAATCGCAACACCTATTTCCACCAGATCTGCAAGGGCTGTTTTTTCCACCTCCCTATAGATAGAAATGTTTCTTCCCTGTGATCACTGATGAATTTTTTCTCACTAGCAGTTTCCTATTATTCTTCACAGTGATATAGATGTCAAGTACTTGAAAACAATTATGCTGAACAGTATAAGACAGCTAGAAAATTTTTTTCTCCTTTTAATGCCTTCCTAAACAAGAACGAGCTGAAGGCAAGTAACATAATCTTTGCATCGTATTTTAATAAATATCCTAAGATTTTTAGGAAGATGGGAAGATGCAGGTTTGTGCCAGAAGTTGAAGTTTCCCTTTCCAGGTCAGAGACTCGACTGGAAAGGAAATTACAAGTTCCATATCTGGAAATCACAGAATCCCAGAATGGTTTGGGCTGGAAAGGACCTTAAAGCTCATCCAGTTCCAAACCCCTACCATGAGCAGTAACACCTTCCACTACACCAGGTAGCTCAAAATGTGTCTTTTAGTCAAACTACTCCAGTCTATATGAACAGGCAAGGACAACCTTGCCACTTAACAGAGTATAACCTTTTTGAGGTTTATTCATCAGTTGTAAAAACAATGCTCTAGCAGAGTATCAGTTTTATTGCACCCAAGATGTTTAACAGCCAGCCACTGTATTTGTAGAAGAAATTAATCCATGAGCAGAAACTACCAAACCTGCCTTTTTAAAGAAAACTTATCTACTCAGATCTGGATTTTAGCTGCATGTTTTGTTTGTGTGTCTATGAAAGTGCTCTGTTCTGAGTGAAATCACTGCTAACAATGCAGCTCAAAGGGCACAGAAATACTTTTTTCAGACCTACTTAGTAGCTAAATTCATTAAATGTAATTAGATCTATTTTGTATTTGTTTTTAGATCATTATTTTTTTTTCCAACACAGATGAAAGTAGCCAACAAAATCAAAAGTTATTGTGAGTAAGGTGGACAGACACACTGACACTCACATATGTCCATATGTATGTATTCAAGAAAATGGTATTTGCTTCATTTCCTTTGGCACACAGAACAGAAAAGCAATGAAAAAATGAGTCAGTTATGTATGTTTGAAGTGTCTGAAGCTGTGATTGCTGCATTTCTACAGATGTCCTGACATGATTTCCAAGAATATTTATTTTTATTTATTAAGGATGAAGACCCAGACTTGGAGATGTATGACTTGGAGGTTCAGAAAGTCCAAAAGCCAAATTTTCCTTGTAGTTAAAGCCATGATGTTACCATTTACTTCACACTAGCCTACAATTAGTTCTCCATTACCCAGAAAAATAGGAGGGCTGAGATAGCAAGGACAAAGTCGAAAAATGCCCAAAGCACATAAATAATGAATCCTGAAAAGCATAAAAAGGCTAGAGCTCTGCAGTGGTTCATCAGCTTGGATCAGCAGCCAAGGTTGTCCTAGCAAATGCACCAGAACTACCCCCAAGCCCAGCAGGGTCTGGCCAGGAGGGTCTTCTTGAGTCAAATCTCACATCAAATAAAAATCACTATGCTGCTGTACAGCCTTAACCAATCCAAAAACAGCACATGTCTTTCTGTAAAACTGAACTAGGCTTGTCTGGATTCAGAATGCCTGCACGCAGCCAGCTCAGATCTCCTAGCCTAATCCAGGAGACTGCGAGTTGACAGCATTTTTTTATGTCTGAAGACCAAAATATCAAGTGTTCCAGCTATAGACTAAAAAAATTAGAAGAAAAAAAAAGACAATATGGCTTAGGCTTACATAATTAATACTTCATTAATACAGAAACATGGCTAGATGTCCCACATTCTCTCAGGAAACTGATATAAAATAAATTAAGTCATTGTAGGTAAATGCAGGAAAATGCAGTGTGAAAATGCCAGCTATTTTTCTAGCCTTAGGTGTCTCAGAGATACTAATAATTTTCTTAGTATTACCTACACCCTCTCTCTCTGAGTCATCATATAAGGAAGCCCAAACAGAGCACTTTCTGAGTGTCCAGAAAGTAAAACAAGAGACAAACTTGTTGACATCAGCATTTCATCATCTTTCCTAAAGGAAGCAAAGCTCAACAGTGTAAAAAAGCCACCAGGTGAAATTAATTTGTTTTGTCAGTCAAGTGGAGCTAAGAACTCAAATGATCAAATCTGATGGTGACCTAATGAGCAACATTGCAAGTTGTTGTGACCTCTCTTGTGCCTTCATTTCCCACTTTTATAATGCATTTTAAAAACTATCAACAGATAATGCTGCATAAAAGCTAGGAGTTATATGTAGGGTGGTGAGGCCTTGGCAGAGGTTATCCAGAGAAGCTGTGGCTGTCCCATCCCTAGAAGTGTTCAAGGCCAGGTTGGATGGGGTTTGGAGCAACCTGGTCTAGTGGCAGGTGTCCTTGCCTATGGCAGGGGGCTGGAACCAGAAAATCTTTTAGGTCCCTTCCAACCAAAACCACTCTGGGATTCCGTGATTAATTTTATAAAAGCATACTGTCGAGTGTAATATATATATTAGTGATTCATGTCAAATGCAATAATAGAATAAAAGAAACTGTGTTGGTTGCAAATATTGCTGTAATTTTGTGTAAGAGTTGGTAAAGCAGAGAGAAATCAAGTAAAGCATGGAAGAAGGGGCCTAGCTAGGAGTTTAGCTGATGATAGCAGGATTCAGAAACTTTGTGGTTAGAGCTATTGGTGAAAATAGAAGCTTAACATATCGAATGAGGAACCTGAGTATTGAAAATGCTTATTTAAGATATATAGTTGGTGCCTACGTGAAAAAATGAGGAAATGAGGAACTGATGAAGACTAGGAGAGGACAGTCTCCTAAAAACCACCAGATGAAGATCCAAGATCTGGCATGTCAGCATGAATTAAACCTGCACAAGCACTCTGGAACTGTCAGGGTCTGCTTGTTCCCCCTTGAGCCTCTGGCTCAGCTGTCTTGCTTCTTCAGTGTCCCATGTCCCAAAAAGATGAAACCAGGCTTCTTTCTGCTTTTTAAAGGATGTTTATTTTTCTCTTATCAAAACCTCAGAGACACAGCCAGCGCTGTGGCTTCCAGGAGCATCTGGTGGTTTTTAGGAGACTGTCCTCTCCTTGTCTTCATCAGTTCCCCGTTGGCTTAAGTAATATGAATCTCATCAATAACACACACTGGTCTAATTAACCACACTTTCTGAGTGCTCACAGAATATTCTGTGTCTCACCACACTTATTTTTATCTTCAAAGACAATGGAGGAGAGAAGAAAGTAAGCTTGGATGCCTCAGCAGCAAGATGACCTAAGGAGGAACTGTGATTTTCCCAGGGTGGTGATTTGGATGCAGCCTGAGTTACCAGGACAGAGCTGTTCTTCTCAGCTCTTTGGGAACTCACAGCAAATGAGTGGAGCAGCCTCGCTGTAGTTCTCACTGTGTCATTAAACACATCTCCCCTCACATCACTACAAAATGATTGATACAGGCTCTGCAATAACCCTTTTTCTTCAGAACAGCCTTTCATGGGTAGAAGAGAGGCACTTCAGCTTTGTACTATATGGGAACCAGGCACAGCTACTGCAGCTGCTGCTTTTATAAGGTAAATGGTGAATTTCCAGCTTCCAAGAGACCTCTGCTGGTAATTTTAAAAGCATAATTGGAAAATCAAGGGAAAAATGTATTTGTTTCAGTCTGACAGAAATTGAGAAAGAAGTAAGAAATGCACTATGCTTTGGATACTAAGAGGAATGCAACACTGTAGATAATTTCAAATTTTAGGGAATTTAAGGATAGTTTAAAGTATCTTACCTGTCTTCCCTAAGAGAGAAATAGTTTAGATTCTAACTAATCTTGGCCTTTTTTTGTTTCCAAGTGGCCTAACCGATGAAGTTTCCCTTTCTCCTAATAGATTATTCAGTGACTGGATAGATTTTCCTGACATATGCCTTTCTATTTTATGTCATTCTTCTGCCCTCAGACCACTGCTAAAAACTCTCTTCTTCCTCAAGCACTTTCCCATCACATTTTTCCTCCTGGCTAAGAGAAAAGCAGAAACCTCAACAATGTCTAGGTGCTGGCAGCTTGCAGAGAAGCTTTTTATACATAGCCTTGTCAGACAGATTGTCACCCAGAAATATTTGTATTTAAATCCACAAAGATATTTGAACTATTTTCACTAAAGTTAGCTTTGTGTTGCCAGTCAGTAGTTATTAGCCCCACCCCTATTGTAATATATATTCTATGCAACAAATGCTTTTGTTTTACAAATCCTAACAGCTTCTGAGTTGAAAGTATCTAAATTCAGTAAGCATTAAAAATGCATCAAAATGCCACTGTGTATCGAGTTGAGCATCTGTTTAAACACTTTGCTACACTGAAGCAAAACCGCGACTGAAAAAATTACTTGTGTCATTCTGCAGCATATCAAAGAAGGAATTAGAGCTGGTACCCTCTGCAATCTTGGGAGGTAGATGCAAACCTCCATCCTTTTTGTAGCTTGCTGTATTGGCAAAGGACATATAAACTTGCTGGGAAGAAAGCAAAGCCATTTCTCAGATTAGGAAACTAAGGAATAAAGCAAAGTATTGAAGTTATTGCTACACTAAGCCACTTGAGTCCTTATCTATGGCCACATATGTGTTATACAAATGCTGGGTATCTCTAACAAGCTTCTGCCATTCAAAGAACATCTCCCAGATTAGCAATTAGTAGAATTGTCACACTGGGACCTGATTTGTTTCGTATTTTAGGGGAGCTTGCATTTTCTTCTTCTTTCTTTTAACCCATCAACAGACTGTCTATTGCTTTAAAGTTCAAATCAACTCACCAACAAGTGACTTGCTCCTGATTTTGACTTATCATTTTGACAAGGCTGGGTGTGCTATAAACCTAACCTAAGTATTAGAAATTATATTGATCCTGGAACACCTTGCAAATGGAAGTTTAAACTTACAGTATTGCTGTAGGGTGACAACAGCAATGGAAAAGAAAAGCAAGCTGGTTCTGCATATGCAAACCAGAAACCAGCATTATCGTCACTGCAGTTTCCAGTGAAACTTTGGGCAAAGTTTGTGTGTTTTAAGAGGCTGATGTTAACACTGGGGATTAGCAAGGCTTGTGCAGACAATAAAGACAACCCTGAGCAGGGGCAAGTGAATACGGAAAAGAGATGATTCAGACTCACTCCTAACTCCTTCATCGTGGTGCAACTGTGTACCTGCAGCACAGCACGGGGTGGGAAGGTTGTGACCTTGGGCTGCCTGGAGCTTCAGAAACTGCAGCAGCTCAGGTGGAAGCCCAGGCTAAGAGCAGCTGCTTGGAATTCAGATGGCTGCTTCCCTCTGCAGCAGGGAAGTCGCTGTAGGCCAGAATACACAGCTCAGTGAAAGAGTGAGAAGTAGAGCAGATAAGAATATAGCCAGCCTGTGCACAAAACCGTGGTTTATGGGCAGATCCTCACATCAGTCTAGTGCTGCAAAGACAATATCCCTCTGGGTTTCCTCATATCAAACATCTGATAGAACACCTATGAAAATCATCATTTTTTGAATCAGAACCATAAAAACATCCCAGTGAAACAGGGAAAATGCTATGGAAATTGGGTCTGATAACCTTTTAATATCATCACAGACATTGTTAATTTTTATTTGCAAAAAGCTAACCTCAGGGGAGGAGGTGGGATTCTGCATTATTGTAACTTAAATTGCATTTTGGCCACTAGTATTGCTTACTCAGCTTGCATTCACCTGTCCCCGGAGTTCTGACACACACTGCATTCAAGAAGTACTTATTCCCCACCTTTGCCTCCCAGTTCTCCAGAGCAGCAGGCAAACGCTGGACAGAAGTATCTGTTACAGTTAGTGTGAATAGATACTTCTGGATACAAATGTACAAAGCTAGCTCAGTGGGATTAACCTGATGTCCACTTGGGTCTTACACTCAAGTTATCCCAACAACAGGGCTGTAAGGCTTGCAAGAGAAATGTAGTAGCAAAAAGAATCATGGAAGCATTTCAGACTTTAAATATTCTCTTGCAAATAAATTTTTCATAGCAGGAAACCTGGAGGAGTACACCGTTACACCTTAACAGTACTCTCAGACAATTAAGGCATACCGACTTTGACCTTTGGAAAAGAGACATACAGTCCGTTTCCAGAAGCACACAGAAAAGGTTATTTTATACCCACTATTATGTGAAAGAAAATCCTGTATTTAAGATATGGCTAACTTTTGAAGACACAACAGGGAAAAAATCAACTAAAAAAAATACATGTGAAGACACAAAATTCCTTTAATAATAATTTATCAGAATACAGATTATATGTTCAACACTAATACAGTATATAATCCCTGTTCAATGTTCAATAGACATACTTGGAAACATACTATGAAAAAGACTTAAATAATCAAGAGGATTATTTAAAACAAAATCACCAGCATACAAATTATATACATACATTTCAGAGGCTATTGTGCAGGAAAAATGCTATCAGGGATTTCTGCACTCTATAACAGAAGATAATTTTTGAAATTTCCAACTAAGTAGTAATGTAAACTAATTTTTATTTTTAAATAAAGTGCTTCTAGTATTACTACTTGGTTTTGAAAACTATGAAGTCCGTTTTCTTTCCATTACATAGAAAGCACTTAAGAATTAGCCTCCACATAAAAATCACCATTCAGCAGCAGACCTCAGTAAGTCCACTTTGTTAACAAGTCCTTGCCTTCATTTCATTAGGAAAGCTCTTATACATACGTCTGGAAGGTAACAGCCATAACATACTTGTATAATGCTTCAAATGATACAACCAATATCAACTGACTTTGGTCAGAAGTGGCAGCTCAGAAATACATGCAATGGCTAATTTCATTTTAATACCGCCATGATAACATTCTGGTCTGTCTTGCTCAGAGGCCCAAAAAGGACTTTAGTATGCAAGTACTTCTGTTTGGTGAAGCAATTTGGAGGAGAAAGGTTCTTTCAATATTGGGCAGAAGATACCATTAGCTTATTAGTGACATAAGAAGTATTCTTTTCCTACTGAAAGAGATTTTAAATGTTTTAAAATTCACTCTAATGTGCAATCATGCTCCTATACTATTCTTACAATTGAAAATGATCCTGCTCTTTTTTGTGTTCCCTTGTATCAGCATAAACATTTATGCAACCTGCACTGCAGATCAGATGGCAGCTACTTGGACTAAATCTAACCTAAATGAGTTTATTTTTAAAAAGATTACTTATCTGATTAACTAATTTATACAGTTCCCTGTCCATGAATGTTGCCAAGTAAAGTCAAACCAATGGGGTGCAGCTACAGTTATCTTGAGCATTAGCTTAAATGATTACTCAAAACTACTTCAGTTGCATATCCAAGTTAGAATTTAGGCAAACAATTACCAGATAAAATGATATTATAATTAGTCAAGAGCACTTGATGACAGGTAAAAGACAGCTTTAATCCTATTCATACTTAACAAAGGAAGCTTAAAATATTTGAAGCTCAAAAGGAATCACATGAGTAGGGGTTTTTTATTATTTTTCCATTATGCACTCTTTTGAAAACTTATACTTCTGACTATTCTGTGTCTTTGGATTATCCTTCCTAAAGCCCAACCATCTCCAGGACAGGGCTTTTATGTGAAGATATGTAAAGGACGTATCACAGCTGAATTCTTAAAACTAGAGCAGTATTACACCTGAAACAATCATCACTTACCATCAGCATTTACAATTTCACAGCAGCTCTACCTACTTTTAAACAGGACATATTTGGTGAGGGAGCCCTTACCTACTTCCTACCATCCAGTTTTCTGTATCCTGTTTTTTTCCTAAGCTTTATTTTATTTTTACCTAATCATGGCTTCAGACCAGGTACAACATCTAACTAATTATTTCACTGCTTGAAAGCTTGTGGCTTTTACCACTATCTCCTCAACTACCTGAAAGGAGGTTTTAGCCAGGTGGCGACTGGCCTCTTCTCCCAGACAACCAGCAACAGGATGGGAGGATATGGTCTTAAGCTGTGCTGGGGAAGGTTTAGGTTGGACATCAAGGAGGATTTTTTTCCACAAAAAGGGTGCTTAGATATTGGAAAGGTCTGCCCAGGGAGGTGGTAGAGTCACTGTCCCAAGAGATGTTTAAGGAAAGCCTGGATGTGCTCTGGTCTAGCTGACAAGGTTATGAGCGGTCATAGGCAGGACTCTATGATCGCAGAGGTCTTTTCCAATCTAATTGATTGATGATTCTGTGCAATTATCCATCAGGCTGCAGAGTAACAGCATCCTCCTAGAGCCAAACAAAAGAAAGTAAGACAAGAGAACAACGTTACAATCTCGACATCCACCTTATGCCTGGTTTTAAAGAAGACGCAGTACAGCACAGGGAGAAGCCCCAGGGGAAGGCATGCCAGCCCCACCCTGCTCCACTTACCCCTCTGTGAGTTTTCTCAAGGGGAAACTAAGGGCAACTTAGCCATAAATTATCAGAACTGTAACAATGAGGCTGGCTGGCTGGAGATTTGTGGCTGGTGGCCAGGAGCTGTAAGCAAAGAGGGAAACCAGTCGTGGAGTTTTTGGGGGAACTGGAGGTACTATGCTTGGAGACTGGATGAGAAAACCACGTAGGGCTTCAAATACATGAATGAATAAAAAGGGATAATGTGGCAGGAGAGAGCAGGAAGACCAGGTTGACATGGGTAAGCTGGAGTGGAGAAGAAAGACCTGGGGAGCTTAGAAAAGGGCTTGGTTGTTATGATGTCAAAAAATGTTACGATCTCCCTCCGACACTGGGTTTTGGAGTGGCCGAGGTGTAACAAACGCACGACGAAACGTGCACACACACACACAGCGTCACACACGAGCACACAGCATCACACGCGCGGCATAACACACACGCACGTGCTGTAACACACACACGGCGTTACAGGCACGGTGTAACACAAATGCACGTGCCCTAACACACACGCGATGTACACGCACGGCATAGCCCGTGCACACGGCGTAACACGCACGGTGTAACACACGCGGACGGCGTAACGCATAGACGTATGCGTAAGACAGACACGCACACGGTGTAACACACGCGGACGGCGTAACGCATAGACGGAGGCGTAAGACAGACACGCACACGGTGTAACACACGCGGACGGCGTAACGCATAGACGGAGGCGTAAGACAGACACGCACACGGTGTAACACACGCGGACGGCGTAACGCATAGACGGAGGCGTAAGACAGACACGCACACGGTGTAACACACGCGGACGGCGTAACGCATAGACGTATGCGTAAGACAGACACACACACGGTGTAACACACGCACGGTATAACACGCACACGGTGTAGCACACAAACAGATCCCGATCCCCCGCGCATGCGCAACCCCACCGTGTTCACTCCCCCCGCGCACGCGCAGCTTCGTGCCGTGCCCGCGGCGGGCGCGCGCGGTGCAGTGTGGGAAGGAGGCGGCCCCGGCCCGGCGGAGC
>VZTN01018122.1:63281-102504 GCA_013400515.1 Erpornis zantholeuca
CTCCGGGGCGCGGCGGGGAGGGGGTGCCTGGCCGAGAGAGGGGTGGGGGCTGCCTGGCTGTGGGCAGGGTGGAGTGGTAGCTGTGTGTGAGGTGGTGCAATGGGATGTATGGCTGTGAAAGGTGTGGGGTAGCTGGAGGGGTGCCGGAGCCATGGACTGAGGTAGGGGACCTCTGCACTGTGGGGAACCCGCGCGGGCTCAGTACTGGCTCAAGCAGTGAAGGTCTATCAGTCCTGCTGTGTATTAGGCGATGTGGTGCTGAACGATGAGGTATGTACGTGGCAAATGAGACACTGCTACGACAGGCAGAAACTGTTACAGGATTGCGGGGATAGTGGCAAAGCATCATGAGCAATAGCAGAATTGATGGGAGAAGGGGGTGAAATGGGTGAAAAGCAAGGCTGGTGTACTGGTAGAGCAAAAGGTATGTGAGTGAGAGACAGTGGAAAATACTATGAAAAATAAATCATGTACTTAGACGTAGAAACCCCCATGTAAAAGGTCACCCTTAAATTGAGAAAACACTCTTAAAATCACTTGATTTAACATGATGCTCAAAATTTTGAGAGGTGCATAGGCATAGAGAAATACCAGTTATCTCTTTTCTAAGAGTAGGTAGTTAAGGATGAATTTTTAAATTATTTATACATGATATTTGCTTGCTTCCTTCCTTGGAGCTGCTTGACCTGATTTTTGGAAGAATCAAAACCCCGTGGGAATTATGCATATTTAGTATTTTCTAAGGAAACAGACCCTCCAGGCAATTTCAAGTGAAGATACGAAAAGCTTATAGGTATAGGTAGTAGCTGCTCTCTAAAGTTGTGATTTCAGGTATGTTATGAAGTTCTCTTGGATGAATGCAATGCCTTGCTGTAAAGCTTGGCTATCCAGACCTCTTCTTGATGCCTAATACATGCAAGGTATTGTAGTACAATCCATATTCCATATGCTTTTGCTTTTAAAGAACTGAAATCAAAGAGGTCGCTTACCTACTCTTATTCTTTCATTCGTATGATTTGCTCCTACTGTTGTCTCTTTCCACCTTCTGTCCTGTGAGACCCTCAGGATCTCACACAAAAGAATGTCTGCAGCTTGTGTGGAACTGAAGAAATTCAGTCCTGTCTCAGCTTCAGTCTCAATTTGTAAGAGGTCCTTGCTGTGTAATGTGAGTAACATCAAGCTGTGCAGAATTGCTCAGTATGTGGGAGTTTATTGTGTGAGGAAAATACCCTCTTCAGTTTATAATTTTTCTAGGGAAAGACATTTTGAATGAGTGTTTTCCATGGTAGCAGTGCAGAGATATAGTAAAACGTGTGCGATTAAATGATTACATATTAAAGATTTACTTTTTTAAAACCCTATTTTAGAAACTCTAGGATGGTTTAGGTTGGAAGGAACCTTAAAGCTCATTTCATTCTAAGCCACAGCCAGGTACACCTTCCATTAGACCTCCTTGCTCTTAGTCCCATCCAGCTTGGCCTTGGAACATGTCCAGGAATGGGGCAGCTTCAGCTTCTCTGGGCAACCTGTGCCAAGGCCTCCGAACCCTCATTGTAGAAAGTTTCCCCCATATATCTAACCTAAATTTCCCCTCTTACAGTTTGAAGCCCTTGTCCTGTTACCACAGTTCTGGATGCAGAGTCCCTCTCTGACTTCCCTGTAAGGCCCCTTCAGACACTGGAAAGTTCTCTGAAGTCTCCACGCAACCTTTTTTTCTCCAGGCTGAACAGCCACAACTTTCTTATCCTGTCTCCATAGGCAGGTGCTCAGTCCCCTTATCAACTTTGTGGTCTCCTCTGGACTTGGTCCAACATTTCCATGTCTTTCTTTATACTGGGGCATACTGTACACAGTATTTCAGATGGAGTCTCCAAGAGCATAGTAGAGGGGCAGAATCCTCTGTCCAAAGAAAGAAGAAACTATAAATATACTGTGAGCATCTTTGTGCTCTTAAAAACAGTCATTGACCAAGATGATGTTCTAAGTTGTCTAGAGGTTCCCCCCCTTAA
This sequence comes from Erpornis zantholeuca, assembly GCA_013400515.1. Classification (NCBI taxonomy): domain Eukaryota; kingdom Metazoa; phylum Chordata; class Aves; order Passeriformes; family Timaliidae; genus Erpornis; species Erpornis zantholeuca. Next base: position 65,291 of record VZTN01018122.1, read on the forward strand.
TATCTTACAACTTTCTCTCCAAAGTTGATCATATATTCTATTTTACCAGCTGCATTTAGAGACTGATAAATCCATGCATCCTTTTGGTTTTACAGACTTGAGGGTGTTGGTTTATTCTGTGGGTTGATCTACAGCACTCTGGCAATGGAAATGACAATATGTTCCTTGTACTGCTTGCTCTCACTTTTATAGGTCAGACTGGGATGGTGAGCAAAGTACTTTGTGCCAAAATGTTATTTGCACTTGGCAGCTTACAGTAGGAAAGTTGAAAATAAAATTGTTAGAATACATCTTAAAATCTAATTTTAAAAAAATCTTTGATGGTAAATGGATAGTCCTGGGTAAATTGTTTCTACTACCCTTCTGTTTTCAATGTTTCCATGATAGCTGGGTAGTTGCCTTTAATGTTTTCCCAGTTCTGTGCTAAGCAGTTCCAGTTAGACATTCCAAGTCTGATCTTTCAGGTATTAGGAAGTCAGTGAGAGCTAACCTGTTACTTAGGACTACCTTCTTTCATTGGGCTACTTCAGAAGATAAAGGGTTCAGAGGTCAGCCTTGGGAAAGGAACCACCAGCATTTAATGGGTGGGATGTTGTCTTTTCAAATCAAACTAGTGTAAGTAGCCTCTGTTACCTCCATAAGGTTGTATATTTTACAGTTCTATGCAGTCTAGGCAGTGATCCCCACAGTAAGATACATTTGCTTAACTCTCATTTGTGATTGTGGCTCTGTTCATCATGGTGGCTTGAGTTACCACTGAGGTATTGTTGAGAATGAAAATACTTAAGTAAAGAGATGCTGTTGTATTGCAGTTGACCAGTGCTGAGGTAATATATACTTTAGCTGCACCTCAGTAAAATGCCATTACAACTTCCATGAAATGTCAGCCAATCTCTGAAAATGTAAAGTTTGTGACTGAAGAAAACCTTCTTAAAAGCTATTGAGCAACACCTAAGCGATGTTGAGGAAACTTTCCTGCCTGACCATTCAGGAGCCACTGTGGGAGTCACATTGCCTGAGACTTTAACTGCTGTGACGGAAGCCCCTCAAGGGCAGGTGGTTCCAGTGCAAGCAAAGAGTGCTGTTTGACTCCTTGGACATGCCACAGTCATGGTGGCAGATAAGTTTTCCTTTCAGCCTTGACCTTGGGTTTTTTGTAGCAGAGTCTCAGACATCTGGTCCCTTTCAGCACTTCATTCATAATGTAATAGCTCAGGCTGATGCCTCTGGGGATTGACCCTGAACCAAAAAATCCCTGGGCTTTTATATCCTTATGGTCTATGCACCCATTCTGTAACTGCTGCCCTTATGTACAGCATTATTTCAAGTAACAAATATAACAAAGCTAACAGGATTACCAGGGTAGAGTACAACATTATATTTGTACACAAATACTTAAATTATTACCAGTATAAAATCACAATCAACTGGTTGACTATCCACTACTCGTTTGAAGTGAGAATGGTGTGTCCAGTTTCCTTACCTAAAACTTAGAGCAAATCGTATATGGCAGTATATGATCCCTTCTATTTAAATTCCAATTTGGATTTTCCTGAAAATACCTTAATTAATCAATCCTTCCTCTCCAGGTTGTATGTCATGTAGCTGTATTTTATTTTATTTATCATTTGTTACTTTGTGTGCAGTGGTCTCCAGCCATTTATTTTCTAAGAGGATGGTCGGGGGTATAATTCTCTGCCAAACATTATTCCTGTTGATGACCACTCTAGAGGTTGGTGAGAGTTATTTCCAATATCTCGCTATCCTATAGTACCACCCCTAAACTCCAGGCCATTTTAAATCTACCTGACTACAAGTTTGAGCAGCTTTGTTATTTCTTTGTTTCACAGGAGCCTTTGGTATGAGCTGGATAGTGTATGAAAGCAATTTCTCTTGTAAGCTTGATAGCTTCCAGCACCACTTGTATTTCAGTTCCATTAGATACATTCTTTTCTGCCAAGGTGAAGAACTCTGGTTCTTCCCATAGCACAGATGTTGTATGACACTCTCCAAAAGCATATTTAGAATTAGTATAGTCACTTATTAATTACATCCCCACTAGGCTGCTCTTCCTAATGCAGATTAATTCAGCCCCTTGGGCATTCACCAAGGGTTGTAGAGGTTTCTGCTTCTAGTGCCTCAAGATTTCTTATCCCTGTGTTGGCTGTGTGTCATTTTCCATTCATGTATGAAGATCCATTGGAGAATGGGATCAGATCCAAATTCTCTAGAGACTGATCGTGCATATCTCCCTCTAGGTGGCTGGAGTGAAACACTACCTGAGCACATCATGATGCAGCTCATTATTTAAGGGAACGGGAAATAAAGTTGCTGGATTAAAAAATATATATCTCAAAATAATATGTGTATTTAAAATCATTTATTCACAACTTATGCTCTTTGTGGGGATGATTCTTGTGAAGCATGTTTAAGGATCATGTTCACTTTGTGTACACATGGTTGTTGGGTGACTCAGACCTAAGTCTGCTCCTTTTCATGGTAATTGCTGTTGCTGCTATTGCTTTTAACATAGGAATTATTCCCTGCTGCTACAGCATCCAGTTGAGTTGAGTAATAAGACTCAGGGCAGTGATGTGGATGTAGGTTATGAGTAAAAACTTCACAAGTACCATAAGCCTGTCTTCTCATGCAAAGATAGTTCCAAAGGCCTTGGAGTAATCTGGCAATCCCAATGCCAAAGCAAAAGCTAAAGCTGCTTTTAATAGCTTGGAAAGCTTTTTTTGTTTCTGGATGCTACAGCACAGGCTCCACATCCTCTGTCTTGGTAGTGGTAAGGAATCCATTCAGTGCTGGCAGCTCAGGGGAAGCTGCAGTGCCAGCTGCAAATGGAGCTCTGGTGGCAAGAGCTGGAGGCATGAGGCAACTGCCGACCCTTTGCACAGCAAAAAGCCACAGGGACCTGAGGCACAGCCAAGCGAATGGACGCTCTGAGACACCACAGGAGCTGACTACACCCAAACTTTCCCTCACTTAGACTGGCGAGAGGACTTAGATTTGTTTGGGGTCCCTCCTTGGAGGCACCATCTTGAGCTGCCATTTTGTTACTGCGCTGTGATTAAATTATTTTAAGGATTGATATGACTGAGGCTGTGCTATGGGAAACCTAGGGTGGAGCTGCTGAGGAAACTTGGTCTGACTGTGGGAGTATGGAGCATGGAGCTGCCAAGGGGCCTCAGTCTCAGCTCAGATGGTGCAAGTGTGACCGCCAGAGTGGCTCCTGGGTGTCTGACAGGGAAGTTTCCTTAACAGTACCCTCTGCCAATGATTCACTGAACTGCTTTACCCCAGGTATACCCAGAGTCCGCCGCATCTTTCTACCTCTGAGAAATCCTCGCAACTGGTTTTTTTTGTTACTGGTTGAGGAACCACAGCCTGGTTACCATGGCCTGGACTTTTCTGGGTCTACTAATCTTTGTTCTTTTGTTAATATAAATCCTAAATATTTTACTTCCTTTCAACACGGCCAAAGCTTACGAAGAGATGCACAGTGGCCTTTTCCTGCTAAAGCAGTGCATAGACAAATAGTATCTTTCAATCTTCATATGCTTTGCTGGCAAGTAAAAATCATCTATATATTGTACAACTATCAATTCACATGGTAGTTTTATACCTTATTGCATTGTAGTAGGTGTTGAAATTCTCTGCATGTTTAATGGACCTAACTCTCTACCTCCTGAAGACCATAACAGAACTTTAAAGCATTTTCTTATACCTACTTTTTTTTTTAAATTAACTGAATTTTTTTCCTTTTATTTTTGCTGAAGAGGCAATATAAAGTCTTAGGCAACAAAACCTCAATTCCCTGCTCAGACAGGACCCTTTGCATATCTTTGTCCTGGATGAAAATGAAACTGTGTCTTCCAAGTTAATATAAATAACATTGTTCTGAAAAGTAAAAAGATTTCCTGCTGCTGTGACTGTGCTGCTTTGGGTCACAGGTGATGCTTGCCATATATGAATAACACCAAATCCTCTTGAGACGACAACAGTTCTCTTTATTCTAGAGAAAGTAATTTACCATCCTCTTACCTATATAAATGTACATGTCTAAAACATGCATTAATAAATATGCTTTTAAACTGTACACAAAATTACCACTATTATAAGCAAGTACTAGTCCACAGAAAATTTCACATTTGTACAAAAAACAATGTTTCACCTGACGTGTACCTGCTGGAGAACCAGTTCTTGGCATGGTTCTCTGACACCTGACAATCCATCCAAATAGCTACAACAAAATCTGAATTCACAAAAAGGATAACCTTTCCATGAAAAAGGACACAAATAGCACACATTTTGAAGATGAGCATTCCTCCACAAGCAGATCCCCCTGAATCCCCCTTTTTTGAAGGGAATCCATATGCACTTAATAGCAGCACATCAGAATGAACAATTACTTCAGCTGGTGTTTTCTGTGCTCTCCAGAAATATGTTTTGTCCGTGAATCAATTGCCTATTTACTTGCAAAAGAAGAAAATACTTTTACAACCCTACGAAAAAGATAGAAAATCAACTCTAAGGTTAAAATATCTTCAAAGAATCACCATATGTTAAAATGCTTTCTATAATGATTTTTAATAATTTCCCACATAATCTTTAACATATGCATGTAGTGGCATGAGTCATTACTGTAAGCGTTTAGGTTTCTGGGTTTGGGGGATTTTTTAAATATAAGGAACTTTGCTATCAGTCTTGCTCTCTGAACCAGGTTTAGCTTTTAAATTATCTCCCAGTATTCACAAAATAAAGTCATAGAATAGAATAACTGAGTCTTAAGGTTAGAAAAGCCCTCTAAGATCATCAAGTCCTACTATTAAGTCAGCACCACCATGTTCACTACTCAGCCCTATCCTCAAGTACCACATCCACATGCCTTTTGAGGACTACCAGGTATGGTGATTCCACCACGTTTGTGGGCACCCTGTTCCAGTACCTGACTACCTTTCAGTGAGGAGATTTAGCCAACTTAAACCTCTGTCACAATTTGAGGCTGTTTCCTCTTGTCCTGTCCTTTGTTCTCTGTGAACAAAGCTTGACCCCCACCTGGCTGCACTGTCAGGGAGTTGTGGAGAGTCAAAAGGTCCTCTCTGAGCCTGCTTTTCTCCAGGCTGAGCCCCTGCAGGTCCCTTGGCTGCTCCTAGCACTCCAGACCCTTCCCCAGCTCCATTCCTTTCTCTGTACGTACTCCAGCACATACATCGAGGTTGCCAAAACTGACCCCAGGACTGGAGGTGCCTCACCAGTACCCAGCACAGAGGAACAGTCACTGCCCTGGGCCCATGGCAGCACCACTGCTGGTACAGGCTGGGTGTCCTTGGCCTTCTTGACCACCTGGGCACACCTGAGCTCGTGTTCAACCACTGTTGACCAGCACCCCCAGGGGCTTTTTACCAGGCAGCTTTCCAGCCACTCTGCCCTAAGCCTGTGTGAGGTTGTGGTAACCCGAGACAGGACCAGCCACCCCCAGCCAGCCAGTGTCACAGGATTTCTTGGACTTTGTTAGGCACAAGGTCTGTCCCAATTCACAGCCTGCAAACACTGAAGCTACTTGAATTAGGTATATTCCTCAATAGCAGTGGTGTAATATATTGCATTGAGATGGCTTTTAATTTGTGCCAAATATATTGCAGCTGAAGGACTTGTGTAATGGTACATAATATGCATTAGCTGAATACTGAAAGATTTGAGAAAAGTTAATACATAATTTTATTCTAAGATCTTTCTAGATGCTGCTTGGGTAATAGCATGCAGAGTTATAGTGGGTGATCTCAGGGGTCTGACTTCCTTTTTCTTCATTTTTCCATTCCTCAGAGAGTGTTCTGTTTGGAACCAAACTTACAATGAGACTGAAGGGCTGAATTCAGACTCCAGTGGAGCTAGCAGATTTGAGTTCAGTCATATAACCTGCCACCTCCTTTTAGTCCTGGAGCTACCTGAGAGGATGTCAGCATTTCAGCCTTTGCCAGTAGAGCTTCCTAAATTTCGAGAACTCCAGTTGCTGATCTGCTGCTCCAGTGGGTTGAGAAGCTTGATGCCCATGTCCGATTCATGATATGAAAGAGGGGAAATCTAGATTAGGTATTGGGAAGACATTCTTGGCTGTGAGGGTGGTGAGGCCCTGGCACAGGTTGCCCTGAGAAGCTGTGGCTGTCCCATACCTGGGAGTGTTCAAAGCCAGGATGGAGGGGGCTTGTAGCAACTGGGTCTAGTGGAAGGTGTTCCTGCCCATGGCAGGGGCTGCAACAAAATGGGCTGTAAGGTCCTTTCCAACCCAAACCACTCTAGGATTGTGTGGTTAGGATCCTCAAACTAGGGCTCTGCACACCAAGGGCTTCTTTTGGATCATGTGTCCAGGTGATGTGTTAATGAATCTAAAAATAAAACAACACACCCCTGAGATAATATTAGTATAGGAGGTAACACAAAGGCTGGTCTTCATTGGAGGCTTCTAGGGGCAGATATGGAAAAATGTCCACAAAATGCCCACCCCCATGGGGTAAATACAGTTTTAAAAGTTCAGCAAATTAGCATAATTGACAAAAATCACCAATTAGATATGTAAGATGTGATGCCATTTCGCCTAGTTCAACCCTCTCTGGATCCTGCCCTCCCCCTTGGATGGGAACTAAACACTGTTTTATGAAAATGTACCTCAAAAGAGCTGGTTTTGGGCTTTGGTTCCCAGAAGGAACCAAGATAGCATAGGGGGCCTTGGAATGTGTTTTGTTTTTCTGTCTAGGGAAAAGTACTGGGAAAACTAGCCATGGATACAACAATAGGCTACAAAGCTACAAATATATGTGTAAAGAATACAGAGAATATATAAAAGAAAAAAGGCAAAAGTCATTCAGCATCACAGGCAGTGATGTTTACTTCAGCACAAAATGCAGCAAGCAGTCAGTTTTTGTGCAACTGTCAAAGTACTTGGTAAGGGAAAGGAGTATTGGGTGGTTAATGAAATCTGTGTGACTCATTTTTGAGTAAGCCTCCTCTGAAGAGCTGGTGTTATCTTTTCCTGTCACTTACTGATCTGATCCTTGACTATTACTAGTACCTACTTAGCTTCTCTGGTTGGCATCAACGTTGGACGACAAGGAATTCAGGCTGATGTCTGTCCTTGACAACTGTGTGCCAGTTCTAAATGCACCATTGCTGCCACCAATTTGTCCCCCTGTGGTTGCCAGCAGGTGATTCAGAGGAGTTAATGTAATGTAAGGAGCTCTGGCTTTGCTCTCTGTCAGTGTTTGTCAGCTTCCCTGAATCACTGAGAGAAGCAGGTAAGACCAGGGGTCAGGCTCTTTCTCTGGACTGAAACCCTCCCCACTAACTACTGAGGAGGCTGATCAGCCTTTGTGATCACATTTAATGAGTTGTTTAGTAGTCTACACCCACTGAGAAAGTCTGAGAGCCAGAGTCAATATAATTTACATGCTGCCAGTCTTCCACTTTTAAAGTGTTTATATAATTTGAATAAGTGAAGAAACCTCCCCTGCTCTTTTTGGGGTGATTGCACTGCCCAGACAAGAGTGCAAGATCTATTGTGCCAAAATACCTGATTTTTTAAAACTTTTTTTTCTTTCCTTATTTCAAGTGGTTACTAAAGATACTCTGTATGGATCTCCAAGAGCAATATTATAAATTATTCCTGACTTGCGGCATTTGCCACCACTGTTATTTTGATATTTTGCATGAGCAAAAAATTGAGATTCACAAACAGTTCAGCCAGCAGAGATCAGAATCCAAGATTCCGCTCTTTCATCTGCACAGTTGCCCTTTACTTAGCTAAAGTAGAGTTGAATCCACTCAGACCTGTGATTTCCTTATTTGGACTGCCCACCAAAACATCTGACAAGACAGCCTTTGTTCTTTTATTGTTGAGTAATCACTAGTTGTTTTTCTCCCTCCTCACTGCTATAAACAATAATTTTATGTTTTCAGTCAAAAATAGTAGTAAAATTGCTTTCCCCTGACTTCTAGCAACAGAAAAGTAACTTTGTTGCTCAGAAAGGGATGGCATTATCCCATTAGGGGAAGTCTAAGCTGGCTTCTGCATTTACATCAATTACTGAAACTGGTTTACTTCTAGAGGAAACAGTCTCTTGCATATCTAAATGAAGCCCTATCAGTAAGGGAAATATTTCTTTATCTGTGTTTGTACTAGTTTGAAATCAAACCAGTGAGAGAGCAGGAGTCAGAATTATAATTTAATAGGGAAAGAATTAAATAAATAAATGCAGTGGTACAAGAACACTGACAAAGTCAGAATACAACCTGACACTCTATGGTGGTGGCAGTCCAAGCAAAGTAGTTCTGTTGAAGCGGTGATCCTGTAGAAAGAAAAGGGTCTGAAAGTCCAGCAGTAGCTCTTGTCCTCTGGGAGTCCAGTAGGTAAGCGCTTGTGTGATGTTCAGAATCTCAGCTTGTATCCAGGATGGTTCCTCCCTCTGGGTGGAGCATCTCACAATGGGATGGTGAGTCATGAGATAAGGCACTGATGGGCCCATTAATGGGAGGTAGTCTAGGAGTGAGTTATCTCTGAGTCATGGGACCAGGCATTGATGGCCCATTAACAGCAGATAGTACAGAGGGAGGAGGCAAAGAACACTGCTGCTCCACTTGGTTTCAACAGCTCACGAAGATGGTAACAGAATATACTTCAACCCAGGGCAGTGTTACCTCTTGGAGAACTAATCCAAAGCAGAAGTAAATATGTTGCAAAAATACGTATCTAAGGAGAGCTTTCTTTGGGCTTGGAAGCACTCTGTGTAGAATGGTTGCTTTTCTATTGTCATTGTTTCACTTTCATACATCTACTCTAAACTCCCCAGTGACCACAATAAATAAGAATACTGTATTTTGAAGAGAGGTGGGAAGACAGCTATCTTAAAAACTGCTTTGAAAACTTTATGACTTTAGACTACAAGCACATCTCTTTGTTTTTTAATTTTTCTTTTTAAGAGCAAATTCTTTAGAATTAAATAGTTAGGTTTCATGAGCAACTGTGCTACAATCTGCTCTCTCTGTGTGCGTGCATGTGTGTGGGCAACAAAGGCGAGAATACGTAAATTAGGGGAAAAGATTCCTGAATTTGATGGGGTTATATTGAGTGGTGAGCAAAAGCAGAAAAAGTAGTTTTTACAAAGATTCGATGGGATGTTCCTAAGGAAGTTGTAAAGAACTTTCCTGAGCCTTGCATCAAGGTCTGGGCTTAATTGCACTCCAGTTTTGAATATGGTTTGAAATTGTAAGGTATTTTGTTTTATCCTAAGACTGTCCAATTCTTCTTACATGCAGATGTCAGAGATGGGTAGAGAATTGTCGAAGGGCAGATTTAGAAGATAAAACTCCAGATCAACTCAACAAGCATTACAGACTGTGTGCTAAACATTTTGAGACTTCTATGATATGCAGAAGTGTAAGTAAAAACAAGCATTTGCTTAGTGCATCTTGCAAAACATGACTGACATTTTTCACCAGAATGCTGCCTTTTTGTCTTTGAGCTCCTGGGTAACTCATCCCTAGGAAAATTAATCTTAGTCTTAATTGGGACCACGGTCATTGTCTGGGGCTCCACACAGGCTCACAGCCATTGAAAATCAAAATGAACAGTCAGAGGAGAGAGAAAAAGCAGTGCTCCTGCTGATTTAAGGTGTTTGTTGAACATTGGCTCTCACTGCAGTGCATTCCACATGTTTGTTTTGTTTCACTAAAGGCTACAATATTATATCTGTTTATTGGGTGTAAGTTTGCATATCTCTAATTATTTAAACTTATTAATGTCCTTTTACTGAAGTGTGTACATAGTGTGATTTGGTTGAATTACACTCTGTTGTGGCCACAAGATTTAAATACTCTTTACATCTGTCAAGCTTTTATTTCCTGTTACATTTTTATTCAGCTAAAATCAAGGCACTATTTTCTGTTAATGGAAGTAATAGCTTTCAATTCTTTTTGTTAACCAGATAATGTGATTTTATCAGTTTGCATAACAGTAGGAAAGGGTGGACTTGGGAATTTGTATCAAGTTTTAATTTCTAGGCTGAGTTTCACTCTGGTACATAGGCAAAACCAATCTTTTAGTTATGAAGGATAATTAAAATATGCAGGTCAAACTCTGAACCTGGTGATATTACATGTGATGGGGTCTCTAATTAGCCAGCATCCCTGAAACAAATGAAAATTTGAAGTGATGATAACTCTGAAATGAAGCTGTGTGAAACTCCCTTTGTTTGAAATGTATTTCAACCTAGTGGCAGATGCCATCAGTTACAATATTGTACTTAGTGGAAATTAGCCAGTACAGATAACACATGTTTACAGTATATCCAAATATAAAATTTTACTTAAAGTACTTTTTTTAACTGGGAGCATTTATATGATCATCTAGAAGTCTTCTTTTTGTTAATTCACAGATAAATTTTCCTTCAATATGATCTTTCAGTAGTGTTTTGTGGACTTCACTGTTCTACAAAAAGAAGAAATTGAACATTTTCACAATGAAATGTTTATAGAATTATGAAATAAGTGATAAAACACAATAGTAACAAAATGTTTCCTTTCTGATGCATAAATGTCTTTTTATCCATAATGTTTATTTTTTAAAAAATCATAATATTGCAGTAAATTAAAATTGTTGCATCCAAGGTCTTTGATATGAAGATAATAGGGAGAAAAAAAGCATTTGCAGTTTGGGTTGGAGTTTTCCATAGTATCTGTCTTCTCACTATCAATGTTCTCTTGATATCCTTGAAATGTGAGTTGCTCAGCTTTCTCTTTGGTAACATCAGAAAGTCAAAGTACTTTAGAATAATAAAATAAAGGAGAAAAGAAGGAAAGAGAAAAAAGGGCACAGTGTCTGAAATTTCTCAAAGAATGCCCTAATCTAGATGTCTGTCTTCTTCCAGAGCCCATACAGAACAGTTTTACGGGATAATGCTGTGCCAACTATATTCGATCTTACAAGTCACCTGAACAATCCCCACAGTAGACATAGGAAAAGGATAAAAGAGCTGGTAAGTTTTGAATGTAAAATTACTGGTTTAATATTAAAAGAAAAAAAGACAAGCGAGTTAATGTAAAATTTAAAAAAAAAGTAAAAGTGAAACTTTTACACAAAAATGTCAAATAATAATATTTAGGACTTGAGTGTTTGTATTTTCTATACTGCCTATTCCTGTATATTTTTTGTTAATTGTAAATTAAATGCATGATAAAGGTTTAAACTACTAAGGAAGTCTTTAAGAAATAATTAAATTTGTTGATCCAGAGCTGTTGATCTGGAAAATTAAATATGTTGATCCAGAGCTGATTCTTTCACCCAAATGAAATGTATAGTTTTCTTTCCCTTGTTACTACAGTTCCACCTGAATACAACGGATGCATGATATTCCAAAATTCTTGCTGCATATTGATTGTGATCTTTGGTTCACCCATTGAACTTTTGAAATCTGAATCAATTCAAACATGATTGTTTTAGCTTATTGTTCTGAAAAGATAATCCATGGATAAAACCAAGATTGAGAAATATTTTTTGTGGGATTGTGTCTTGTGTGTCATTTAGGGAGAAAACGTCTCTGTGGTTATAAGTATACTGACAATTAAGAGGAATTCAACTCCTAATCTCTCTTTATACTTGAAAAATTGCAGACAATTTTTAAATACTTCTTTGTGAGTTTGGCTGCATCTCTTGACTGAAAATGGAGTTAAAGATTGTTCTGTCTACTGACAGTACATTATCAAATTGCAGTAGAATCTATTTAATGAAATGTATTTACTAAAAATTATACATATTGAAGAACCTCCTAATACAACTGTTCTAATGTAGTTAGTAAATATGTGTCATGGCAGCAATAAACTACCTTAAGAAGCCTCCTGGTCTTAGAATTTCTAGCAGTTTTCGGTAAATGTTAACTGTTCTCATCTACAGTATTTGTATCTGATCTTGATCTCTTAATATTTTAAGGTCACGTGTTAGACATTGTCATCAACATGAGTTATTTTTGTTTGTTTTTTTTTTAAGAGTGAAGATGAAATAAGAACATTGAAGCAGCAAAAGAGTAAGTGGCAAGAATAATTGAGATAATAGCTTAATTTGCTAAGGCTGACAAGGTAATGCAGGACTCATAACTATTAGTTTGTGTATATCAGGAGTATAATTGAGTTTCTTCTTGATTCAGCCAGCCAGTCTAAATTTTTTTTAAAATAGTCATTCACTTTTAAACTGGAAAGATTATCCTCTGGTAACTTAAAGGTAATGAGTAAGCAATTGTTATGTTTTATTTTTGACACAATATTTCTCATTTTGTAGTTGATGAAGCTTTTGAACAAAAACAGACAACTCAAGAATCGAATGAAAACAATGAGCAAAATACTGTCTCAGAGGAAGGAGGGGAAGAACAAGAGGAAGAAGCTGTCCCCTTAACACTGGAAGAAAGAGAAAACAAAGATTACCTTAAATCATTATTTGAAATTTTGATCCTAATGGGTAAACAAAATATTCCACTGGAGGGCCATAATGTTGATGAACTTCCAGAAGGTATTTTTACTTCAGATAACTTTCAGGCTCTACTGGAATATAGAATAAACAGTGGTGATGAAGTTCTGAGGAAACGATTTGAGATGACTGCAGTCAACCTTGAGTATTGTTCAAAAACTCAGCAGAAACAAATGCTTGAGATCTGTGAAAATTGTGTTAGAGAGGAGACACTGAGGGAAGTAAGAGACTCGCACTTCTTTTCTATTGTCACTGATGAAGTAGTAGACATAGCAGGAGAGGAACATTTGCCAGTGTTGGTGAGGTTCGTTGATGATTCTCACAATCTAAGAGAAGAATTCTTAGGGTTTTTACCATATGAGGCTGATCCTGAAATTTTAGCTGTTAAGTTCCACGCGACTATTACTGAAAAGTGGGGTCTAAACATGGAGTACTGTCGGGGTCAAGCCTACATTGTCTCCAGTGGGTTTGCTTCTAAAATGAAAATTGTGGCTACAAGACTCTTGGAAAAGTATCCACACGCTGTGTATACGCTGTGTTCCTCATGTGCCTTAAATGTTTGGCTGGCAAAATCTGTTCCCGTTATTGGTGTTTCCATTGCATTAGGAACAATTGAAGAAGTTTGCTGTCTTTTTAATCAGTCTCCACAATTACTAGTAGAACTGGAAAACACAATTTCTGCTCTTTTTCAGGACAATGAGGAGAAGGGTAATGAGTTGAAGAAGATCTGCCATTCTCAGTGGACAGGGAGGCATGATACTTTTGAGGTTTTAGTGGACCTCCTGCAAGCATTGGTACTGTGCTTAGATGCTGTGAGCAGTGACTTGTCTGTCAGGTGGAACAACTTCATTGTCAGTCGAGCGTTTGTACTTTCAAGTGCATTAACAGATTTTGATTTCATTGTCACTATTGTAATTATGAAAAACGTTCTGTCTTTTACAAGAGCATTTGGAAAAAATCTCCAGGGACAAACATCAGATGTGTTCTTTGCAGCTGGCAGCTTAACAGCAGTATTGCACTCTCTGAATGAAGTGATGGAAAATATTGAAGTTTACCATGAATTTTGGTTTGAGGAAGCAACAAATCTGGCTACAAAACTGGATGTACAAATTAGACTCCCAGGAAAATTTCGCAGGGCACAACAGGGGAACTTCGACCCTGAGATGACATCAGAAAATTACTACAAAGAAATCCTAAGTATCCCAACAGTAGAGCATATTATTCAAGAATTAAAAGATATTTTCTCAGAACAACATTTAAAAGCTCTTAAATGTTTATCGTTAGTGCCCTCAGTCATGGGACAGCTCAAATTCAATACGTCTGAGGAGCATCATGCTGACATGTTCAAAAATGACTTGCCCAATCCAGACACACTTTCTGCTGAGCTTCACTGTTGGAGGATCAAGTGGAAGCACAGAGGAAAAGATATTGAACTTCCAGCTACTATTTATGAAGCACTTCACTTGCCGGACATAAAGTTTTTCCCAAATGTTTATGCATTGCTTAAAGTCTTGTGCTTGCTTCCAGTGATGAAGGTGGAGAATGAAAAATACGGAATAGGGCGAAAGCGCTTAAAAGCATACCTGAAAAACACCTTGACAGAACAAAGGTCAAGCAACCTTGCTTTGCTGAACATAAACTTTGACATAAAACATGACTTAGATTTGATGGTGGACACTTATATTAAACTCTATCCAGATAAAGTGGAATTTCAAGACTGTATTCCTTCAAACAATTCTGAAGTAACAGACGATGCCTAACTTTTTAAGCTCTAACCAATCTGTTGAAACAGCTTGTTCTTAATTAAGTTTCAAAGCTGGGGGGAAAAAACATTAAAATCTTTAAAAATCACTGCAATTGTGTTTCCATTTTATGCCTTGGACTGAACAAGCTGTGGTCAATGACCTAAATTATGTATTGTTAGTCCATACTAGATGTGTTTGGCAAACAAAGTCAAGCCTGGCACAAGCCCATGCTCTTGGCAGAGATGCTTTCTACATCTGATTGGCTTAACTAGGTGCTTCTTTACTTTATTGCATTGTGGAAAAAGTACATTATGATTGCAGATCTGATGAGACTGTTACATATTCACCGATAAATTAGGATAAGAAAGAAATTCAAAATATTAAAAAGAGTGTAATCTGTTTCAGTTCTGTTACTTAGGATTTTTTTAAAAACTCCAAACTTTTAAGAAAGTCTTTGATGTATATTTAAGTGGCATTTTGGACAGTGGATTCAGCTATTGCATGATCCCCATGCTGTGGACAGATCTTGGTGTAAAGTGAATGTCAGTGATATAGGGGTATGTTTACGGTTTTGTTGGAAGAGTCAGCCTCTTTAATCTCTTGATGACTGTTTACATTCCTTTGTGTCAGACACAAAACTTTTTTTTCTTTAGGGTTAACAGGCATGGCAGGAGTATTTAAATTCATAAAAGACACTAAAAACTTAAAATTTATTCCACAAATATTTAAATCTGTTTGCCTGGACTCTGACACAAAGCCATGCATCTTATAGTATGTTTATTTGTAAACTCACTCTGGAAAGATTAAAATAAGAGTTTGTTGTTTGTCTAGAAGTAAGATTGAAAATATTGCTGTTATTTTTGGTGAGAATGAAACATTTTTGTACAGTTTACTGAAATTAAAAATAAAATGTGAATTGCTTTTTACATATTGGATTTCTTAGTAAAAGCTGTGCCTCTGGGAATATGTTCTGTAAAGGTGCCTTTTATTTTAGCTATTTTTTCTCCATTGTTTTTGCAATTCTAGTGAGTGGCATTGTCTGAAGACAGAGGAAGCTGTGCGACAGTACTGCTGTTCTGCATGTTCTGCAAGGCTTTTGAAAGTATTTTGAGATAGCACTAACTACAGTGCTTTTACTGATGGAAGTTCTGTCTATCAGACAGAAAGAGATCAAATTTGAAATGGTTCAAAAGTAGAGTCTTGCAGTTATCCTGATGCCAGACAGGTTTATAACTTATTTATTGAATCAAACATCAAAAATCAAATGTTTTGGTTTTTTGTTGGAAGGTATCTTAAAGCTCATTCAGTTCCACCCCCTACCATGGGCAAGGACACCTTCCACTAGACCAGGTTGCTCCAAGCCCCATCCAACCTGACCTTGATCACTTCCAGGGGTGACGCAACACAGCTTCTCTGGGCAACCTGTGCGAGGGCCTCACCACCCTCACAGCCAAGGTTTTCCTCTGTGTATCTAAAGGAAATTTTCCCTCTTTTAGCTACAAGCCATCCCCCCTTGTCCTGCTACTACAGTTCCAGATGCTGAGTCCCTCTCCAGCTTCCCTGCGTGACCCTTCAAATACTGGAAGGCTCTGTGGCATTTCCACACAACCTTCCCTTCTCCAAGCTGAACAGCCACAATTTTCTCATCCCGTCTCCATAGGGGAGGTGCTCCAGTCCCATTACCAACTTCATGTCCTTCTTATGTTGGGGGTAGGTAGGGAAATTACAGTACCTTTTTATACTTTGCAGTTGCAGTGAGAAAGGTCCCCAGCAACAGCAAATTGAATGATTCTAAAGACTATGAGTTCTCAGTGCTCTAATGTAGTCAAAACAATAAGATCAAATTTGGAAAAAAACCCCACCTTTTCTAAGTATTATCTTTTCTTTCCACTGGGATTTGTATATGCTTTCTGACATGCTTTCATGTTATTGCAATTGTTGTCTCAATAGTAAAAAGTGTTTTAGCTAATAGCTTTCTCTGTTCCTTGGAATATATGAAAACAGTTCCCAAATCTTGGTTAATGCTATAAAAAAGGCATTTTAAAATTAGGAGTCACATGGAAAATTTGCTCTTTTTAAAGACAATCTCAATTACAATTTTAGTAAAATAAATTTTTAAATCTTTCCCATCTTGGAGTTCTATGCTGCTAAACACAGCAACATGGTGGTCACGATTTCAGAGATCATGAGTCCTGTGTCATTAAAATCAGGTTGGATGAGCCCAGGTTTACAGATGCAATCAGAGAAGGAAAATTGGTATCCAGTGCCATAGAATTGGCCAAACGAGCTGAAGACTGCTTTCTGACTTTGTAAATGAGGCCTTTCCAACCAATGTACTGAGACAAACTGAAGGAGGGAAGTGCAGTAAAGCTCTCCTTAAGTTACTTAAATGTCTGCTGGAGCTCAGCTGAGACACATGCTTGTGATAAACATTGCTAATTAGCTGGTTAAGTCTTTTGGTATTGCACTGCCTTTCATAGAGATATTTAGCTTGTCTGTAATAAATCAGGAGCTCCTGTTTTATTACAATTTGATTTGTCCTTCTGGTAAGGAATCCCTTAATTTTTTGACACACAGTGCATCACATGTAGGAGTTAGTCTGAATATTGATGATTTGGTAGGATGCTGAAAACTAAAAGAAGGGAGATTAAGATGTTGGGGAAAATTCTCATCTATGTGGGTGATAAAATACTGGCACAGGTTGCCCAGAGAAGCTGTGGCTGCCCCATCCCTGGAAGCGTCCAAGGCCAGGTTGGACATTGCTTGGAGCAACCTGGTCTAGTGGGAGGTGTCCTGCCCATGGCAGAGGGGGTGGAATGAGATGGTCTGTAAGGTCCCTTCCAACCCACCATTCTGGGTTTCTGTGATTGGTCTATGATGTGGAGGAGCAAAGGCATAGCAGGTTGCAATGATAGATGCCCCTTTAACAGGAGAGGCTTCTGGAGGAAAACTTTTTACTGAAACGATGGTGTTTCCCATATGATTTCTAGGGGTGCACAGAAAGAATGCAACAGAAGTGTAATCCAGTCATACAATTTTGCTAGAGCAGGTCTGAGACTGATACAAATGTATCTGAAAATGAAACAATCACTGAAGATAAACTTTGATTCTGTTTTGTTGAAGAGATTCTGGCGACAGGGAATTAGTTTTTAAATATTCTGTCAGTTCAGGGCAGTGTGTATTTCCAAGGTGTATGTGAAGTATTTACCTTGGCTTGACCTGGCATTTTGGCACATTCTATACAATGAAGTGATTGGTCTGTTAAAATTAGTGTAAGTATTGCTACTCGGATATAATTGTAGTAAATGTGGATTTCCGTAACTGCTCAGCCTATCATGCTCTGCGAAAGCAATGCTTGTTTTAATACACAAAATCTATTTCCTTTTCCCATGCACAGAATTCCTGCTAGAAACCACTATTGATACTTAGAAAAGGAACATGTATAGTTTTGTCTCCTGTACTATTATTTCTGTCACTGTCTTCACAAATCCTGTATCTGCTTGTTTCGGTGCCAAGGTGGTGCTGTAAAGAAGTGGAGGAGCAGAACCACTTAAGGATTCTAGGTGTCACTATTCTGTCTTCCACACTCGCTTTCTGTGTAACAGTGCAAATCTCAGAGTGGCCAGAAACATCCCAATTCCTCTTAAGCAGAGGAAAATAAATCTTTTTATTGTATCTGTTTCAAGAAACAGCCACTAACCTAGAATAAAAAAAAAGGTCTTATCCCAAAGAAGCTTAACATTCAGTCATTTCCAGACCTGTAATGCTCCCTAGTTTCCTTAAGGAAAACAGTTCCAACAAGGAATAGGAATCTCCCCAACATTTTGTCTAAATGTAATTAGTGAGACATCAGTGAAGAAAAATGGAGTTGGAAGTTTTAAACACATCTACAGCAGTTTGAAAATATGTTCTTGTTCTTTATAAGCTTTCTTTACTTCAAAAAATGACACTGTTAATCAAAGAGAATTCCATGTGCATGTTCTATAACACAGTAATTGTTCGTTTTATTATTGCCATATTGTGCAGTGTTTCTAATTATTTGTCTTCCTGCAGCAAGCTTGTTTTTTTCTTAAAACCATGTCTGTGGGTCTTCTATTTTCACTGACAAGAGTTATCCTTGGAAGTGTCCTTGCAGGCAATGAGGGTACTAGTGCAGTTTGTTCAGGGAAATTGAGAAACAGCAGTGAAGAGCAGATGTCCCTGTAATCCCCTATTCCTCTGTTTTGTAGTGTCCCAAAATTAAATATATCAGTGAGTAAACTGGCCATGTGACTGCTCATGTGATCTTAGGGTAAAGGATACTCTTGTGTTGCATAAGGCTCCCAATGCCCCACCATGCATGGTAGCTGACATAAATACTCTAGAAATAAATTTGTTTTCTAGTTGTAGAACTTGGGATGCAGAATAGATGATAGCTGCTACCGTTCCCCAAGGCCACCCAAGCAATCTACAGACTTTCCTGAAACCCTCATGGCCACAGGCTCCAAAGAGCAACACTATAATAAAAAGATGGTTTTCAAAAATTGTTATTTTACATAGGCGCCTTAACAGGTGACTTCTTCTTACTACAATGCCATGCTCTGAGCCTGGCACATGGAGTCCCAACTGGGGCCCAGGCTTCCCTTGCAACACCCAAGAGAGGGGCCTGTGGCAGCTCCACCTTTATAAAAAGGTACTGAGAAACACTGATTTACATTTAAAAATTGAGATCCCTGTGAAATCTGCTGGAGGCAGCTCAGCACATCTGCCAATAGTTTCAGATGTCTCGTGGCATCTTGCACTGAGGGGACTGCCGAGTCTCTCATCACCTGTGTCAGTCTGCAGTTGGAGCTGGGACCACACACACCACTGTTAGAGTCAAAATTCAGCTTCTGTCACCTCTTCAGCCAGCGAATGTCTGAGGATCTGGGCAAAGGATTGCCTTTCCTTGCTCCTGGAAGAACCTCTAGGAGATTGGGAAGAGACTACCTTTTGCATGGCCCCTGAACCTCAGGGTGATTTCTTAGCAAGTAGATTCTGGCAGCCGAGTCTTCAGCATCTATTGTCACCACGACATAGAGATCGAGGGGAAGAACTCACCAGGACCTTGGGGTTTTTTGTTCTCTCTTACTCCCAGAGCACCACTTCAGTCTTCATAGCTGTTTCCTAGTGGAGCATTTCCTGGAAGCTCCTGGTGTACACAGACACTTCTGTACAGTAAACACTTCCTGTCTTGGTGAAGGAAAAATACTTGGGAACTACTGGAAATGGGTTTGGGTTGTTAGGGAAGTGGGAGAGGGGTGGGGAGATACGTGAGAGAGGTCAAGGGCACCATATCATTGGTAGTGTGATGCTGGAAGCTGGTATGAATTCTGCACCAGAAATAAGTCCAAACGGAGTCCTGGTCTTCTCCATCTCCACCTGCAGTGGTGGAGCAGGCTTGGGCCAGAGGGCTTTGTGCTGCTGACTGAAGGGAAATCTCACACAAAGCATGGAGGAGAGGGGGCTGCAAGGAGGCTGATGGTGCTGGAGAGTTTGAACTTGTGCCTGTCCCAGCGGATCCACCATCACACAGGCAGCTAGATAAAGGCACACTTGACCTCCTTCCTAAGCTGGGGGACTTAGTAAGTTAAAGGCAAATCATCTGGTTTATTAGGTTAGAGGTCACTTCAAAGACTGCAGCACAATTATAATACATGTTGTACATATCCTGGAAAGAGTATTCATGGAGAAATAGGATCTCTATGGGCACATCCTTACTGTTGAACACATCCTGCTGAAGAACAGCCTTGGCTATCTGCCTGCAGAGATCAGGCTTAGCAGGATTCAAGCCTTAACTCTTAGTTTATTGTGTTGAACAGCTCTCGAGAAGAGGATGGGGTTTGTAGGAGGTACAGTATGAAGTGGACTGTGCTATGAGATGCATTTCCCCACCAGGGAGTGAGGTTTGCTGGCTTTGCTTTGGTGTGAGTCCACTCTAGGAATAAGCAGGAGTATCATGGTCTGGCCTGAATTCCTCCCTGAAGGAAAGAGACAGATGATATCATTGTTGGCGTTGTTTGGACATCATGAATGTATGTAGTCAAATGAGAAAAATATGGGTTTAATTCCTTTTTTAATAAAAAAAGTAATGGAAAGCTATGTATGCCAGGAACCTCGCCAATAAAAGTCTTTACAGCCTGGAGAACTCTTTTCCTAGCGAATAAGCACTTCTAAGTCACTTTTTGGTTCATTTTTTTGTGTGTGTATGTGTATATATAAAATATGCAAAGCCAAATGAAGTTACTTTTTTGTCTTGCAGATGTCAACATTGCTGAGCAATGCTTTAAGAAGAAACATGGCCAGAGTGAAGGGCACACAGCTTATTCCTGGAAGACTTTGTCCACACAGCTCCTCCTGAAACCCTGTACCCTAATGTTCAAGCACACAACTGTTTAATTAGGAAAAGACTTGAGCCTAAACACGTGCTAAGTATTAGATAGTTTCTACTTCACTCTGGAAAGATTAAGTGGAAGTGTGCAATTGAGCATTAACTTTGAGACATTTCGATTTTATAGTACAAGACTACACTGTCCAAAGCAGTGTCATGCATAAGGCAGGAGCTGCAGAGATGGCAGAAAGCTTGCCAGGTGAGAAGAGCTCTCTTTTTTTTGCTGCTCTTACAAACCTTAATCCCACAAGTATTTCACTGTTGCAGAAGACATGTTTATTGAGAAACCTGTGGCTTTGGTGTCGGTTTTGGCATAGATAAAGGCACCCTTCTGTGTGATTGTAAAAGCTGGGTTTGCAAGTACTTGTGATATGTATCATTTAATGTCAGGTGCTCCTGTATTTTAGACTGTTTCATATTCTTATTCTAGCAACAGGGATAATGGAGCAGATTCACAAGTCTAATCCTGATTCTTTGCACCCTTTGAGCAGGACAAGACAGCTATAACCTGGATGCAGTTTCCCCTCTGAGAGTGCAACATTCCTCCTGGGAAACTTCAAGGGAAAAAAAGTGCTGAAAATGCAGAGAGAGTAATTTTCTCTCCTATTTACTTCTCCGAGTTGTGCATAAGCTCCTGAACACCTTGCTGGTGTGGTCCTTCAAGTCTCACCGGTCTTCTTTTCTTCCATAATTGACTGATACACAAAGAGCTGCAAGGAGGACAGGTCTTTTTCCAGGTCTAGGTGCTATTTTTCTGTGCCTGCCTGGCCCATAATTTGTGCCCAACTTTCTGCCCTCTAAGATCATGTGTTTTGAAGGTCAGTGTTCTTAGCTGCCTGTGTTTTATATTTCCCATTTGGAGATGTATTGAAAGGCTGTGGGGTTTAGAAATTGTTTAGTACTACCCCTCTCTGTAGAAAGGAGCGTGAAATTGATGTCAAGTTGGGCATGCACAGAAAAAGGCAGGAAAAAGCACAGATTTTGAAAATCTCCATTCAGGAAAAAACCCAGCATCTCAATAGAGCACTGGGGCTGTCCTTGTTTAGTTACCTTTGTATTTCATTTCATTCCATTTCATTTCATTTCATTTCATTTCATTTCATTTCATTTCATTTCATTTCATTCCCCGGGCGGTTTTCTGTAAATACTGTGAAACTCAAATCTTTCTAAAGAATTTTAAAATTTGCCTTTTTGATATATCCACTCATTTTAATAGTGGATTGGAGAATAGAAAAATCAGACTATACTATGTTTCTGCTATTAAATATTATATGTGTTGTATTTTTTCCTATTTTAAGCCTTTTCTTTCCCCCTTCCCAAACTGAGGCCAACAGTCCTCCATTTTGTTTGCCTACAAAGTAACCTTCATAATTTCAGTTTACATGTTAATCAGCCATTGCTTCTGATCTTTACAAGACTTTTTTCTATTCTAACCATGATATATTTGCAAGATGTGTTGGGTTAGGTTTACTGTCTAAATAAACAAACCCCTAGTTTTTCTCACCTAGCATTCTCTTTTTCCTCTCATCCTAAAATGATGCTTTTATGGCACCCAAATGTAGATAACTGGCAAGTTTCTCTTCACTTTTCTTCAAATACACATATTCTTCAAATATTAAGGAAAGATTTGTGCTTTCCTTCTGCAACCTTACCTGTGCAGGGAACTAGGCTTTGGGGTAAAGGTGACCTTATACATCTCAAACTGATGAAAAAATGTTCTAGGCTGGTGTGTCTCCTTATCTTCTCTGCTCTGGCTCTCAGCTTTTAAAATGCCGATTTGTATCATTATGTGCCACTCCCTACTAATCTGCATGAATGGTTTTGCTGAGCATAGCCTGCTTCGGTGTCATACAGGCCTCTGGTCTTTGCAGGCACTTCCTGTGCTTTGCCTGTGGTCCAAGGCAGACTGAAATCCAGGAACCTGTAGTTGAAGTACTGAATCCCAGATCAGTTTGTGTTGGAAGGGACTGTAAAAATAATCCTGTTCAACCCCCTGCCATGAAGAGACACCTTCCACTACACCTCATTGCTCCAAGCGTCATCCAACCTGGCCTTGAACACTTCCAAGAATGGGGCAGCCACAGCTTCTCTGGGCAATCTGTGCCAGAGCCTCAGCAGCCTCACAACCAAGAATTTCTTCCCAATATCCCACCTAACCCTGCCTTCTGCTGTGGGAAGCCAATCCCTCTTGTCATTTCATTCCAGGCCCTTATTCAGAGGCCCTCTCTAGGTTTCTTTGAGCCCCTTTAGGCACTGGCAGGGGCTCTAAGGTCTCCCTGGGGCCTTCTTCTCCAGGCTGAACACCCCCAGCTCTCCCAGCTTCTCTCCAGAGCAGGGGTGCTCCAAATGTGGTATAACTTTCCAGAACAACTTTTGAAGGTTAAATTGCAGCATCTGGGAAGTATGTTCTGAAGCACGCCTATCTCAATAACTCCAGGAATTTTGCACATACAAAATCATTTTACATTTACCTCAAATTAACCTGTATGGAAACCAAAGTTTATTTGCCCACTTTGCATACTGAGTGAGAAGCTGTCACTGCCGTATTTTTTTTAGTATAGGGGATTTTGTTCTTTGCAATTTTTTAATAGAGGAAGGAAATGTAGGAATGTCAGGTCTAAGGTGACTGCTCTGTAATGAAACACACATTTTAAATTGTCATGGGAAAGCAATCCCAAATTGTTCACATACCAAAAATGTTTTTCCCCTCACCCTGCTGCTGTAACACTTGTTACTTATCTATAAAAGTAAGCAAAGACCCCCAGCCCTAGGCAAAAGGTTCACTCACTGCTCCATTCTGTCTTCACTCTAAATCAGATGAGCAATGTAGTAAGTTCAAAAAGCGAAACAAAACAAAAGAAAGATTTAATTTGTCTTTATTATAGAAGTGAGTTGACACTCCACAAGTTTCTCAGCTGAAATTTTCTCTAAATTGAGAAAGTTATGTGTGAATTGCATTGCTTTCCTGAATGGTTCATTCAGGTAGAATGGAACTTCGTTTTTAAGATGAAGTATTTTAGTTTGATGATATGTAACTACAAATGCTTGTCTTAATCTGTCTTCAATTTAATGCTGAGAGGGTTAAAAATGTATAAATTTTTTACCCTCAACAGATTGGGACTTTTTGTTCTAAAAACATATTTTTATTATTATACAGGATTATTGTTGAATAAAAAATACCAACTATTTTATAGTTGTCTTTCCACAATTTTCTCAGCCCAGGAGAAGTAGTGAAGTCAATGATATATCCAAATACCCCTAAAAAAATTCCAAAACTGCATACTCATAGCTCTTTATGTTTTAGCACATTGAAATATCTACTGTGCAGCAGCTCTGGGACAAGCAAGGAATGCAAGACACATTTTTATGTGATCTAGCACAACTCTTATATGTAATAGGATATTACTAAATTGTCTGTAAATGAAAATCGTAGTGGAGCTCTGCTCAGCCCAGCTCAGCTATCACAATACTTCAGGAAATACTGATTTGCTGAAAATAGAGATTAATTTTTTTTTTATTTGTAATTAGATTACATGGGAGGTAAGTTTCTGAGTCAGCTTTGAATATTTAATAATTTGAATGGATGTTACTCACCTATGCACCTTCCTTACACTCACACTCCTGTCATCAACCTGTTCCCACCTTCTTTTCTGCAGAGGAACCATCTTTGGGTGTGTTGGTGTGAAGAGGAAAATGTGAAGTGGAACCATTCAAACACTGCTGTCACTACGAGAGGAGACATGCTGTCAGGGAGAAGTTGCTTAAATAACTGTCGTGGGAATGTAGGGTGTAACTATTCTATCACCATCTGTTAAACCCAGGAGGGGCAGTTTCCTTATCTCTTCCACACCATCTTTGCCCAGAGAGATTATCTTCCATTAATGGGCTATTGAGCCTGGCTGCATGACTGATAACATGTTATCATCCCATTGTGAGAGGCTCCACCAGGGGGAGGAGCCAAGCATTCCTGTCTGGATAAAGCCTGAGATTCGGAACAACACAAGCAGCCTTTTTCCACTGAACCTAAGAGGAAAACCAGGCCCTTTCTACCAGCACTGGGCTTCCAGGAGAAAACTGCATCTTTTTCCACTGGACCTCTGCTTCAACCGAGCCACCATCTGTCACTCCAGCACTGCAGCCACCCCCTGACCAGAGTGCTGCCAAACACCCTGACTAACAGGTGTCAGGTCGTATTCTGACTCTGACAGTGTTTCGTTTGTATTAGTACATTTTATTATTAACTAGTAAAGAATTGTTATTCCTGCTCCCATAGCTTTGCCCGAGAGCCCTTTATTTTCAAAATTATAATAATTTGGAAAGGGAAGTTCATATTTTCCATTTCAAGGGGAGTTTCTACTTTCATTACCCTAACCTGTCAAACCAAGACAGTAACCAAAGACACATTGAATGAATTTCTCAGATTCTTCCTCTTCCAGCGATCCTTCCTTGTCCACTGCTGACAAACCATGAAACCAAATTGATATTCATGTTGGAAGGGCCTGTCTCCTTAGTTTTTATAAATACCATGAACTGAACATTCATTTACCCCAAACTAACTCACCCCTGCTACCCATTCCCTTTAAGTATTATTTGTCTTATTTCTGCTGTGTCTCATCATGTCATATCTGTAAGTAATACTGGACTAGAGACATTGTTTTATGGCACTAGGCAGGGGTTTGGGACACCTTGATAGAGTGTCCTGGTTCACTGCAGATTTTTCATGTGACCAGATGGAGGTCATAATTCCTTCAGATATTTGATAACTGGCCCTTATATCACAGAGATTTTATGAAAACAAATAAATCAACTGTGTAGAAAATATTCCAGAAATGGGGGTCATATGAATATCTATGATTAATATCTACACAATCTTTTGCATACAGAACACAGTGAGTCCAACTGTGTCCCTAGCCAACCAGGAATCCTGGAGCCCTCTCCTCATCTGCAGGAGTGTTCATTGATCCTGCTTCCAAACTTGACCTGACTTGGGCATGTGTGCTGGCAGCCCCAAAAGCCAGCTGTGTCCTGGGCTGATCCCACAGAGTGGGCAGGAAGGTCAGGGAAGGAATTCTGTCCCTCTGTTCTGTTCAGGTGACACCCCACCTGCAGAGTTGCCTCCAGCCCTGGGGCCCAACATCAGAAGGACATGGAGCTGCTGGAGCAAATCCAGACAAAGCCACACAGATGCTCTGAGGGCTGCAGCCCCTTTGCTCTGGAGACAGGCTGGGAGAGCTGGAGGTGTTCAGCCTGGAGAAGGCTCCAGGGAGACCTTAGAGCCCCTGCTGGGGCCTAAAAGGGCTCCAAGAGACCTGGAGAGAGACTTTGGATAAGGACCTGGAGTGACAGGACAAGGGGGAATGACTCCCCACTGACAGAGGACAGGGTTA
The DNA here is from genome assembly GCA_013400515.1 of Erpornis zantholeuca. Taxonomy (NCBI): domain Eukaryota; kingdom Metazoa; phylum Chordata; class Aves; order Passeriformes; family Timaliidae; genus Erpornis; species Erpornis zantholeuca. The sequence goes on from VZTN01018122.1 coordinate 91,346, forward strand.
GATGGGATATTGGGAAGAATTCTTGCTGTGAGGGTGGTGAGGCCCTGGCACAGGTTGCCCTGAGAAGCTGTGGCTGCCCCATGCCTGGAAGTGTTCAAGGTCAGGTTGGATGAGGCTCGGAGCAACCAGCTCTGTGTTTGCAACCAGCTCTACCTCTTTCCTGAGTTTATTTGCTTTTACTTTTAGAAATAAACTGTGCCCATATCCCATTATGGATGAAAAATTACTGATGACTCTCTTCAGTTTTTTGCAAAGTGTCTATCTGTCACTGTGATCACATAGGATTGGGGTAGGGAATGGGAATGGGGACATGGGGACTGCTGGTGTGACAGAAGAATTAAGCTGGTTTGAAATTAGCAGAGCCAATGAAGCTTCATTTCATCTTCACTTGTGTTTCCAAGGGGAGCTCACCTGCCTTGTTTCTCTGTCTGATAAAGGATAAGCCCACATCCAGCTGTGTGCACTAGTAAAGTGAACTTCAGAATCTCTGTCTCTTGTGGCTCTGCAGGACCCATCTTCCTTCCCCATTATAGAGTTACCATTGTCTGTGACTGTAGAATAAATGCAGAGTAATGACCACAGATTTTAATGAAGGTAAACCAGATTATAAACCTGATAGGACAAGAGGGGATGACTTTAAACTGAAGGAGGGTAGATTGAGATTAGGAAGAAATTCTTGGCTGTGAGGGTGGTGAGGTCCTGGCACAGGTTGCCCACAGAAGCTGTGGCTGCCTCATCCCTGGAAGTGTGCCTTGCCAGGATGGACAGGGCTTGGAGTAACCTGGTCTAGTGAAAGGTGTCCCTACTCATGCCAGGGGGATAGAAGAAGGTGATCTTTAGGGTCCCTTCCAAACCTTTCTATGATTCTATGATTCACCACAGGTGAAATGGCAGTATTTCCTACTCCACTAAGAAATTTAATTTTGCCATTGCAAAGGCTGGGGTTGTTTTGTTTTGTTTTGTTTTTTAAGCAGCTGCCAAAGCTGAATAGTGATCGATTTGTGTCCAGTGAAGAACAAACTTGGACTAAATGGAACAGCTGCACTAAGATGTTCCACATAATAGGTAATATGAGGCTTTAAACAAAATCCAGTGCCATCAAAGCTAAAATACAAAAAGCTCTTACACATATTTAGAAAGAACAGATGGAAAAAAATTCTTATGAGCTCTATAGCAGAATCATGTCAATCAGCCCGGCCACCATGGCATATAGAACCCTTCACACATAGGCAAAAAACATAACCAGAACCAGACACAATAGTGATATGTCCAACTCCTCAAAAAGGAGGAGAGAGTCAGGGTGAACAGCATCTTGGGAGGATGAGGATAGGCAGGAAGCACAGTAGTTATGATGCCTTAAGTTTTAACTTTCATATTTTTTCAAATCCCATACTGCCTAGTGTAACTCTGAAGTTTCTTGTAGCTCATTAGCTGCCACTCTCTTATGCTAAGATAAACATAACAAAGCCTCTCTAGCTCACTCTTCAAGGACACCCAGACTGTCCTAGGCCCAAAAAGTGTAAACCATCATCTTGGAGAGGGAGGTAAGCTTGGGGAAATTCCATAATTAGCTAAGGTTTTAGTTGGTGAATTTATGCTGATATGCAAATAGACCAAACCTATAAAAGTGTGAAGAACTCGTGACCCGTCATCCATCTTGGGATCCACTGAGGCAGGAGCTGCAGGACCCCCAGGGTGTACCTTTGAAGGCCTTTCAAATAAATGCCTACCTTTATTCCCTTATTTCTGTTTAATCTCTGTTTTTAGGTAGCTGTTTAAGGCATCAGTTATAGCGGTGTTTTACCTCCATAAAGCTGGAGTTTGGAATATATAGGAAAGCATAATTTCAAGACATTTTTTCAACAGATGTTGAAAAATGCAATGTTGAGCTCCCAACCAGTCCTGGGAGATAGAAGGTGATAACTGAGCTGTCCAAAGAACGAAGCAAAGCTTCAGTCCAGTCAATTCCCCTGTGTTTTTCAGTGTTATTCTGCCACTAGATGTCCTGCTGACCTCACAGAGTATGGGATGAGCTGCTTTCCCTGACGAACAACAGAGACCCGAGATGGAAATCAAGCTGTAACAAAACCTGCTTGTAACTTTAATTCCTAGGGGATGGTTTTAGATTAATAACACTTCTTAACATAAAGAGTCAGTGATAACTTCCTCATTTGATGCTTTAAATGGCTACCTAAAAACAGAGATTAAACAGAAATAAGGGAATAAAGGTAGGTATTTATTTGAAAGGCCTTCAAAGGTACACCATGGGGGTCCTGCAGCTCCCGCCTCAGTGGATCCCAAGATGGACGACAGGTCATGAGTTCTTCACACTTTTATAGGTTTGGTCTATTTGCATATCAGCATAAATTCACCAACTAAAACCTTAGCTAATTATGTAATTTCCCCAAGCTTACCCCTCTCTCCAAGATGATGGTTTACACTTTTTGGGCCTAGGACAGTCGGGGTGTCCTTGAAGAGCAAGCTAGAGAGGCTTTGTTATGTTTTTCTTAGCATAAGAGAGTGGCAGCTAATGAGCTACAAGAAACTTCAGAGTTACACTAGGCAGTGTGGGATTTGAGAAAATATGAAAGTTAAAACCTAAGGCATCGCATTTGCCCCCTTTTTTCAAGTGTCACATTGGGAATACGACTCTTTCTGTCATCCATCACTGGTCCTATTTCAGAGCACCTGTTTTCTACTTTGACATTTTGATTCTCTTCTGCATCTCATCTCCCTGGTGGTCTCTTTGCTCCTTTCCAGGAGGTTTGTTCTCCTTCAATCTCATATGCATGAGTGCTGCAGACTAAGAGCAGCTCACAGCTCTGTGTTTCCATTTATTCTTGATAAAACTGAGAATCTTTCAACACCAAATGGCACCTTCCCAATCTCAGTGTATTTCCCATAACAGTTCAGGACAGTGTCCAAATGCAAAGAAATTCCAGGGATGCTCAGAAGCCTATTGCAGGGGAGGAGCTTGGAAGAAAATATCAAGAGTTCATGTTTTAACAGGCTTCCCTCAAGATAATGGTGAGAATTAGAGAGTTTTATTCTCTTTCCATTATTTAGCTCTGTATCTCAGTAATGATTATCAGAAAGGAAGCACTGAACAGGATAGGTGGGGCTTTGACAAAATTCTAGGACTGACAAAAAAGGTCAATATATCTTCTTAACAAACATGACAGCACACCCAGCTGAGTGTAATACCAGTAGCTGCCAGAGAAGAAGGTGGGATTGAGTTGGGCTGGTCCCAGCTGATATGGCATAGGCTGATATGGCATCCCAAGTAACATACCTGAGAAAGGAAGGATGTGTGGGTGTCTCCTCTCTACCTGCTCCCACTAAGGGAAAACCTATGCCTAAAACGGATGTGTATTTGAGTGGAAATCCCTCTTCTGCTTTCCACATTTATTCTCTTTGCTTTCTTTATTATGATTTGGGTCATCAGCAAAACTTGGCGTAGGACTGAGTACCATGGGCAAGGTAATGCACTGAACATCTCCACTCCTCAGTTTCACCATATTAAAGCAGAGAATAGCAATAGTGACCCAAAGAGCTTGTGACATTCCAATGCTTGACAAGTCCTGGGGACAGAGATGTCACTGTGATGCATGAGGTCCTATGGCACACCAAGGAAGAAAACTAGTAAGGTTTTATGTGCAAATTGTGCTCCAGCACTAAGACTATTACCAGGCATCAAATAGTCAAATACCATACAAAACCCCCTGCCCTTAAATCTCTGATTTTATCTGCAGAATTAAATGGCTTTATCTGTGCTTTTTCCTAGAGAACTGATAATGCCCTTAGCACTTAAGAGGAATTACATGGGGATTTTTCCTTTATTTGAAGTCTGGTTGAGTCTATCTTAATTATCTAGTTTGGTCTAATTTGTCATCTAGCTCATTGACTTTCATTTAGTGGTTCTTAAAACATTCTCAAAACCGGTTGGCGAAACAACAGGTCACGAGTTCTTCACACTTTTATAGGTTTGGTCTATTTGCATATCAGCATAAATTCACCAACTAAAACCTTAGCTAATTATGGAATTTCCCCAAGCTTACCCCCCCTCTCCAAGATGATGGTTTACACTTTTTGGGCCTAGGACAGTCTGGGTGTCCTTGAAGAGCGAGCTAGAGAGGCTTTGTTATGTTTTTCTTAGCATAAGAGAGTGGCAGCTAATGAGCTACAAGAAACTTCAGAGTTACACTAGGCAGTGTGGGATTTGAGAAAAATATGAAAGTTAAAACTTAAGGCATCATTCACGCCAAGAACTACCCATCCCAAAGGTCAGTGGACACACAGTGCGTATGACATTGTCATAAATTGATGGTAATCATAATTGTTATCTCACTGCAGACAAGGGCTGGTGCTGGATAACTGAGGCAAAAGGAAGTCATCCACGGAAGTGCAATCTGCACGGCTGAACATGCTTAAGGAGACAGCAGGAAGAACAAGTGAGGCATTCCCAGAAGAGGGTCACAGGACTTTGTTGGGTAGCCCACCTGGAGTGGATTCGTTTAACCCCGGTGATACCCTGCTCTCCCTTTTATTGTGGGAGACCACTAGGTGACTACCTTATGCTGGACTTAATTATGTGAAAACTACTCCCACCACATCTCTTACAGAGGAAAAACTGGGAAATTCCAGCCATGAATGTTCAACTGACAGCTTGTAAGATACACAGCTAACAATCAGCTTCAAGTGTGAGGGGTGAGAATAGAAGGGCTGCCTGGGGTGCCAAACTAGAGAGATTATTTTAAGTGGATTAAAGGAAAAGGAAACAGAACCTGATAATTTGGGACAGCCCTTCTCCAGGATGGGATCTGCTGGGCTGTGAGCTCACATCTGCTGGGATGCAGCAGGAGCCACAGGGACTGGATGTATGTGTGCTCTAAGGAACAGTCTCAAAACAGGCAGGAGACAAGGTCATCTCCAGCTCTTACTTTGTTTTAGAAGAATAATAGTTCCTTTGGAGATTATTTGGAGTGTTGCCAAAGTAATGCAGTAAGCCATGGAGCAAATCTCCAACTGGCCTTACTAAAGGAGGTGATTTCACTACAGCGAATACATGAGTCACACTACGAACTCCCACCTTTGTACTCTGACTTTGGGAACCATGAGGTGGTGCAGTTATCCTGGATGTCAGATCACAGCTGGCTACACACTGGCTAGGTATCTTCCCTAAAAGTGTGTCCACTCCCCAGCTGCATAACTACAACCACATGTTAAGGAGTTGATGCTTTATACACGGTTTAGCTGCATCACCTAACCCCTCTTATGTTTTGCCTTCCAGGGGGTCAGTGAGGTACTGTGGGTGAAAAAAGCGCAATCAATCATGTTGTACTCTCATGTTAGCAAGTCCACCGCTTGCAGGGATCCCTTTCCTCTCCTTTTCTAAAATAGGACTTTAAAAAAAATAAACTAACTCCAAACGCATTTTATGTTTCTCCCCTGGAAAGCACTACAAAGACATCTCTTGTTTTATTAGTGAGTCAGGATGCAAACTAACAGACACAGACCACATGGTAGAAGATGGTGGTGGTGGCTACCCTCCCTCTGCATGCCCCAACTCCACTAGTGGGAAGAAAAGGTTGGAGAGCTGTCTCTTGTTTGTGAGTAGCGCTCTTTGCTCTCTGTCTTTGGGTTCTTTTTGGGCTTGCAAAGGTGTGGTAGGTCCAGGGCCCTGGCTGATTTCCAGGGAAGGGGAATGCACTGAATATCCTCAGGGTCCCCCTTGGTCTGAACTGGAGCTGGCTTTTTTCTTGCTTCCTCTTCCCAGTGATTGGAATGCTTTGCAGTGTTCTCACAGACTGCCCCAGAGGGGGTGCATTCCAGTGGAAAATCTGCATCTGCTCATGAACTGAGACACTGCACATGCAGAGAGGACAACTCAAATGCTGTGTTTCATATGAGCTCCATCTTGTGACTAAAAGTAATTTGGGCTTCAAAGAGCATTTCTGCCCTGGGATGCTGTATTTGCTCATGCAATGGCTGCAACTTCACTCAGCCTAGAGTTTGCCTTCCTGTGGTGAAGCTGAAGCATATGGATCCTCTCCTGCTCTTGGCAGTCAGCATGGCCATTGTGCAGTGTTACATGCACAGGTGCTGTGTGGTGCCGGACAAGCACCATGTGGGAAACATGCCCTGCCAGGAAGTTGTGGTATTCATTCCCTAGAGCATCACAGATCTCAGGCGTGATATGATTTTAACTCACCCTCCTTCCTCACAGTCATGTTTTGCTTTGTCTATAAATGCCCTTTCAGCACTGTTGGGCGCTGATTCTTATCCCCTGTACACTTGAGAGATCAAAGCAGCCAAAAAAAGGCACCTCCAGACTCTGCTGTGAGTGGTCTGCTGCCTTCCTGTTCTGGCCATGTTCCACACTCTCCTCTGAAAGCACCACACCAATACTGTCTCCTCTCTTGGCCAAAAGTGCAGATCTCCAGAATGTGACACAGACTATTGCTGTCCATGACGGCCAGTGGGTGCAGATGCTGCCTTTGGCTCCAATGTAGAGCAAGGACCAGAGGAGACACTTTTCTGGGCATGTCCTTCTCTACTGAAGTGCTTTGCAGTGGCCTTCCAAGCTCAGTACAGTGACCACTATATCTCATCTCAAACATCAACAGCTTTTTGGCAAGGGTTAGACCAGAAAAGTCCTTTCATGACACTGCTTCACTTGACAAGCACTGCACTGAAGCCACCATCTATGCAATGAACCTAGCATTCCTCTGGACACCTCACAAGTCCAACTAAATACATGTGAGATCTGAACCTCCCTTCAGAGGTGCCTTCCTCCACTCATCAGGTGCCCAGAGCTCCTGAAAGAACATGCTTCAAGGTGCAGTTAATTGTATTTAACATTTTCTTCACATTCCAAAATTATTTCCCACCTTCCTCAGCAATTAATGTGATGCTGGTTCCAGGACCAGTTACCCAAAACCTAGCACCCAAAACCACCTACTTGGGTGGGCTGAGATGTGGAGATATGATGCCTCTAGTCCTCCATTTAATCTCTGGCCTTGGGACAGTGCACTGGAATCAAGGATGGGGGCAACTGCTACAGCAGGGACCTGACGACCCTTGACACCTCTGGCTGGGGTGCACTCAACCTGCCCCCAGCACCCCTGATGCCTGACCCAGGCATGGCATCTGCTTTTGCTATCAGCTTCTGGTTGTGAGACGAGCCCTACAAACCTACACATTCCTCCTTGCTTACACATTACAAGCTTTATTTGTTTTAGTCAAAGGGGGTCCTCATAATTATTAACATATTAAATTATTTTTACTCTGAGTCACTCAACTCAGGCATGGAGTGATCACAAGGATTGCTTTACTGCACAGATCCAGCCCCTGGAGCATTAGCACCACCAAGTAATCATTCTTTGCAGACTGAGTTCTCATTGATGCTGGTCTCATAGCCTGCCTTTCCTCTCAGTTTAAGCTGTTTTTTGCTTTGCTCAGAAGTGCTGGCCTTCACAGGAGTAAAACTGGGCACATTCTGACAATTTTCAGGGCTAAAGCTTTGCATGCTGAGGTTGCTAACTCTCGAACAGCACTGGCAGGGAATGATGTTCATCTGAGCTGTGCTCCAGCCATGCACCTCAGGGAGGGTGTTAGTCCATCTGCCCTCCTCAGAAACTGCATCACGCCATCCAGAACCTCCCCTTCCAGGCTTGCCAGAGAGTTGATGGCCTCCCACAAGCAATCACAGCAGACTGCAATTAGTGGTGTTTGTCTGAGGAAACTCATAACTCTGCACTTTCACATGATTTATGAGGCTCTCCAGCCTGGGCTGGCCCAGGCGTTGCAATCATTCCTAGCCTCAGCAGTTCACAGTGAGGCTACCTGGAACTGTCTGTGTGGTTTTCTCCTTTGTTGTCCATCAGAGCTTTGGAGGGAGGTGCTGCGCATGGAAAATACCCACCATCAGTCCATAAGGTCTAGACAGTTTGGATGGGGACCAGACCCATGTATCTGGGATACTTTTGCATTGGGATGCATCTACACCATCCTGAGTAAACTTGGTTCCTGCTGACTCCTCTGTGACCTGGGACTTTTTCCCTAAAATACGACAGGGCCCTGTGATCATGAATTTGCACTTGGACAATGCTTTCAGGCATGTGGTGTGACTCTTTGGGATGGTGCTATGCAGGGCTGGGAGTTGGACTTGATGATCCTTATTGCTCCTTTCCAACTCAGCTTATTCTGTGATCTGTGATGCCTTGGTCCTGAGCATTTAGGAGAATTACTGTGGCTTGTGAACAATAATTAGTTTAACTCTGCGTCCCAGCAGTGATGTGAGATTGCATTAGCCAAATCTGTAGGTACAAGAAAATTGTGGAAGGTCTCAAGGATGCACAGAGGAGGCCTTGTCAGGGCTGAGAATTGAGCAAAAAACTGCAGGCTCATACAGAAGATGCTGGCCCTTGCTGAAATACATATTTAAGAATAAGATTTTGGTTAAATATGTGCATAAATATTTATTGAGAGAAAAAAGAAGAGGTGGGAAGAAATAAGTTTCACAAATCAAAACCTTAACAATTTTAAACAAATTAAATCTTTAATGAGAACCAGAAAACTGATGGTATTTCAAAAGTATATAAGATAAAGGTCAGTCTCTGCTTTCCCTTGAGGAAAAAGATTGGAAAATAGTGATCAAGCTGTTCCTACTAAGGTTGGGCTCTTGCTCAGAAAGCCCTCCTTTTTTTAATCTGCATTTCTGTTAGCGGATTCTAGTAATAGCACTCTAGTAATAGCATTCTAGCATTCTAGTAATAGCAGCACTTCTTTTGTCTTGGTTGATTTTACTGCAGACTCCAGGAAACAGAGCTGGTGTCATGGCATGTAAAGGCTTGTCCCTATCAAAGTCTGTTTCTAATCTTGATTGGGAATTTGGGTGGGCAGTGATCGCCCCAAAGTCCTTGTATTTCTGGTGTTGTATTGTTGATCTAAAATTTTGGTGTGTGTCTTGAAGCAGACCCCAAAAGCCACATGGCCACAAGCTGCTCATGATACCCTGTAAGCACAAGATGCAGGGGAAGGGGCAGAAGATGCGCTTGGAGCTGATTTAGCTCCTGTACCTTAAGTACAGTCTGATCCCTGTGATGGCCATGTATGACTTCTTGCCAAGAACCATTCCAGCTTCACACCTGCTTTCTTGGGATAGACACAGAGGAGAAAAAGCAAACGCTTAAGTGTGGGGTGAATTCCCAAGCTCAGCTCTATCTTTATCCAGTCCAGGGAAGAGTTTGGCTGTGAACATAATGGGACTCCTCTTGTTTAGACATGCTGCAAGACGAAGTGATAACTGGGAGAGTGGTACCCAGCTCCACTTGTGGATGCTGCCATCAAGGAAGGAGGGACTTGCCCTAGGTGGCAGATGACAGTAGCTGGAAAGTGCCATAGGAGGCTGGAGAGATGCATGGGAAGAAACACCCAGTATTCCAAATGTGCAGGAGGTGGGAAGAGGCATCATGTTTGCTTCAGCTGCAGCAGCTGAGCATCCTCTCAGGACATGTCAGGATTTCTAAATCTCTGCAGTATTTGAGCCTGGGTTATTTTAATCCAGATGGGCTGCCTGAGCAAATTGCCATTTTGTTCTAGCAAAATGAAATGAAAGAGTATGAGTTGTGGCTCTCTCAATGCTGCTACTGCTGAGAGCTGTACCAACACTGCATCCTCCACCCACCACTGCTCCCCATTCTCTCTGCAAAGAACCAGACAAAGCTCCTTTATTGCATAGCCAGAGCAGAGAGGGGAAAAAAACAGAGCAATTAAAGCCAATAGTATTAAGGCAGAGAAAACCACAAAAATAAGTGCCTGCAAACCCAACAGTGCTAAACCTATCTGCTGACTTCCCTTCCAAAAGCAATCTTGACCTGAGCCAGGTGGGAAAACACCTGTAGTTGTAACCACCCCATCACGAAAACACAAAACAAGATTTTTTTTGATTTGAGCATTTGATTGCAGAGCTTTGCACTCGATTCATTCCCCTCTACAAAATAACAAAGCCAAGATGCTGCAGGCAACAGGCTAAAAAGTCTGGGAGTTTCACTCCCTTCAAGTAAGTTTTGACACAGTAGCTGCTTCACACCCAATTAATTACTTCAAGCACCAGATTATACTTGCAGGATCCAATAGAAGTGATAATAGGAACCAATTAAATTAATTTATATTTACTTTGTAAGCATATTTTCCTTTAGTAAATATTTGCTTTAATTTGACAGATTGGACTCCAGCATTCTGTTTTTATTAAGAGATACAACCCTAAAACCAGAGGATGAAATCTGAACCTGTAAAGCTATGAAATCCTTCCCTTTCAAGTTCAAAACCTTGTACGACATGAACTTTAAAAAAAACCAAATCAGAATGCATGCATGTCTTGGACTAATAAAAATATACCATGAAATATGTGGTAAAGTGCCAGCACGTCTTGCTGGAAGTACATGAGCATGAGCTGGGTTGGAGCTGGTGGTTGACACAATGTTCATGCCAGAGCTTGAAACAGAGATAAACTGGTGGTCGCAGCTGGCAGGCTTACAAAACAGCTTGCATGGGAGAGAGCCATGCTTTGACGTCATCTGCTGTCAGGGAACTGGCTTGCTAAGTGCAGCAGCTTAAAATGGGATGGTCCCAGCTCATGCTACTATATTTTGTCATGAATCATAAATGGTTAAATACTTTTGTGTTCCACTAGCACTGTCTGCTACTTTTTCATGCGTTTGGCTGTTTCTACAGCACATACATCTAAGAACAGCTAAAGGCCATTGCAGCTTTTGTGAACTCCATACACAGTAACTCAGAAGTGAAAGATTTATACACCATTGCATTACCTAATCCACATCTCAGGGAAAGCCCTAATAAAGTATAGCCCCAGTCAGCTAAAGAAGGGGAGGGGAGTGGCCTGCCGTAGACAGAGAAAGCCATGAAACCAGACCTGTGCCCCAGCGTGGAATGCTGTAGGATTTTATACCAGTTAGCCTTCCCTATCCCACTGGCAGTCCTTCCTTCCTTTCCTTTTCACCTCCAGCACTGTCCTCACAAGCCTCTGATGGTTCATGAAGTCCTTCTTCTCACACAGTCAAACTGTTCCTGAAATGTTTAAGCCTCCTCTTCCCTTCCCTTCCCTTCCCTTCCCTTCCCATCCCTCCCCTTCCCTT
>VZTN01018122.1:110606-141070 GCA_013400515.1 Erpornis zantholeuca
TTTTTTTTTTTTTTTTACCTTACAACCTTTTGTAAACAACATTTCTCTCCCTTTCACTCCAAATGCATGGAGTGCATTTGCTGTAGCCTGTTTTGCCTGGTTGTTCTTCTTAAAGCTTTTCCCAGTGGTGGAACACAGCCATCTTTCTTATAGATGTGGTATTAGCTACAAAAAAGACACATAGTTTGATGTGGCAAATTCTAGTATATTACCTGAATCCATTTCTTAGGAAGAAATTATGTCCTTTACATGCATGGAGTGCAATATATGGACAGTTCCATCTCTGATTTATGGCATCCTGTTGCATTCAAATTCACATCACTATTGTATAACAGCAAGTGGTCTTTAGTCTCTCCCTGTTGCCAAGTTGTTCTTTGCCAAAATAGTGTCTGCCTTTGAAATGGCAATCATAACATAATCATGAGATAGGTAGGAGAAAAGTCCTATTGCAGACAATGAATATAAGGACATATTCTAACGAAAATCCTTGCCCAGCAGAAAAGCAGTTTGTGGTGTTCCCACAAAGCTATGACCAAAATCTTCACTTGTCCTTCTCCTTTCCCCAGTTCTTTTATAATATTAACATTTTATTTATAATTTCTTGTTCATATTTGTTCAGATGAAAAGGAAGAAATACAGTCTCCTCCATTACAAATGTGTACTTCTGGATTGATTTTCCTCAGAAAATAATTTAAACTCTTTTTAGAAAGGCGAACAGAAAGCGATTTAGGTTTCTCTTGAGAAAAGAAATGTGAGGTGCTGAGTTGTTATGAATTAGCCTAATTTGATTTAAGGAGAATAGAGTGGAAATTAGGACCTGGCATCTTTCTTCTTTCTCAGATGTAATAGAAGATGGAAATGATAAAATAAATATTAAAAATATATATTACATGATACAACAGAGATGCTGACAGAGTTGTTCTTTAATCATACTGCTTATTATTATACATGGCTTTAATATCACAGGAAAACCCCCTCCTACTTATTTTACTAATTTTTCAAGTTCCAGAAAATGAACCATAACTTTTGTTATTCAACCACTTTCTCTTAATGGGAAACCTTGAGCACTTCAATCAACTTCCTTCAAGCATCATTTTTTAAATCTGCAAAAACCGCATTTCTCTACCTCAGAGCAAAGAGCCAGACTTAAGAAAGATCACCTCCCAGCTCCAAAAGATTATTTTGGGAATTTTGGGGTTTTTTTTAAACCCTGGACAACGTTTAAAATCAAAGTGCTTTGAGCAATATTATTAACAAGATGGCTCCAGAGATATTAGAGTGGGAAGGACTGGGGGAATTGTGTGCAATATTGTGTTGTGTCAGTGTCTGCCTAACTCCAGTGATGACTTTATTTATAGAGGCAAAATTGCTCATCCCATAGCAATATGTTTGGCACAAGCAGGAGGAATTAGCGCTTTGGTAACCAAATGCACTAGTGAGCAGCAGAAGCATTGGGAAGGCTCGTCTGAGTGAGACTTGCTTGTTTTCACTTTGGCACCCATCTCCAGCTCCTGCTGAGCCCATATTAAATGAAGCAAAAAATCAAACTGTTTCATACCAGTTTCAAAGGAGGTGAGTTTTCACAGCTCCCTGGTAATTTCTAACAAGCTGTGCCTACAGCAAGTCCCTTCTGAGTCTGGCACAGCTGTTGTCAGCTCTTCTACCAAAAACTAGTAGCCTATGACTGACAGTGTATAAAATGAAGTATTGCTCTAATTTTTTTTTCTTGGTTTTCCTTGCTTGATGCAAAGCCCACTGTAGGTCCCTTTGTTCTCAGTGAGAATGGCGATTAATCATTTTTATAATGAAAGGCAGACTTGAAAGACCTCCCTTGGAGATGAACTAATGTGACTGCAGAGTGGGCTGCAGGAGTGGTGGGCAAGTGGTCTGTTTTTTTTTTCCCCTTGCTATTTGCTTTTATATTATGAAGGACATATTTTGGACTGTGCATGGCAAATCTCAGCCAGGCTGAAATCAGTGTTTTCACCTACTGAATATCAAATTGCCTCTGCTGACGATCAGCATTCAGCACTGCCACCAGGCATTTCACAACACATTAATTAATCTGGAGATCCAGTCAAGATACTTTGTGATCCTGGCAGTACTAAATTGCCATGCTTTGTGCCATCTCATCCTGAATGCAGCCTGACATTTCACATCAAGAACCCAGACCTCCTCCAGTGCTGATGGATAATGTGGTTCCAGCAGAGCATGTTGTGACCAAGACAGATCCCTGTGGAACCTCAGAAGGCCTTTTGTAAATGTGGTCTGCAGTTGGTGCCAGCTTTCTACCTGTTGCCTGGTTGGCCTTAGCTGCTGCCCAAGAACAAAGAATCCAGCTGCAGCTTGTAAGTGAGCAACTGAAGGTGTTTTCTATATTTGCCATACATGTGTATTACTTGGGGTCATAGAATGCTGTGGCTTGGAAAGGGCTTTAGAGACCATCGAATTCCAACGCCCCTGCCATAGGCAGGGACATCTACTAGAATCAGGGTGCTCCAAGCCCTGTCCAACCTGGCCTTGAACACTTCCAGGGAAGGGGCAGCCACAGTTTCTCTGGGCAGCCTATGCCAGGGCCTCACCACCCTCACAGCGAAGAATTTCTTCCTAATATCTAATCCAAAATTATTCTTTTTTAGTTTAAAACCATTTCCTCTTTTCCTATCACTACATGCCCATATAAAAAAAAAGCTGTGCTCCCTTTATTGTAAGCCTGCTTTCATCACTGGAAGCTCTAAGGTTTCCCTGAAGCCTTTTCTTCTCCAGGCTGAACACCCCCAGCTCTCCCAGCCTATCTCCAGAGCAGAGGTGCTCCAGCCCTTGGAGCATCTCTATGTCCCTTCTCTGGACGGGGTCCAACATATCTGTGTCATTCTCATGTTGGAGACCCCAGAGCTGGAAGCAGAACTTCAGGTAGAGTCTCATGAGGGCAGAGTAAAGGGAAAGATTCACCTTTCTTGACCTTCTGGCCACCTCTCTTTTGGTGCAACCTATCAGTGCACCATTCCCAGAGTCACTGTAATACTGGGGCAATGCATGAAGCAGAGAGAGCAAGTTCCAGGTCCAGCTCCCATGCCCCAAAATCTGTTCAATATAAAATCCTCTCATCAAGGGCATATCATATATTAAATAGATACTACACTTGGCCAACATCAGCAGACCAAATATGTCCTTTCTTTTTGCCTGGCTCCTTCCACGGTGGATAGATGCATGTAGATGACCCAGCTGGTGACAATACTTATCAGTGTCTTGTTACTTAGCCTGGAGCTTGTGAAAGGAAAAAGCTATAGAAAAGCCACTTCAATTCTCCTTCTGCTCATCTTTGGGACTTTTCAGACTATGTCAAGCTCTGTCCCTTGCTGGGGTGGGACAAATTCATAGGAATTTTTGGGTCCAATCCAAGAAGTGTTTCAGCCTTTCTTGTCCCAGTCTAAGATGCTTCCATGATAGCAACATCAGCTACCTGAAACCAACCCCCCACGCCCAGCAACCAGCAACACAAACCGAAGCAAGTCCCTGGTGCCAACAACATTTAAAGACTCCTTCAGAACTATAAACTACTGCATTATCAGCTGTGAGGCACATGTCATCCCTCAAGGTTTGCAGTAGTGTAACTGAGATCCAAACTTAGAGACAGTGTTTCACATTCTTAGAGACAATGTTTCACATTCTGCATGTCAATGACCTTGAGAAATATGAAGTTTTTTACAGTAGGTAGCAGTTATTGGAGGTTTTTGTGTTAATGTGGAAAATAAAAAAGGTACAGGAGGAGAAAAATTATTGCTCTAAAATAGACTGCCTCCATTCACATGCTGGCTGATTGCATACATCCATTTTCTGCAGTGCCAACTCCTTCTCCTCATATAGTTGTATTTCCACTTGGCTTTGTTCCCCAGTGTAAATCAGCCAGAGTCTGGCACAGTGCTGGTGTCAGCTATCAGCCTGGTGCTTGGTTTCAAAGTCCTCAAGGTTTACCAAAAATAAACATATAGGGGGGCAGCAGGTAGGTGTCATTTCTTCCCCAGACTCTTGGCAGCTACCTGAGACTCTTGTGAGAGGGTCTTCAAATAGTGTTGGAAAAACCCTCCACATAACTACAATAATTTAAGTAAGTAACTAGCCTGGAGAATATCAGAAGACACACAATTGACACAGCAATGCTTTAAGGTAATCTAAACACAATTAAAATGCATTAGAGTTTCTGTGTTTTAGTTGTTGTTCTGTGCCAGTTCAGGATTGGATGGGAGGCTTATTCCATAGGGAAAACCCAGAGTATGATTCAAGTCTGGGAGGTCAGAAGGTATATGATGAGTTTCTCTTTTCTGCTCGCTCTTTCTTCTTCATGTTTTTTCAGTAAGAAATGAAAGAGCCTGAGGAACAATACCTCTTTCCTTCCCCATGAAGCTATCATGCTTTCCATTTCCCACCAATGATAAACTCTGGGGTTTTTTTTTCCATAGGAAATGAGAAAAACTCAGAACAGTTGAATAGAAGCAAATAAAAAAGAGTAGATTTTCTTTTTCCATTGAAAAGATGTTTTTAATCCCCCCCCAAAAGGTCTGATAACTGTTTTACCACCCTCTTTGCAATTCACTCCTTTCTTTCATTGAGTTAATCAATACAACTTGTTCAACTCTGAGCATTTCCTACCAAAGTATAACCAGCACATAACTTTGTTGCTCCTGTTCCAAACCTGCAGAAGTCCTGGTGTGATGGAAATCTTACCTGCTAATCAGTAGCAGATTGGTGTGCGCATAAGGAAAGTTATCCCCACCACAAACCTGCCTTTCAGGAGCTCTCCTTACAGCAGAACTGGGTGTGAAGATTTCTGTCCTGCTTTATGCCTCAAATGGGATACCAGATGTGGAGAACTTCTGTGGTTCATCACCACAGAGACACGCCTGCAAAGTTATCTGACTGCTCATGTCTGGGTGTCATATGTATGGTCTCTGCTCCATCACCCTGTCCATCCTCTCCAGGAGAAGTGCATGTAAAACTACTGTAATATTTACAAATATTACAAAATATTTACTGTAAATAGGCTTTTGAAACAGATGACCACATTAAGGGCAATGACTGGGAAACCAATCAAGCTCCTTGTGTGTGGAAACATGAAGTTGGACCTGCCATGAGTGATCCTTTCAGTGACCAAATCCCATTGCCGCCCCATATCAGTGCTGGGTTTAAAAAAAAATTCTTTCTGAACCTGGTGGGGAAGGGGCTGCTGAAACCTGCCTTCTCTCAGAGGACATTCATTTTGGACATTCCTCCAAATTTGTCTCAAACCGGGACAATAGCACATGGGTACACTCAGTTTTGGGATCTCCAATGCATCACTAAGTGCTTCCCTTTTGGTGTGATTCAAAACTGAAGCCATGGCTGCTTCCAGGGGCCACAGCAGGGTCCTGATGAAATCCAAAACTGGGCAATGAAAGTTTTGGAAGCCACAAAATATTGCTCCTGTAGACCCAGCTGAGCCTGGGCCCAAGCTGATGTAGCCAGTACTACATCCCACTGGAGCAGCCATGCTTTCTAAGCCCCAGTGTGCATCTACATACAGGCGATGTACCAAATGACCCACTGCACCACGAATGTGCCAGACTGTTCAATCTGTGCTTGGTGTCCCACCCAGCAGCACATAACTCCTTCTCCTTCTCCTTCTCCTTCTCCTTCTCCTTCTCCTTCTCCTTCTCCTTCTCCTTCTCCTTCTCCTTCTCCTTCTCCTTCTCCCGATTCCCTTTCCCTTTCCCTTTCCCTTTCCCTTTCCCATGGGAAAGATGAGGCCCTAAGTGCTAGGGCTTGTCCACAAATGACTCCACGTTCATAGGATTTTTCAGAAGGCTTATTTATTATCAAGATATTATGAAGAATAGAGAGCAAATCTTTTCTCTCTCCAGCCTGTTAGCTGAAGGTTGTCTGTCTCCCTGACTGTGTCTCTGTCTCTCCAGCACAGTCTCACAAAATATGAAAACAAACAAAGACAAAGCTCTTTCATCGGTCAAGGAAAGCACCTTACCAAAACATCTTTCATATTTACATTCCTTGTCAAAAGATTTCTCCTGGGAAGCTACTAATGTTCCCTTTAGAAATGGAGTTAAATATTACAACTGAAGACAAGTTAAAAGAGGAATTGCTTTCTCCAGCTTTTTGCTGTGATCTCTCCACAACCCACTAAAGAGTCAGTACCACCCTTTTCCTTTTCCTTTTCCTTTTCCTTTTCCTTTTCCTTTTCCTTTTCCTTTTCCTTTTCCTTTTCCTTTTCCTTTTCCTTTTCCTTTTCCTTTTCCTTTTCCTCTTCCTTTTCCTCTTCCTTTTCCTTTTCCTTTTCCTTTTCCTTTTCCCTTTCCCCTTTCCCTTTTCCCTTTCCTTTTCCCTTTCCTTTTCCTTTTCCCTTTCCCTTTTTCCTTCTCCCTTTCCCTTTTTCCTTCTCCCTCTCTTCTTCCCTCCTCTTTTCTCCCTCTCCCTACCCACTGGTGGCAAAAAATGCAAGGTAAAAGCAAGCCATGTAGAAGAGACAGAGCTTTGTTCTCAAAACCACACTTTAAAGCAAGTGACATTTGCCACCCAGGTGTAAATCAGGGTTTCCCCTCACTAGGCCTGTACTAGGCCTAGGTTTGCAGCAGCACACTGTCTTCTCTGTTTCAATTCAATAATGCTCAGGAGTGGTGTGATACCTCTGAGTGTTACAAGCATGAGGATGGAGATGGTGGGATGAACCTTTCTGTCTCTGAAGCTGGCCAGGACAGGGAGATGACTCTTCCTGGGAAGGACACATTAGGGTTCCTTTCATGACACTTAAGGCAAGGATAGATAAATCAATGGCAATTCTTGAGGCTTGGACAGACAGGCTTAGTTTAACCTCTACCTCTGGATGGAAGTAATGCCTGATTGAAAGAAGCTTCTCTGTGCTCCAGGGCTGGACATATCCTTTCACATATTGTAGTGCAAGCCCTGGCTAGGGATGTTCAGTCATAACCTAAATAAAACTAAATGATGTAACAGGGAGGTTTGAGGCACAGATAACCTGATTCTGGGGCAGGTGAGCAGCTGGATAGGACCCAGCCACCCAGCTCTTTTGTGTGTATTCCCCAAGCCTTCTTTATCTTTTTAGAAATTGGTGGAGGAGGCAGGTCTAGAGTCAAAATTGCCTGCGATCTGTGCTGGGAAGACAGTTTCTGACTCTGATGGCTGTTCAAGTGGAAGAGCATGGCATCTCAATATGCTTCAAGCCTTGGGAACTCATTTCATGGCTGGGGTAGAAAAGGGGAGGTGGATTCTCAGCCCCTACCAGCAATTTCTTAGCTCTTAACCAAATTTTTTCTTGCTTACCTAGGTACCACTGGTTGGCTCTGAACCAAGAGAAGCAAAGGGTGATAGGGCCAGTTTTAAAATCAGACATTTAAGAAGCCCTTATCTCCAACTAGGCTTTATCAGGCAGGAAAGCCTTATCCCACCCCTCATCCCCTCTTCTAGAGGCTCTTGAAGCCAGCAACAACAAAAATGTGCTGTACAGGAATTGTTGCCTGAGGAAAAGTGAAATATCACATAAGGGCTCCACCCTGGCCCACCGTCCCCCTGAGCCATTGTCACATTTCATCAGCAGATGATTGCTCATTTTGCAGTAGCTCCTTAGGAAAAGCTGAAGCATCTTCCTTCTCCACCTGGCTCACTGTCTGCAGGGGACAGGTGGATTATCCTGCTGGTAGCCTCCTCCAAAGAGCTCAATAATGTCATCAGGGAATTTTTATGCTGATGGTGTTTCAAGCCTGGCCATATCTGATTCTTAATATCAAAAATAAGTTAGAAACTGTTATACTGTTAATAGTGATATTGTTAAATAGTTAATAATTGTTTTGTTGATAATGCATGTACCGTTAAAAAGTTTGGTTGTTATATTATAAAAGGGGTTAAAAGTGTAGTTGTAAGAAATATGGTTTTTACTGTACTACACCTAAGTAATGTTCACCACCCCCAAGCAAACAAGCCAGCCTGGACAGGACTCTAAGAACCAATCAGCACCTGAACCTTCATGCAAATGAGGGATCCAAAAAGAGGCCAGTCCAAAGAGACAAAAAAACAGTATAAAAAGGGGCATCCAGGTCAGTGAGGTGTGCTGCTCGACCTTGAACATCAGGAACATTTCTACTCTGAAGAATGTAATATATATATAAGTGATTCGTGTCAAATGGAATAAAAGAATTACAAAAATTGTATCAATTGCAAATATTTCTGTAATATTGTACAAGATTGGTAAAGCAGAAATAAACCAAGTAATGCATGGCAAAAGAGGCCCTAGCTGGAAGTTTTAGTTGACATAGTAGAATTTAGAGACTTTGTGGTTAGAGCTGTTGGTGAAAATAGAAGCTTAACATATAGAATAAGGAAATTAGAATGTAGAAAATGCTTGCTTAAGTTGTATACGTGTGGAGAAAAGAGGAACCAGTGAAGACAAGGAGGGATCAGTCAGCAAAGACCACCAGACAGAGACCCAAGGCCTGATGTGTCAGCAAAGACCACCAGATGAAGGCCCAAAGATCTGGCATGTCAGCGAGAATCAAACCTGCACAGGCGCAATGGAACATGTCAAGTCAGCCAAAATAAGATCCATAAAAACCTAGCTGGAATTGCATTTGGTGTGCATGTTGGTTGGAGCGGGGACTCCCCATGCACCCAGCTTGGCCTGATCACTCAATGCTGTTTGCTTGCTTGTGTTTTATCACGAACACGTAATAAAACTTTGATTGAAAGCTATTTCGGCTGACTTAGCCTGAAATCATTTATAACAAGAAGAAGATCCAGTACCAGTTCTGCATCATCCATGCTCGTCGCTGACCAGGAGCGCTCCTGCTCTACTTTCCCTGGACCCGCGGACCCCTCTATGCTTTAGGCCACATAATAAAAGCTGAAATCACTTTAGAACCGGGAGTGCATTCCCGTTTTTAACATTAATGTTTGACTTTAGAGCAGGTGCTGGAAGTGTTTGATGTGGTGCCATTCAAATACCAAAATGTATTCTGCAGAGGGACAGGCTGGATAGAAAAATGGCAGCTTACTTACATACAAAAGCATCCACATTGAGAGTGATGACTGTTATCAAAGACAAAGCTTGACTGACTTCACCTCTCACCAACAGATCTGTAGGCTGCATTCCTGTCTCCTCACCCATCTTGCAGCAAATCCCATCTCCCCATGCAAGGCACGCAGGATGGGTCTTTTGCTCTTTGCTTGTCTTTGTCTAGTCTGCAGCAACCTCTGCTGTTGTTTGCCAACCTCCACAATAACTGCAATAGCTGCTTTCCCCCTAACTTAACACTATCTCTGGGTTTAGCAACACCTGGAAAGAGAATTAAAATCTCTTTTGCCCATTTCCACCTTCCCAAGTCAGTAATGAGCATGCTATTTAAACCCCATGTTCATCCTTCAGGCTCTCCCAGCCTCAAGGAAGGGCAGCAGAAGCGGAGAGCGTCACAGTGCGGAAAAGCCAATTTCTTGAATGGAAAGACAAGATTTGCCCCTCTCTTGCATCCCCTCCTTAGGTACAGTATGTGAGAAGACAGTGGGTATAAATGATTTTGGGATCTATCTGAGCTGGTTCAGGGAGGAGTTTCTGGTCCACTGAGCCTGGTAAGCAGCGACATCATTTCCATCAGCATTGGCTCTGTAGAGCTACAATTCATCAGGCACCTTGATGGGAAAGTGCATTTCTTTGCAAGACAAAGCTGAAGGGAATATCCGAGTTGCAACTGTAAACAATATAAGTTACTGTGCATAGTTCTTTAAGATTTATATCTAATGCAAATGCTGACTGTTTCCAAGATATTAAAACATCACTCCCAGAGGAAGTAATAATAATTACCTTACCTGTAACAATTGCCTTAACAATTTCCTGTAGCCTGGTTACAGTTTAATATTTACGGAACTATACAGTAGGTGTGCATTTATAAACCAGATTCTTAACACTTATATAATATCTTTCTAAATGTTAATCAGTCAATTCTCAGCACCTGAAAAAGGCTTAATTGAGTGGTAAATAAGGAGAATTATCTTTATACCTCTGAGGATAGCCAGAGAGCAAAGGGAATGGAACTCAAGCACTTAAATCTTGTACTACAAGATATCATCACTGTCACAGGTTTGGTATGTGTAGGTACACACATATGCACATACTTTTAATATAACCAACATGGAAATGGGTTGAATGCACCATGATGTGCAGATGTGGGTCTGACATGAAGTAATAGAAGTTTCAAGGAATGGATAATCTCCAGACATGCATATGTATGTGGACCCTGTAAAGGGAAATTTCTCAGCTTTCTGCCCTGGTCGTGGAATTTTACCAGAAGCTGTGAGAGTCGGAGAAATATACCTTCTCACAGCCAAAGCACGGGAAGTTGAATAAAGTTGTTGTAAACAATTTGAAATGTTTTGAGAACTCTCTATCTCACTGAAGGTGTTTTTCAGTCTTGTTGTTCTAACAAGTTTCTCTGTAATTGACCAATGGTGCGAGAGAGGTGTCCATGTTGGGACCAATGCCTGCGTCCTGTGTGTCATGCCTTTTAGCGATCTGGGTTATAAAAATGGAGGATATTTGTCAATAAATGGCTTTTCACCGAGAAGTCCATGCCACATTCTGTTGTCCTTTGGACTCGACTGTGACATATGTGTTCATACATACATGAAGTTGGAGATAAACCTTATCATTTCCCACATCTCACTAGGAATGTAGAAACTGCTGTTCATAAGCAGGTTTGTAAAATTCAGGAGAAAACACAGAATCTCTCTTGCATCAGAGGCTTGGATGCAATGTCAGAGCCATGACTGCAGTGAAAATGCAGAAGCAAACCTGACTTAAAAAAATAAATAAGTGCAGCTGAAATTAATTTCATATTTAATTGTCTTGAAAACAAGCAAGAGCAGGTCAGAGCCATTCTGCCAGCAACAGATGTTGAGATTTCTTAACTATTGGTCAAATTTCTTTGCTAATTGGTGATTTTAGCCTATTGCTTGTGGGAGAGGCGCTGGTCAAAGTCTTCTCCTCACTCATGGCTGAGGGGGAAATGAAAAAGCAGGGGAGGTCATGGGTACTTGGAAGATACAGCTCAACAGTGTCTGACCACTTTCCCTTGCCCTGGATTGCTAATTTTTGGAGCAGCAGGGCAGTGCTGGAAAAGGGGAGGTAACATCTAACCGACATAACATTGTCCAATCTAGTTGAAAACAGGTATAAATGACCCCTGTGGCTCTACATTTTGCTTCTCAGAGCAGATATGGAAGAAAAAGACAGAGTTTGGAAGAACAGATTTTTCTCTTGTAACAAGTTAAATAAATAATAAATTCCTGGAGGAAACACTTTACTAATTAAGGCCAAATTGGAAATGACTGGTCTACACGGAAAAGAGCTACTAAAAAAAAAAAAGCTGGACTCCTCTACAATCACTCACATGAGTAAGCACAGCAAAAGCAGTTTAGCCTGGAAGGGCTAAAATGCAGACAGATAAAATATTATTTTGAAAGCAGCAACAAAGGACACATAATTTATATCTCAGTTGGAGACTTCATATGTTTTGCTGAGTTTCTCCAAAATTTATTGGAAATCATAATTCATTTTTACAATGCTTGTAATTAAAATAATAAACCGCAGGAAGTTTTTTGAGAGAAAGAAAACTCTGTAAGCAGTGCTGATGGATCAAAAGAGATTTTGACAGGGAGAGACTTCTGTTGACTTGGGGACTTTGGATGAGGCTGGAGATTGGCGACAAGATGGACAACACTTAATAAAAGCATGTTTGTTAGACATGCTGGAACTTGGTAAGTTGGAGCAGATCAGAAGCTGACTGCAGTGTCTCAACATGGAGCTGATTCTCAAGGGGCTGGCTGCTGGCTGGAGCTTTGTGATGGGAGCATGGTAGCAGCCATGGATGAGTCGTGGAATCATATGAGAGAATCACAGAATGGCTTGCGTAGGAAGTGATCTTCAAGAGTGTCTCCTTCCAACCCCTCTGCCATGGGCAGGGACATCTTCTACTAGACCACATTGCCCCAAACCCTGTCCAGCCTTGCCTTGAACACTTCCAGGGATATGGCAGCCATAACTTCTCTGGGCAGCCTGTGCCAGGGTGTCACCACACTTGCAGCAAAGGATTTCTCCTTTTGTCCCACCTAACCCTGCCTCTGGCAGTGGGAAGCCATTCTCCCTTGTCCTGTCACTCCAGGTCCCTGTCCAAAGTCCCTCTCCAGCTCTCCTGGAGCCCTTTTAGGCACTGGCAGGGGCTCTAAGGTCTGCCTGGAGCCTTCTCTTCTCCAGGCTGAACACCCCCAGCTCTCCTGCCCTGTCTCCAGAGCAGAGGGGCTCCAGTTCTCAGAGCATCTTCATGGCCTCCTCTGGACTTGCTCCAGCAAGTCCATGTCCCTCTGATGTTGGGGGCCTTTCTTCTTCTCCTGGTACTTACGTGGCTTCAACAAGCACTGCTGTTCAGTGGGAGCTGCATGCTGGGCTCTGATGGCATGTTAGAGCTGGCTGGGGGTGACAGCTGCTCTTACAGAAACAAAATTCAGCTTTGGGAAAGACATTTTACCTGCTTTGTTTGGAAGTGCTGTCCCAGGAATCACCAGGTAAGAAGCTCTTTGTATCAGGCAGCTGATATGCAAAACTTAATAAAAGATGTGAGTTTCTTTCAGTTTGGAATCTAATATGACCCAAAATGTGATACAGAACCCCAGCAGAATAGTAAAAAGTATAAATTGTCCATGTCCTTACAAGTGAAGAGAAAGAAAGTGACAGTGGAGCTGAAGGATAGACCTGGGATTAGAAGATTAAAAGAAAAACAGCATCCAAGGGTCAAAGCCATTCCCAAACCTGCATTTATCCAAAGGAAAGATCTCTTGCATTAAGAGCCTGTATATAATTTCTGGAGTCACTAATTTCCTTCATGTAGGAAGAGTTATTATCTTTGTGTGTTTTTGATCTTTTCCTTTATGCTGGAATATATTATGTGTTTCTCATCTAGGGCAGCATTTCATTTTTTCATTAACACTAGAAAAAACACAGGACAAAGCCAAGGAGGTAACTCTGGTCACTTTGTCCAGAACACAGCAGCTTCAGACATTTGCTGGACTTTTGAGCCATCAGCAGAGCTGCTCAATGTTGTCCCTGTCAGTACCTGCAAGAGAAGTGTTTTGCTGAAAGATGCCATTTGTGGGTGGGAGGCAATGAGTGGTTCTGTTAGACCAGGGCTGGGGGGCACTTGCAGCTTCAAGTATAGTATTTACTTGACCCCTTTGTAATGTAAGCCACATGAGTTGTTGCCTGTCTACAACAGTCTCAGCTGTAAAGCCCTCTAACAAAAAAAAAAAAAAAAAAACCCCAAAAAAACCCAAACAACAAAAAAGCACACCTATCTATTAAATAGATGTCCTCCTTTTTGGTGATGTTTAGACAAGATAACAACCCTATCCTGTTTGGTGATTTCAACCTTTTTCCAGACTCAAGCTTTCTTTGACACTTCTTTTTCAAGATACCCATTCCTTTGTTTCTCATAACTGTGTGGTGTACCCTGAATAGATCTCCTGAGTAGAAAAGAAGAGTTACATTCCTCAGCCTGCTGGTTGCTCAGTGGACGTGATCATCCTGTGCTGCATAGGCACAGTGCTGGCCTCTGGGCATCTTATAGTCCACTGGGACCTTTGGGTCTGTTCAGCTGGCCCCAGCCTGGGCTGCTGTGTGGGTTTATTCCACCCCCAACATGGAACTTCACATTTCTCTGTGTTAAACCTCATGAGGTCTGCAGGCTTCCTGGGAGGGCAGCTTGTCCCATTGTTTAAGAACTGGTTGAGCTTAATGACAACATCCTTTGGCAACATTCACTGTCTCCTACTTGATCAGCTGGTCTGCACCCTAAAGGACTTCTTGCAGCTCTTTAAGATGTCAGTCAACCTGCTGCAAGATCTAAAAGCCTATGTGGAGCTTTAATGTCTTGATGATTTATGGCTGGGATTGAGACTTTGTCTGAACTGTTGCTCCATTTGTATAAACCTTTCAGGCTGATGGAGGACCCTGCAAATTAAGTCTCTGACTTTTATTTAGACTCTGTGAAAATGGAGTTTTTCCCAAGTGACTTTGTATCTCACTTCAGAGTGATGAAAATCCACAGTCACGGAGTGAGGATTCATGCAGATCAAGGGTTCGCTTTGTAGATCTGAATCAAAGATTTTCAAAAAGGTTTTTCCAGGGGCAACAGTTATAGGTGGATGATAAAATTGAGCCAGTTTAACGTTTTTATTTTCTTAATGCATTTGCTCAGTGTCTGTTTATGATGAATGTAAAGCAGACCCAATGTTTAGGCAAGTGGGCTCCCCTTTATGTCCTGGGATTTCATGTCTACCCAGGCCTGTTAGGCTTTTGAAAAGGAAAAACAAAAAAATGTGCCTAGTTTTTAAATGATGTATTAGTACATCAATCTTCATGTTTTAAACCACTGAAAAAAGTGGAAATTATTTATATTATTTGTATGACATTAGGCTTCAGGAAGAGCAGATATAAATCCATTTATTACTGTAAAAGCAGATACAATTTGTGTTGGATTGAATAGCCCAAGAAGGTGGCATTACTCTGTTCTGAGAACTCCTCAGTTCAATGTCTTGCTTAAGCTCATGTACAAAGTCCGTGGCAGAGGTGGAGCTGCAGGAGTTGCTTCTGCCAGAAAACCCAAGACTGGATCATCTGGTTGGTGATGACCAACCTTTGAAGTGTGAAGCATAAGCAGAGGACTCTGAAAAGGTTTCTGAGAAGGCACTGTGGTAGTTTGCTGGGCCAGCACTCCCTTGGTGCCTGAAACCTCCTGCTATTGAAAGGAGAGAGAAACTGGACAGAGATGACATTTCCTCATTTTTGAGGGCTGGCTTTGCACTCTGGCCCATTTTTTCTGGAACCATTTAATAGTCATAGCTGATCCCCAGATGGGTGGCTAAAAATAATATTTTTTTTCTCTCACTAATATTTGGATATTAGAAGCTAGAAATTTTTTTCAGTGTTTATAAAGACCTTATGGGCAGGCTGTTCCATGTTTTCTTGCCTCTTCCACTGAAAATGCTTGTGCTGGTCCTAGTCAAGGCAGGCTCCTGAATGTGACACCCATGTTGGGTCAGGATGGAATTGCTGACCTTTGCCTGGGCTAATGCCTGTCCTGCTGAGCTGTGAACATCTCTTGGAGCAATGAGCCAGGAAGAAATTGTCAGGAAGAAATGGGAAACAAAACTGCTCTATCTTAAGCTGCAACTGCAGGGGTGTCCCAGAGGTAGGGGGAACTGAATTAAATCTCTCCTACCAAAGCCCTGAATCCCACTCCCTCCTAAATAATAAAGAGATTTACTCCAAGCCTTTTCCAATAAAACTCTGAGTGTATATGTATGTTGTAGGATGAAGAAAAACATATTTGAAACCTGAAAGCAGAGCAAGAGATAAATTTGGATAATTTATAATCTCATCACTAGCTGTCTAACTTCAGTGATTTATTGCATTTTAACCAACTGCTTTTGAGTTTGCGCTTTCAAATAAAGGCCAGGTTTTCACTGTGCCTGAGCAAAGGGTACAGAAGACCACATAGGGAGCTGGTCCATGGGTCTGGATACAACCTCAAGCTGAGAAAGTCTAAAGGAAAGCTGGAGGAAGAGTCCGTGATTTCCAATACCCTTTTCCTCAACATGGGCCAATGACAGAAGTGAGTTACCAGGACAGATGGCCCCTTTGATCTGTCCCAGAAAGGTCATTCCTACATTCTTATTCTCGGTGTTTGTTACAAATAACACTACATCCACAGAACTTTACAGCTGTAAAATGAAGATCTGGGAGATGCCACTATAAAAAAATCCTTATTTTATAATTTTATTTCTCATGATGAAGCTTACACTGATATAAGAGTAATTCAGCTTCCGACTCAGCTTCCACGTGGACTATTTTAACCAGATTAGATAAAGACAGACTTTATTAGAAACTGCTATTTTCAGAAATGTGCTGCAAAAGAAGGAAAGTGGAGTGCAGGAGCAATATGTGTGCTCAGCATTTCCAAAGGAAATTATGTTTATTGATCATATAATGTGTGGGTATACTTGCGTCCCCAGAGATTGGAAACCTCTGGTCATTTGGTCTAGCTCTGGCAGAGCAAAAAAGGACTCAGAGAGAGGAAGTTTGAAAGTTCTGCAAAAACTGATGGAAGGGAGAGAATCCACCATTTCCTGCAGCAAAGTTACTGCGTCACAATCAGCACATAATCCCCATTTAAAAAGTTATTTTGGATATATTGATGATGGGAAAACTTTCAGCCAGAGCTTAGGATTTATTTTTATCAATAACTCAACACCAGCTTTCAAGTATGGGTTCTACAGCTCATGCAACAGCTCCTTTTGTCAGGGCAGCAGTTCCAAGGAATGAGTTCCATTGTCCATCTGCAGCTGCTATGAGTGAATGTGGGCCAGGTTCTTGGCCATGGGGATGATTCGCAACACCAGGTGATGGAAATGGCACTTGCTGCCAGTCCCTTCTTCCCTCCCTATTGCCCTGCAGCCTTTTCTCAAACCAACGCTTCCCAGTTAAGGGAAGCTGCCTTGCCCCTGTCCTCCTGTTCAGCTGTTTCAAGGCAGCTGCTGGGTTTGAAAGCTTAGTCTTTCTTCTCTTTTTCGGAGACATTTGTTTTTTTAATTTCATGCCCAGGCACCCATCCCAGTAGCATCTCTCCTGTGCAGCCCATGGCAGTTCAGTGTCTTATTTACAGGGGTCAGACATTGGGTGGACTCCACCAGGCTGTCTTTGTAAGCACCAATGGAGGAGGGAGAGTAGCATTTACTTGCATCCCTCTGTTAGGTCTTTTCTTGCCCCTACAGAGGCCTCGGCCCAGCAGAGCAATGTCTGCTGAAACCTAGGGAAGAATTATCCTGCACAGCCAGGGCTGGAGACTTGCAAGGGCTGTCCCAGCCTGGCAGGGAGGCTGCGTTATTTCACAGGCAGAGCAGGACAGCACATTAACATAGTCTTGGCATCACAGGAAACATTTTGCTAACTGAGGCCATGAAAAAACCTGGGAAAGTGGGAGAAGAAGAGAGAGAATGGAGCAAGGGAGACGCTGGCACCAAGCAGTGGTTGCCTGCTCTCAATTTACTCAAAGAAGTCCTCTAATAATACCAGTGGAGGCAGTTCATGCTTTACTGGGATCTTCAAAAGTGTTTATGGGATGATTTGTGTGGAATGGTTGTGCTGGAAGCAGTTTAGGGGAGGTATGCTGTTATTAGAAGATTTTTTTTTTAAGCTCCATTTGGACACTTCTTACTGTTATATAACAGCAGGGGATGAGCCCCAGCAGCTGTTTGCTATTTATTAGAGTCCACAGAGGTGTAATGAGGAGGGAAGCAGCAGGGAGGGCTTCAGCAACTTGGAGAATTCTTCCTTCTCCTTTTCCACAGGTTTTCTGCAGGGCTGTTTTGAATCCTTGTAATTTCCTGCCCCACACAGACATCGCAGGTGAAGAGTAAAGTCCTAAAGAGCAGCCCATGTAGTCAACACTGTGTAAGCTGGTACCACTCAACCCTCAAACTCCAGACTCAGAAATCATCACTACACTGTTTACACCCTTTGTGTTTTCATGTTCATCTGTTATTGTGAAAAAAGTCTTGAAATTGTTCCTTCAGACATTACATAGTCCTGACCTCTCTCCTGTATGGCAAATGGAGAGAGAGCAGATTTATGCCAATGAGAGACAACAATTTCTAGTGTATTTCTGCGCACACAGTCCTGGTTCAAGCTGCCATAAAAACCTTTCTTCTGCCTCATATATAACTTCATGTAAAGTTTTCCACATACATTTATGAGTCTGACCATGGGCTTATGACCAAACTACAGGGAGTAAAAATGGTTGGCAAAGTCAGTAAGACTTCAGGAATATCAGCCCAACAGTGGAGGATCTCTTTGGGTGCCACATGGCCACTGCAAGGAAATGGAGAAAAGTGAACCACTCACTATGGAGATGCAATTTTCTGCACAGGAGGTCCATGCTCAATCTGGAAATATTTTTGGTTGCAGGGAGAAAGCCACTTGGGGAAGGTTGGCCTCAGAATCTGCTATGTCACTGTAGTCCTGCAAAAGCTCACTCAGCAGAGGCAGCTTTTGAAGTATCTTCTCCTTTCTGATGAAAGATTCTGCAGTGTGTCTTAACACAGCATTTGAAATCTCACTCATCTCTCTTCTCTTCCCCACCTCCTCGATGATCTCTTGCTCAAGTTGTCAAGGTTTAACAGCCTTGCTCTGCTAAACTATCGACATACACAGCAACTCATGGGTGACCTTTGCTCTTTCTAGCACTGCACAGCCAGGAAAGCTGCAGGAAAGGGAACAGGATCCCATTCTGGTTCATTCATCAGCTACAAAACCATCTGCTGAGTGTGGAGCACAGGAGTTTTATTAGCCACAGGATATAGCAAGCAGAAAGGGCTCTGCTATGTTGCCATATGCCCAGAAACAGAATAAAACATTTTCCTTCCCTCAGAGGAATTCGAGCAAGCTCCATCACAATCCCTGTACTGGATTTCATTCCTCCTCTTCTTTTTGCTGCAGGGCCACTGACAAGCTCTTTCACTCCAAAAGGTCTATGTCCCACTTGGAAACCAGTAGCAACCATACACAAAACCGCAATGAAAAGTGCTAAGACAAAGTCCTGGCCTCTCTGAAGGCAATTAGAACTTCTTCCTGTGAGCCCTTTCACTCCTGCTGCTTTAGTGTGTGAGCAGAGCTTTTATTTTCCCTGGAGCCTTTATTTTCCATGCAGGTGGAGAACAGAGGTGCAGAAGGGCTGCCAAGCTGAGAGATAGGTATTTTGCAGTTTAAAATCCCCAGTGCCGTGTATTTTACAAATCCCCCTACTGTCTTGATTTGAAAGACAGGTGTCTGCTAAGGAAGGCAGGAGCCTCCCCTGGAGTGGAAAATATGACCCCCTTCCCTCTGAATTGTTATAATTTTGAAATTAATGGGCTTTCAGGTAAAGACATGAGAAAAGGAATAACAGTTCTTTACTAGTATGTATAGCGAGGCAAACAAACAGTACCAATGGCAGCAACAACACACAGAACCATAACCCAGTGCAGCCTCTCTCGGCTCTCAGGCACTTTCCCCGTGGGTGCAGTGCCGCTCACAGCCGGCAGGGGGCGCAGCGATGGTTGCTCCGGGCTGCAGGGGGCGCTGTGGGGAGCACGCGGTAATGGCGCAGCCTGAGTGGTGAAGATGGGCTGCAGCAGGAACAGCTTTGGAGCAGCGGCTGGAACGGCAGGGCGGGCTCCCCCAGGGCAGCAAGCAAGAGGTGGCAGAAACTCCGCAGCTTTAGCTGAAATGGTGGGATCCCCCGGCAGGGCTGGAACCACAGGGCATTCCTGGCAAGGCAGGTGGTACAGAGCTACAGTGTAGTGGCAAAAAAAGTATCAGGGGCGGGGCAGCAGGGCAGGGAAAGGCTCCCCGGGAGTGGGAGAGGGCTTGGGATCCTGGGGTTTTCCCCTGAGGCACCCGATGGCAGATAGCGAAAAGCTCCTTTTGTAGTAAGGTAGGGTGTTAATAAGGTCCCAGTGCAATGGCCACTATTACGAGCAGATCTCCACTCACGGTAGAAGAAAGCAGCAGAAGACAGAACCCAACACTGGTGGTGAATTCTTCCCACAGCAACTGCAGCCTCCTTCCCCTCTGAATGCCAAGAGAGCAAGAAGAGCAAGTAGCTGCACCAAAACCCCTTCCCCCAGCCCAGTTCTCATGCTATCTCCACCGGTCCATGAAAAACCTCCCTGGTTAGAGAGTAACGAGCAGCACCCTTCCCGGGGCAACTTCTTTTGTCTCGATTAAGTACCCGGTCGTTATTGTATCTTACCAAAATGTGGGACAAAATTCCAGGAGAGAAAGAAACAAAAGGGAGAATCTGAAATACCAATACCTACCTAATTTTTATCACTAAGGAGGCTTATTATACTTTCAACTGGGGAACAAATGAGTGTGAAGTGTGGTATAATTGGACCAAAGACAAATCTTTCCCAGAAGGACCTTTATCAGGATAATCAAGTGAAAGGCAGGAGAAAGGAATAGCATTTGAAAGCCATTGACATGTGGTCCCTTGCCTATTCTTTCCTCCCCCACTTTGTAGCACTTGATGATGTTTTCAGGGGCTTCTGTTCATACTTGGCTCTTTCCTCTGCTCCTTCCCACTATTGCTGTACCTTTGGTGGCATGTTGGTACACAGGCATCTCCTGAAGGGCTGGTTTAAGAAGTGCACAGGAATGGTGATTGGAACTAGTAGAACCAAAAAAAGATCAACAGACACTTAGCACCTGTTTGGAGGAATCTCATCCAGGCTATTCTGACCTAAATTGTTCTGTAATTCTATTTGCAACCATGACCCTTTTCTTTTTATCTCTTTTGCCTATTCTGTCCTTTGGCTGTTCTCCCCCAGTCCTCACTGTGCTCGTCTCAGACCACCCAAGCTGCACAGGATGGATGTCACCTGCCCATAAAACACCCAAGGCTTCAGCATCCTCTTTCCAGCACTCCCTGATTTTCCCACTCTTCGGCCCTACCACAGACTCTTCACTCTTCCACAGACTGAGTAATTGAAGACCACATTTTCAGCTCTGCTCAGATCCTTTCAAGTATTTATTTTTTTAACCTTCCAAAGGTGGTAGATGCTGGTTGGGACCTGGACCAAGAGGACAGCACAACTTCAAGGTGAAACAAGAGCCTCAGAAGGTTCCTCTGGAGCCACCACAGGGAGTCCAGGCAGGTGGTGTCTCTAAAAACCAGATCCCCTGGGACAGGGGTTGGTTTACTACCTGAAATTTGTATTCCTTCCAGGAAAAGTCTGGGGAAAAGAACAAGTCTATATATGGACATCAGCCCTGCAAGAAAAGCAAGTATAAAGTTGTGAGCATGTGGTAGGTGTGGCAGAGAAATAATTCTCACCAAGAGTTACTGGAGTGACTAGCTGTCTGCTGAAGGAAACCACCCCATCACCATCTCACCATCTGGTTGGGACAGGGTGCTATAGACTGGCAGTAAGGAGCACAGTCCTCCCCTAGGATCACCCAAAGCTTTCTGGGGACCAGGCCTTTTCAGACACTTCACATATTTGGAGCTGGCTTACATGAAACTGAAGCACCCCCATTTCTGGCTTCCAGGATCTATCACTAAGGTGGTGAGCCTTTTTCCTGGGCCAGAACGACAAGATTGACTCTAATTCACATCTGTGTTCAAAATAAAACTGTTGTGAATTGTCCTTGATGCAGATACTGCATTTTCCCATTTCTACAGTAATTCCTTTTCCCCCTGCTATTAATCCTTTCCAAATTTGCAACCTCAGCTTTGACTCCCACTACTTTATGTGTCTACTTCCCCTCTTTGTAACTTGAGGTTCACAGGTCTGCTCAGGTTCAACCATTACTTACCAGGACCTGCACCTCCTTGTTGGAATTGCTGACTTCCAGAGAGTCAGATCATATCCCCTACCCCAATCTGGTAAATCATAACCCTATGTATCATTTTTAAGCGTGCAGTCTTACATTTGGTAATGTGAATGTACCAGTAATTTGCTTGTGATTGGATATCAGCCACAGTGAATTGCCTCCTGTTAGCAGTCTGTCTTGGTTTTTATTGCTCTTGCCAATCCCAGAGTCATCTGCTATATTTATCCATTAAAATTTTCATGCTTTTTCTTAGCCTTTGATAAAAATCTTATATAATGTAAGTCTACAGACAAATCCATCCGGAGTACAGCTAAGAGATGTATTAGGACAAAGATGTGTATAAGCATTCAAACCCTCATTTCAGACATATCTGACACTTTTATCCCTTTAAATGTACATTATGTTGATTATCCAATGGTTCCAATTTCGTAAGAGAAATGTTCTGGTGTAACTTAGAGTATTCCTGTGTAAATACGCTACATCCATATTGTCATTTTTGCCTATCAAAACTTATGTGAGATTGGCTTGATGTTATTTGTTTGCTGTGTGGATCAGTGCAATTTTTTTCAGTGATGTCATTGATGCCATCAATTTTTTCCATGACTGGAGTTAGGCTGATAGCCCAAATTTACTGAAGTTATTTTGTTTCCCCATCCCAGAAGGACTCTTACTGTTTCCAGGATGCAAGTTATTCTTCAAACTCAACAGCACATATTAGTTGGTAAGTTTTTCTGTAAATCTGGGCTGCCAGTCACACGGGTACCTAATATCTATGTATCTGATATCATTAGCTATTCTTTCACGTGGTTTTTTTCTGTTTTAATGTAAAGTATTTAATCATCACCATGCAATAGAAATATATTTTCCCCCAAATTGGAATAGAAATGCTTTCTGAAGACATTGATTTCTTCTGAATTATGTTATTAAGTATATTCTGTCCTTCTTAATTCATCTCTGTCTATGAGCCAATATTACACTTAGGATTCATTCTGATTTTGATTTATTAAGATGTCCTACTTATTGTGCCAGCTTTCCTTTCTCCCTTTTTCCACCCAAAAATATCTACAGTTTGTAGATTTTAATTTTGGCTTTTAAGAAACACTGGTTATTGCATATTGGAGTTTTATTATTCTTGTCATAGCTGCATTCACTTCCCTTGTAAAGGAGTTTTTTGAAAAAACTAGTTAACACTTCTCTTTCAAATGTGTGCCTTTATTTCTTTGAATATTTATAGTAAAGTATTCTTTACCCGTTTCCAATTTTTATTTAAATTTTTAATTAATTTTTTTGTTTTGCCAGCCAGTTTTTCATTTGTATTTTGAATCAATAGAATTAACTTTAAAAAAATTTCAGACTATCTTTCCTTCCCTGTATTAAAAGGAAAAACAAAGATGAGGAATCTGAGATACATATCTAATCCCCTGATCCAAAGTCTGGGGTTTTTAGAACATGTAATAAAGGTCCAGATAAAATCATAAGAATTGGAAACATTTTAGTATTGCATTTGTCTGACTGTGTACTCTGGCCAGGACCTAATAACATATTATCATTTTTTTTAATAGGTGAAAATAACTATTTCATCACAATTTTGAAAGATGAAATCCAGAGAAAGCATTTGTCTGTTATTTGAGCATTTACAGCAATAGTGAAGATGATTTCCAAGTTTGCAGTGATACATCTAAGAGGTGGTGCTGACACTTAACACCTGTGAAAACCCAAGCAGTTTAAATTCAGGCCAAATTAAAAATACTGGCCTTATATTCCTTGGCCAGTAACTCACCATCCGTGACACTGTCATTGAAACAAAGAATGTAGTTTAGTTCATTAGTGGGTGAAATTCATCCTGTAGATGAGATATGCATAGACTGGGGTTGGCTTTTTGTTTGCCATCAAGAAACAGAGTGAATAGGAGTCTTAACAAGGTGTAGTTCTGGATGCTGATGGCAATATCTCTTTGGCATGTCATGATGTCATTACGCTACTAATTATGTGAAAAATAACTCACTCGTGGTTCTAGTGTCTTCATTCCAATCATGACTTCTACTTTCCAAATCCATCATCTTGCTTATGAAAGTCTGAAGGTTTTATGAGCCTATGAGCTTCCAAGGGAGAAAAGCAAAGAAAAGGGAAGGGAAGGAATAGTAAGGAAGGGGAAGGGAAGGGAAAGGAAGGGAAGGGAAAGTTACTAAATGTCAGTAACTTAGGATCAGGCTAGTTGTCCTCTCATATTAGAACTGTTATCTTGTGGAGTTTGTTTCTTTCTTTTTTGGCTTTTCAAAATACAGAATGGACTTCAAAGCATTCTTCCAATGTGCCTTTGCCTCCTGCCCTGAATCCAGGAGAAATCTACAACAGGAAATGTGCTGTGACATGAGATGGATAGCCTGCAATTTACCAGCTGTACCCTGAGGTCACAAATCACCACCTGCAGTGAAGGTTGCCCAAGAGATGCTTTTTGTATTTTCTGGCATACAGAGGATGCCAGAGATGAAAGAAATCTTCTGGGTCAAGAGAAGCACAAGTGGAAATACAGGAGTGATACCTCATATTGACTTTCAAGAGCAATATTTTATGGGTTTTTATATTTACTGCTCAGGAAAGTGAGAGAGTTTGATAAGATTATCTCCTCTAGGCCTGAAGGGTCATGTCCTTCCTTTTACCTGCTATTCAAACCAAGCAGGTAAAAGGAAGTGCCAGGACATGGACGGAAGCTGAAGAACTTGGCTTTTTTAGCTCAGCACAAAAGCAATTGAGAGGGGAAATTAGTGCTGTTGCACATGAAAGTTAAAACAGCCAGAAGCAAAAAGAAACATTGGAATGAAGGAAAAAAATGTTGGCACAAGAACAAGTAGTTTTTAATTGGCCTGAAGTAAATTTAGTCTGGAAATTAGATGAAGGTTCCTGAGCATTGGATCAGGAAAGTCCTGGAACAGGCATCCAGGGACTGTGAAAACAAAGCTTGCTCTATGACAAGTAGGTTTAGTTACAAGAACAGAATGCTCTGCTTGGTGAGGCAGCAGGATGACACCCTGTACACCCATGATTTTAGGGAGAGAGTAGTGGAGACATAGTCTATAAGATGATCTTTCAGTCAAAGGATTGGTAGTGCTTGAACCATAGTAGCATGGTAAAACTGTAAGGCATCAGAAGACAATTTACAAATGAAGAAATATTCCATCATGCAGAAATCTTTGTTCCATCTTCCTTGTAAGCTTGTGAGATCTCTCTGTTGCTCTGAAAATGTGATTTATATCTAATCTGGCTACCTGTCACCCAACTCCCCTGTCTGTTCTTTCATCCCTGCTCAGCCTGCCAAACAGGTGAGATACCTATCTTCTGGGAAAGAGACTAAGACCAGGAAAATCACCTCCTTAGACTGCTAAATTCATATATAATCAACTGATTTTTTGTTCCTTGTGACTTGGACCTGCAAAGTTAAGGCTTTAGTGGCAACACTGGCACTGGTGTAAACATCTCTGTGTCCTGACCTATTTCAGAATTACCAAGAGTAGGGGAATGCTCCAGAGTTTGCTGGGGACTAGACAAATGGGAAGTTTTGTTATGAGTCCATCTCCTCTGTGTGCAGTGAGGAAGGGGCAGTCAATAGCTAACTCATGTAAGCACAGTTAACTACTGGGAGCAAATGTTAGTTCAGACAGCAGATGTCAATTACAAAACAGAAGAAGTTGAATTTGCCCTAATCTTGTCAAGATAGAGGGGACAAAGATCCTCTCAGAGACTGCTGAAACATCCCTCAAAGGACTACGCATGCCCCAAAGAGAAAGGTGAAAAGTGCATTGCGAGGAAGACTACTTATCTTCATCAGAAAGACCCCTGAGGAAGAGGAGGAGCCTTCCTCAGTGCGACCACCAGGACACACAGGGCATGTGTCACCTGTATGCTAATGATATTAATGACTTCCGAGAAATAATTTGTATAACCACGCCTGTGCCAAAGAATGTGATGAATATTCATAATTTAACCCATAATACTGTGTTGTAGGGAGCACTGGTGGGTGTTTTGGAGGAGCAATCCCCACACACCCAGGGCACTGAATAAAGCAAATACCCACTTCTCTGACTCTGTCTCTGAAGTGTTTCCTGGCCCGGTTTGGGGGCGATTCAGCAGGTAATCCCCCTTTAAACCTGTTTGATGTGGTTGTCTACATGACAAAATTCTGGAATTCAAAGGACTCTAAATGCATGTTGAGGAAAGTCCTTGATATGCATAATTTTGATGCTACCTGGTACCTCTCAGAGGAACTGTAAGGCTGTCCTCTCACCATGGCCCAGGGCACATGGCTTACCATTGGGAGGGGCAGCCCAGTGCCCTACCCAGCTGCTTGGAGGAATGTCATAAAATGGCTTGGATTGGAAGGGACCTTAAAGATCATCTAGTTCCAAAGTTGACCAGCTCAAGTGTTCTCCCTCATTGCCTGTTAAGGGCTGCCAAATGTATTTTTATTGTAACCATAGTGGGAGTATCCTGATCCCATGACCCAACTTGCTCACCCCTCCCTTGTAAGTCTTCTGCCAACACAATGAAGATTAAGACTATGAAAATGTGTTCTGC
The DNA here is from genome assembly GCA_013400515.1 of Erpornis zantholeuca. Classification (NCBI taxonomy): domain Eukaryota; kingdom Metazoa; phylum Chordata; class Aves; order Passeriformes; family Timaliidae; genus Erpornis; species Erpornis zantholeuca. The sequence continues at coordinate 136,654 of VZTN01018122.1, forward strand.
TATGAGAAGGCTCCTTTTTCAGGAGGGAAACACCAGAAAAGATCCCAGATGGATGACACTTTCCTATCATCAGAAAGAAAAAACCTCAGACTCTCTGGGCAAGAGCTGTAACTAAGCCTAATGTCGGTATAAATGCAGGTGTGATCCATCTGACTTTCTCTAAGGAATATTGAGATGAATTTTGCAGAAGAGTCTATGTGTTTTAAGTGCCTTTATCACACAGACACTGATACGACTCCTACAGCTCACTGAGGCAGTGCATGTCAGTCTCCTGTGAAGACACCACAGGCACTTTATTCTCTTGACAGGTGTTGGGGTTTTAGGAGTTCCCCTTTCGTGTTTTTATTTTAAAAGAATTTTTCCTATATTTTGTTGCTAAGGGACAAATTACTGGGTGCTTAAGAGAGACAAAAAGACCCGGCCACAGGGGGAGGAGTCCAGCTGGCTACCTAAGGTTTTCTCCTGTAAGGCAGGGATGCCGCAAGATTTAAACTGGGAAAACAACCCCTCGCTCTCTGGTTCTCCCGGCATTCAGAGGAGAGAGAAGCTGCTCTCGTGGTGGAGGGAATTCGTCACCGTTGCAGGCTCCTGCCTTCTGCTTGCCTTCCTTCTGCCGTGAGTGGAGCTTGCTCTCTGGAGCGGCTGTTGCACTGGGACTCTATTTAAAACCTTACCTCACCAAAAAGGGACTTCTCTCACCATCTGCTTGGTGCCTCAGAGGACCCCGGGATCCCAAACCCACCTTTCCCTGCCCCCGCCGTTCCTTTGCCACTGCTGTGAGCCTTTTGCTACACTGTAGCCCCACACCTCCTGCCTGCCAATGAAATCAACAGGGCTAAAGCCTTTATTAACATTCAGTTCTTTATTAAATAAATCAGCTGGGCAGGAGGGCCCGACCAGACACGTTTCCACTGTCGTAGCTCCCTCTGGCAACCCTGAGAAAGAGGTGGTGTGCAGGTCTGTTGCTAGCGTGCAGTGCAACAGATGCCACAATCCTGCCCTCATGGACGCCCAGGAAAGCTCCCTTTCTTGGCTTGGTGTCTAGGGTACACACTAGTCCNGACCAGACACGTTTCCACTGTCGTAGCTCCCTCTGGCAACCCTGAGAAAGAGGTGGTGTGCAGGTCTGTTGCTAGCGTGCAGTGCAACAGATGCCACAATCCTGCCCTCATGGACGCCCAGGAAAGCTCCCTTTCTTGGCTTGGTGTCTAGGGTACACACTAGTCCAGTTCCTTGTAGGTCAGGGTGACAGCCCAAATCAGGATTAAGATTAGAAGATGCGTCTATCCTTTCTTCAACTTGGGGTGTCTTTTAGATTGTCTTAGTTTGAAAGACAGGTTCTGTCTCTGAGTGCACAAACCCCTCTGCTCCCGGCTCTGTTTGTTTCTTGCACTGAGACGTCCCGGGGTCCTGCTGCAGCTCTGGAGTTTGATACAGCTCATCTACAACCCGAGGTTTGGGTCTGTCACTGCTGTTCCAGCCTGCAGCTCCCGAGGGTCCTGCCGGGGCACCAGGGTCGGCTGTCCCTGGGTGATTGTCCGCCATTACCGCGTGAGGGCCGAGCTCGCTCCGAGCGCCCCCTGCCGGCGCGGGGGAACCATCGCACCCGCCCTGCTCACCGGGAGCCGCCAGCGCCCCCTGCCGGCCGTGAGCGGCACTGCACCCAAGGGGAAAGGGCCTGAGAGCCGAGCAGGCTGTGACTGGGCTCTGCTCTGTGTGTTGTTCCTGCCATAGTTACTGCTGTTTGTTTGCTTTGTTATGTATATATTAGTAAAAAACTGTTACTCCTATTCCTTATATCTTTGCCTGAAAGCCCCTTAATTTCAAAATTATAATAATTTGGAGGGAAGGAGGTTGCATTTTCCATTCCAAAGAAGGCTCCTGCATTCCTTAGCAGACACCTGTCTTTCAAACCAAGAAGAACCAAGAAGCAACAGGCTGTTGCTTTATTATGAGATTTTTTTCTGCTTTGCATTGCAGCCAACAAGTCCAAATTCCTCAGTAAATTGTTCCATCTGGAAGGGGTAAAAAGGTGTCATAAATCATTTTCAGGGAGGATGGAGGATGGAAGATGAGTTGAACAGAGGCAAAGATGCTGTTGAAACTCCAAATCTCAGTCAAGGTGTCACTGTCCAAACTTTACAGCTACCATTCAAGCCACCCTTCTCTTTGCAGTACCATCTGAGCTGGACCCTGGTCTCAGCATCCTGCTGAGAAGAATGACAGGATTTGTCTTTACAAAGCAAACTGGGTCTGCTGGTAGACAAAATCAACACTGAGAGATAAAAGAAGCAATGGGAAGGATTCCACCGATTGATGAATGGAAAAAGATGTTTGCCTTTACAAACATACTGTAAGTCTGCTGATGAATGAAATTGGATATTGAAAGATGAAAGAAACAATGGGGAAAAACCATGAATTCCATAAAGAATTAAGAATTAAAGGGGGAGATCATATATTAGAGGGGAATCTTAGATATTAAGTGTTCCACGAAGTCTGTTCCTCTCAAATACCTCATCCAATGGGGAAAGAGAGAGGGAAATGTGGCCAGGAAATTAGGATAAAAAGGAGGCTGCGTCCTCCAAAAATTTGAGACACCCCACGGGAATGCCCCATGTCCTCTCCCTGTATTTGAATTAAGTAAAGGGACTCCTCTGTCTCCTTTTTGGACATAAACCTCTGGCATTTGTGGATTAATTTTCCTGACACTGCCCTACCTCATCTACCCCCAGCCAGGTGGGTTTGAATTCTTCCAGTGTTGTTGAGCAAGGAGGATTTGCCCGATTTATTCAGATTTCATACAGAATAGAAATGTGAAGGATTCTGTTTTTCAGTGATTCTGTTGCCATCTGTTGCCATTCTGTTGTTGTTCTCTGGCTGTCTTTGATGTAACTCAATCTCTGTGAGCTTCCCACACCAGCATCTGACCAAGAGGCTCACAGAACTGTTTCCAGAGTTTCCCCCCCTTTATCCTGTGCACACAGGTTCCTGGAAAATCCATTGGAAAACAAACCTGCTCTGGGGTGCCTACTATAAAATTTTGTTCTGTTCAGATTAACTCTGAATTCTAGACATTCAAAACCAATGCAAATGGTTTAAAAGCCATTCATCTGCACAGTGATGAAAGGACAAAATCCCTTGGCAAGGTTAGAGGCTTCTTTTCATATCTCATATACTTTAACTACCGCATTTACAATGGCTTTAGTACCTTATGTTTTACATTCTGCACTTGCTATTTTTCACTTTTTCTCCAGCAGCAGAGCACAGAAACGAACTTTCACCTTCATGAGAGAGGTGAGATATTATTTCATATTTAGAGATCTGTGTTCTGGTTGAATGAGCAACATCCATTCTGGCACTTATTCACCCCCCCTACTACACACATAGATTGGCATTCACACATGACTACATGTCAGCTCTTACCCACCCAAAGAGCCACTGGTCAGAGATATTCCTAATGCATTACCACTGGATTTTTAAAAAATATTGCTTGAATACTGGTTGGGCTGCTGCTACAATATAAGACATGAGGACTGCCCCTGTATTGAAGAGCTTGCTCAGCTATGGACTGCTGTGTCTCCAAACAAAAGATTGTCCTTGCAGTGCAAATTAGTCTTTGCATTTAACATTAAAAATGCCTTTATTTTTTTCTGGAGATTTGTTTCTTCTGGACTCTGAAGAAAAAGGAAACACAGAGGAAATGAAGATGTTGAATGACAGCTGAATACCAGGAATGAGATATTTTTCTCTCTATTTCTATTGCAAATTATGCAATAAATGGAACCAGAAATGACTAAGTAGTTTCTTTTCAGCACCTTTTTCAGAACTGTGTGTGCTAACAGGCTGCAGCTAACCCTCACATGTGAGCTGAGAAGCTGTTCCATCACAGGCAAGGGGGCTACACCCTGCTCAGTGTGCTGGAAATCCTCCTCCACAAGGTGTGAATATAACATAGAAGATAACTTCTTTCAGGTTTGAGAATGACCCATTACTAACCCCTCTCTCCCATCCATCTGGGAAGAGAGTAGTTCATCTATAACTGGGATGCTCTCAGGGGTCTTGCTGTTCTATTTCTAAGCCTAAGTTTTCCTATAAAATTGGCTCTTTAGGGAACTTCTGTAGGGTTTTTAGTTTTGGGGAACTTTGGGAAATACAGCTGAAAATTGCTGTCTTTTAACGAAGGGTGTGGCAACATCATTTTCTGTCATCACACAATAGAGTAGGGCCACAAAAGAAGACAAGTAATTTGAGTGGGAAATCAGTGAACAGCATCAGCTGGAGGCTTCCCAGTATGAATTCTCTAGTGGCTAATAAAGTTGTTGCTCTCACATAGCCAATTGCCCATTTGGAAGTGCCCTAATTTGGATTTTCTTCTACTCCCAGTCCTTGGTCAGGGAGGAGAGGAGAGGAGAGGAGA
>VZTN01018122.1:141135-168312 GCA_013400515.1 Erpornis zantholeuca
AGAGGAGAGGAGAGGAGAGGAGAGGAGAGGAGAGGAGAGGAGAGGAGATTTAGCATCATACTGAAATTGTTAAGAAATCCAGCACAACTTTTGCTCAGACTGACCAGAACAGATATTTTTCAGTACAGCACAAGCTGTCCCTGCATAAATATTTCTCTCAGAAAATAAGCTGTTCAGACTTGAGACCTCAAAACTGTAGGCTTATTTTATCTGTGGTTTTAAAATAATAGGAAGACTTTAAAGCTCTGCAGAAGTGCCCCAAATCCTGCCTGAGTTTACTGTCAGAAAATAAACACTACAGGATAAAGCTGGAGATATATAAAAATAAAGGCCACTCCTAAAAACTTGACTCTGTGCACAAATTTTGTTTAGTGTTAAATGCCACCCTTCAATTTCTTTGTTAAAGAAATCGCAAATTCCAAAGAAATCGCAAATTCCAAAGAAATCGCACCTCTGTTCCAACAAGTAAATCAAGATAAATTGAATTTTGATCCTTTTTATTTGGGTAAGGCACTTAGCGTTTAATCAAATTCCTTGCAAAGAAAGTCTCCTGCAGACAATGAGGAACCTGGCTGAGCAGAGTCCTGTCTGCTCCATATCTCAGGAGCTGCTTTTCAACAGCATAAGTGAGATGGTTGTTGGTATCAGCAGTTGATTTTAACCCTCATAGAAACATAGGATGGTTCGGGTTGGAAGGGACCTTTAAAAGTCATCTTGTTCCACCCCCTGCCATGGGCAGGGACATTTCCACTAGACCTGGTTGCTCCAAGCCCCGTCCAGCCTGTCCTTAGACACTCCCAGAGATGAGGCAGCCACAGGTTCTCTAGGCAAACTGTTCTAGGGCCTCACCACCCTCATGGTAAAAACCTTATTTCTTATATCTAATCTAAAGACCTTGCTTGGTAGGAGCATGTTTGGCTCAGTGAACCATGCTGAACTCTTTAGTTGTTGCTCTGCCTTCCAAATGCACCTGGGGTGTGAGTCTGCTGCAGCAGCAGATGTCCTGGCTTGGAACATCAGGGAGCAGCCTGCAGCTGTCAGGATCATCTCTGGGTCCTTCCATCCTCCTGCATCCTGGACAACACCCTCGCTCATTGCTGCGGGCCCCAAAGGAGACAGAATTGACCCTGGAGTGGTGCACATTGTGTGTGTTTATGACTGCTTCCTGAAAGGCATGGGTTTTAAAATGACAAATGCACTGGAAGAGGTTTTTACATTTGTTTTTGAAATTACTACAGGGCTCTGTATTACTACAGTAATTTTTTCCCTCATACATCACATAAATCTGCCTTTAAAATCCTCAACCAGCATTAGATGTGACTTTGACATTTCCAGTATGCACTTTGAGGACAGTTTTTAAGAATTAAAGGTAAAACTTCTGACAAAACTTCCATGTAAAAATAGTTCAGATAAACCTCAAAAGATTTAACAAATATAGAATGACCAGGGCAGTAAAATGGATACATGCGAGTAAACCTAAAGGGATTTTATTTTCCTTAATTCCAGTTGAACAGCCCATTATGTCTTTTCCTGGAGCCTGCAGACTTGAAAACCAGTCACAAGCTGAACTGAAGTGGTTGGGATATGTGATCTATAAACATTAGAGTAGCTAAAGCATGAAAGCAGATGATGTGAGGTTGGGTTTATGATACTGATGCTATCTCCTTTTCTTTCAGGATTGCCTGGAGTTATGAGATGGTGCCTTCTGGATTGTATAAATGTCACATAGTTTAGTGAGTGTATGAAAGAAGTGTCAGTCTTGAGAGCATGTGGGCATTGGCTGCTGTTCCTTCTGAGGGCCTGGGACTGCAGATCTGTGAAGCAAGCAAAAGGGGGACCTTTTGTTTTGTTTTTGAAAGAGCCAGACATTCATCTGATATTGCCCAGGTGTGGATTTGAAGCCCTTATTAATCACTCACTGTGAGCAACAGGAGCTTTATCACAGACTCTAGTGATAAACAGTGAAACTCAGACCCTGAATCACCAATTCCTTTTAACTAGGGACACACATACTGTTTTCCTATTTAGTGAAGCAAACCCTTGTAGTAGTTTTGCAGTTCAGCTGATGGTCCTCTGGGTATGGAAGGACACATGATCCATTAACACACAAAGAAAGGCCCCCAAGGAGACTCCAGCTGATGGAAGCAGATGATGGTTCCATGTAAATCAGCAGATCAGCAGAGTCATGCTGATTACCAGCAGCTCCAGATCTGGCTCTGATGGGAGCCAAGCCTCTTCACCTCTGGGTGATCGAGTGCTGTCTCCATTCTCAGAGGCCCAGATCTGGATCTCATTGTGCTGGATCTAGGTCAAGTACTGAAGGCATCCTGTGACCCAGCATTCACTGTTGTCTCCATCTGCACCTTCATTACCTTTCAGCATTGCAATTATGATATTGCTGGGAGGTATTGCTGCTGTCTTGGGCAGAGATGAGTCAGCCAGAGTAGAACTGAAGTACTCAAGAAAATGATTGAGGGCTGTGTCTGTCACTGCATGTGCATGAACATGTGTATGCTTTCCTAGTTTTGTTCTGAGAACCATCTTCAACCACACTTCTACAGCCACCATCCTTAAATGAACTCCTCCTTTCTTGCAGCTTCCACTTGTCTCTTATAATTGCTCCTCCATATTTGGGTCCAGCCTTGCACGGACTTCTCCCCCTGCATCCAAGGCTACCCCCACCACTCTCCCTGTCTCTGAGACTTGTCAGCCTGGAGACCTGGGAGAGAAATTTTTCCCATATCTTCTGCTGTTCACACAATGATCTCCACCTCCCCATGTTCCTGGTCCTCCCACCTAAACCAACTCCCTTCTGCACATTAAGCTTCCTCCAGAAGACTCAGCAGTGCTAACCCTTCATCCATTAAATGTCTTCCCTGTCCCAGCAACATGTAAGTGTGTAATGATAGATTAAAATTATTCTAAATGAATACCTAATGTGGGCTTCCCAGAGTTCCACTCTGTAAAACTAGAGAACTCAGCTGCTGAACTCTTTGGGGCAGGATCTGTTTTGTATTTATATCCTGTAAATTTTCAAATCCATTGCTGGTGCTAACAAATAAATAGTAATGATTAAGCACCTATCATTTTGGGCCTGATCCAGCTTTGATTACATCAGTGGGAATCTTTCCATATGCTGCGTGGGAATCGGATAAGACCCACAATCCAGCCTCTTTTTAGCTCAGTGCTGTCCTTGAAGGGATTTTATCTTGTCTGCTTTAAAGTGTTTGTAAAGGGCAGTTTCCCCTGCTTTTGTGAAGGTAACATAAAGTGACACATCAAATCTGGATATGTGACCACCAGAGACCTCCAGAAACTGGTGTTTGGGGTCTCAGAGATTGTCATTTTTCACATCTTTATTCACTCCATGAATTGTAGCAATATGAGGCTGGTGAAATGATGTAGACTAATAAATAAAACCTCCACATGACAAGGATGGAAAATTCAAATATCTTAAAGCCAGCCTGGACAGTGCTCTTGTGATATGGCACAGGAGCTCAGAGAAGATGAGATGCCAATGTACCTTTTTTTATCCCCTAATCACATGAGCATCATTTAATTTAATTAGCATCAAAATTGCAACTCTTAATCCTTTTATACACAGCAGAAAACAATGAAAAAGCAACTCCGGGCAAAAATGGCTCTCAGGTGATCCAGCTCAAGCAACTAAAAAATTACTGAATACATGATCAGGCAGGGTTTACATGCATGCCCCTAGAGCACACCATCCCTTCTGCCATTTGATTCAAGGACATTGTCCTTGAACCTTAGAAAGAAAATACAGTAAGGAATCCAGCAGACAACTGAAGAATAAATCACTGTTTTATGTGCATGGAGCAGATCCAGAACATCATCCAATCCTCTGAGACACCTCTGGCCCTCTGGTAACAAAGCAAAAGGGTTCCCTCTGTAACAAGATCACTCTTCATCACCATACCAACAATGAAGCAACATCTCACGTTCTGCCAGACACCTGGACAAATTCTTCCACCTCTGACCCCTTGATGAACACCCCTATTTTCAGTGAGAAATACTTTCTGAGATTTTTGCATGGGGCAGAGTTGTTCCTCATTGAGTATAAATCCTGCTGTTGCAGGAAATGTCTGTAAATTAAGTACTTTCCTAAAATGGATTAACTGCCTGGGAAAGTGCAGGCATAGCTCATGAGCTAGCCTCAAATGTTTACATATAAGAGATAGTAGGTGAAATATTTACTATCTCCACCAGTGTTAGGAAGGATCTATCTATCTGAATATGTTCATATGCCTTATGTTGGCATCTAATCACTCCTTCAGCACTGAAGATCTCAGCTGATCACCCATGTGAAGTAAGGTGTGAAGTATTATCATCATTATGTAGAGAAGTAGCTGATGAATACGGAGACTGTCCTGCCAAAAATATCTTTGCTTGCCCAGTTAATGGATGAATTCCCAGAGATGCTGGCCTGTCTTGGTTTGAAAGACATGTGTCTGCTAAAGAAGGCAGGAGCCTCCCTTTGGAATGGAAGATGCTAGCCCCTTCCCTCTGAATTATTACAATTTTGAAATCAAGGGCTTTCAGGCAGAAATATGGGAAACAGGAATACCAGTTCTTTACTAATATATATATATACACACATATATATATAAAACAAGGCAGGAGAAATACTGGTTTAAAACTGACAGAGTCAGATACGACCTGACACCCTGACAGTCAGGGCAGCAGTGGCAGTCCGATAAGATGGTGGCTGCAGTCCTCCTGAAGTGATGGATGTGGTTCTGTTGGAGCCGTGATCCTGGAGAAAGGTCTGGTCTTCCTCAGAAGTTCCAGTGGTAGCTATGTAGTGCTTGTCCTCTGGATAAAATCTCAGTTTATATCCAGGATTGAATGCCTGGTTCCTCCCTCTGGGTGGAGTGTCTCACAATGGGATGGTGAGATAAGGCACTGATGGGTCCATTAACAGGAGATAATCCAGAGGGAAGAGGCAGGGAGCACTGCCCCACCTGGTTTCAACAGTTCATGAAGATGGTAATAAAATACATGCTTTTGGTCACATTTTACTTTGCAACCCAGGACATGGCCCCTTCACCAAAGTGGAGTCCTGGGAGTAGCAAGGAAATTGCTGTTAACCCAGCTTTGACAAGGGCTACCTTCATCCCTGCTCTGCACAAAGCTGACACACAGCACTGATGGTGCCAATCCCCAAATTTGGAAACATTTTTCTGATTGGCACTTAAGACAGGAGTGATGGAGATACTCCTACCTTGGCTGTTCAGAGTGTGATGTCCAGCGTGAAAACCCTCCAGGAAACAGACAGTTCTGTGTCCTGCAACTGGGCCATACCAGAGAGCCTTCTCAAAGTAGATTTTGTTCCTATTAAGAGCCTCTCAAATAATTTGTCAGTTCCTGTTTACTGAAATCATGTAAAAAGCAAGGTTTAACCACATAAACAGAGGGATTTTTTTTTCATGAGTTGTCATCTTATGAAGCAGCACAGTAAACTTGAAATCTTTCCAGGATGTCAGAAACCAGGGAAGCAGTGATGGCTCCCTGATACAAAGGGAAGCAGCTCCCAACCAGAGGTTTTAACAGTGCTGCTTTAAATACCGGTTTCAGTTTTGTATTTCTGCAGAATCATAGAATCGATTTGTGTTGGAAGGGACCTCTTGGAGGTCATCCAGTCCAACCTCCTCTTCTGACCATGTCTAATTAGACCTGGTTTCTCAGGGACTTTACCAGTCCAATTTTGAAGACCTCAAAAGATGGAGATTCAGTTGGGAACAACCCATCCTTTAGTTGAGTCCATTCATGGGGATAATTTTTGGATTTGTTCGGGCAGTTCAAGGAAAAGGAAAGATGTTTTGTAGGCAGATGCTGTGTTATCTGGGCCTGAAAGTCCTAGGGGTCAGGACTCAGGTCAGGTCAAGTCTAGTTCCAGCAGAAACCAGCATTGGATCTCACTGAGACCAAAAATATTCCCTTTACCCAGGTTTGTCAACATACGTAGCTGTGGCAGAAGGTTTTTAATGGTCTTAATAACCACTTTTTGAGGGTAAATTATTGTAGATTCTAGATCAGGCAAGATGTTTGCTCCTCACAATTTTGTATTACTTCTTCAGGAGTTCCAGACATACTGGGGCATTTTGGTTGGCAAGTCAGATGAGGGATAAGCAGTTTCTGGGGTGCTCTTTTCCCCTGGTTCTTCTCTGGAACCATGAAATCATCCTCTGTAGCTTGCAGAATGAATGAATCAGCTAAAGACCTGAAAGGTATTGATGAAATCCCTTTACTCAGCCTTGAGATGAAAGAGGAAACAAAATTTATTTGTGATTTCTTCAAAATTACTTCAAAATTGTAGGTACTAAACAACCCTTTCCTCTGAATGATAAAGGGATGTTTTTCTCTTCTCTCCTCTGAAGACAAGAGAAATCTGTCTCTGCACTTTTTCTTGTCTTCAGAGCAACTGAAGGGCAATTCTGTGCCATGCTACATCTCGAAGAGTGGAATCTCTTTAAATTAGCCTCTTCCTCATGAGAAATCACTGTCATTAGCCCAGCATGATCTGAGTGTTTGCAAAGGAGATTGAGTCCACATAGAGTGCAAAATGATACTTTACCCTGAAATAAATGACTGCCAATCCATTTACCCATGTATTTTCTTTTTGCTCTGAGACTGTGCAGTCCAGTCTATGGAAAACATTTTTCTACTGCTTCTTGACATCTGCCATGGGGGCTGTTTGCACAGATTTTTAATTGCTTTGGTTTTGTTTCCCCTGAAAGGATACATGCTAAATCTTCAGAGTCAAACGTGTTTTGCTTGAGACTCAACATGCTCATTAACTAATTGTGCTGGCATGGAAATGCTTCAAGATAACAAAAGGCAGCCTGGATCATGGTTGGATGGAAACAGGACACATTATCATACAGAAAGGGAATTTCTGAGGCAGACACACTGTCCCTTCTTGCAACTCAGTGTTGGAGCAGGCACTGAGAAATTATTACAGTGCTCATGTCAAGCCATGATGTGTCTTTAGATCATGCTGAAATGGAACTTCTTGGCAGCCCGCAATAGGCACAGTGGTTTGAACACTGGCAATCACTGTGAAAAGGAGGAAGAAGGTCTGCAACAAAGTCCCTGGATTGAAAAAGAGGAAGGCCGGTGTGATTCAGAGGAACCAGTCTTTGCAGAATCAGGATGTGTTTGTGTCTCAACACATCTGCTGTCTGCATTGGGAATTCAATTTTACGGGCAGGGTCTCCAAGAGGGTGTGAAATCACTTGGTTTCTTGACATATTTTGGTAAAAGACAAGCATCTGCTCCTTATCAGACTGGGTCCTGCATCATGGTCTTGATCTAGTTAATCAAGGCCTTGCCAAAATCTCTAAGGAATTTAATTGGTGGAAAACAGTTCAGATGGGAGAACATCAAGTTAGTTTTGATGGTCTGGCTTGCTTGCTTCCTTTCTCCATTAGATGGTCTCATATTCCTTTCTCTGTGGAATTACCGGAGCTTGCAGAGCGTGTGTATTGTGATAGCTGGGCAGAGAATGATTACTTCATTGCTGGGGAGGATTTTTTATCCCAGAAATTGATATTACTCCTTGATTTGTAAAGTGTTAGAACTTGACTTCAAAAAAGCAAACCAACAACCAGAGGATGCCCTGTCCAGCTCTGGCCTGGAGCCAGCAGCTTTGTGCCAGCCAATCTTAAGGACCTTCCCAGGGATGTCATCTGAGGAAGTGATGGGCAATCCTCAAAGTGAGGGAGTCTGGAGATTAGATATTAAGGCTTTCTGAGGTGTGCATTCCCAGAAGCCCACCTAGCCCAGCAAGTAGGAAAGTTTTCTCAGGCCCTATTCTCAGAGAATTCAAGCCAAGTTGAATGTCCATCCCTAAAAGATTGCTCAGAGTTGTTGTGGCTGCCCCAGCCCTGGAAGTGTTCAAGGCCAGGCTGGACAGGGCTAGGAGCAACCTGGTCTAGTGGAAGATGTCTCTTGCCCATGGCAAGAGGAGGGTGGAACTGGATGATCTCTAAGGTCCCTTCTAACCCAAACTATTCCATGATTCTAAAATGCTTTGATTTCAGCAATTTCTAACAAGAACAGGATCTGCTGATCTGTGTTCCAGCTCTCTCTCTGCTGTTTTTCCACTGCATATATATGGATGCTGACAGCTTGGTCAAGGAGAGATTTTCAAGAATCAATGCAGTCAGAGCCTGAGAAAGATAATTTTCCCAGGCAGAATGAATGGTAAACAATCTTGATAAGTAACTCGCACTTGTGTTTTCCTCTGGTAGATGTTTTGAAACGGGTGTCATTTGCAATTAACCAATAGAGTTGGGGGGCATCTATTAATTAACCAATCATGTAGACTCTGGATGAACCTCTCTATAAAAGAGCAAGTGTGCTAATAAAAAAAGCCTTTTGCCTCCTGATCTTCTTGGAGTCATGTCACTTCTTGGCCCAACCCTATACACCAGTGACACATATATGTGCTATTGGGATGTTGTGAACCTTCCTGAAAGTATTGAGTTAGAAGGGGTGATAAAGAAAATGAGAAGAACATATCTAAACAAGAAATAATGAATGCTGCATGTGATCCAGATGTCATCTTGCACTTTCCTTGCTGGACACACAATGTCATCATGGAAAACACAAAAGTTTCCCTTATCCTAGTCAGTAGTCCAATTCTCTTCTTCAGTCCTTTTTAAACATATGATCTGGTCATCTCAGGGCTACGGCACCAGTACACAAGGAAACATGCTGAGATGGGTCTGTCCTGGCAAATTCAGGGCCACTTTATAGACCTTCATAAACATTAAAAGTACTGCAGGGGAAAAAAAATCCCAAATCCTTGAAAATTAAAACCTTCTCCTAAGGTTCTTCTTCTGCAGGCAATTTACTACACAATAAGACATTATTTGGAGCTGTTTGCTTGGAGAAACAAATTAAGGCGTACTTTGAAGAATCTGGAACCCATTATTGTGGTGTAAGAAATCAAATTTTTACAATAAGGATAAAAATAGGAAGCAAATCCAGACACTAAACAAACCAAGCATTCAGATAATCCTGTGAGTCAAATATGAGTCAAAAAAGAGGAGCAGAAACATTTTGGTCAGACTGAAGGTTGATTTTTAAGTTATTCTGGAGAAAAAAAAGGGACGGGAAAGAGTAAACCAAGCTTTGAGCTCAGCTGAGTCTTAGCCAAAGATCTGCAAGAATTCAGGGTCAGATTTGGGCAATACAGGCTGATGGATGAAGTAGAAACCATGTTGGACAATGAATTTGGTGTAGTCTGAGGTGCCAGACAATGAGTTTTAGCGTCTTCAGCACACAGCTGGGACAAGGGTCATATGGCTATTCCTCCCAGCATCTAGCATAGTTCGCTGCTCTTTTTTTATACTGGCATGGATCTGATGGCCTGTGAGAAGGTTTCTGGAGCTGGATGGGATAAAGAGAACTAATGTGAGTTCAGCTGTTTATCTGGACTTAGGCTTCTTTGGGCTTATGCACAACTGCACAAATTGACAGTGGTACCATCAGCTCCATTCATTCACTGTGTGGTTCATTACAGGTAGCTCTCATGGAGTGTGAGATGTAAAATCTCATTGCCAAATGAACAAGAAATTAACTGGACAGATTCACAGCATCATTGGCTCAAACTGAATTTAAAGAGGAGCCAAAATATACCTCTGAAAAATCTTCATTTAATGCACAAAGGTTTCTGGATTAAATGGATCTGCCTCTCAGTTTGCCTCTCTTCAGTCTTTGCTAATCAAAGACGACTAGAAACAAGATCCCAGACTCTGCAAGAAGCCATGTGCTCCTGATGCTACATCTCTAACACTGTTCTTATAGAACATAATTTTTATTTCCATAGCAACTACTTGCAGTGGCACAGGGGATGATGACTTCTGAAGGAGAATTAACAATAGCAGACAAAATCCCAAAGGAACCATCTTATTTTCTCGTGCCATAAAAAACTCACTTTCTAGAGGAATAAGAAGAAATAACACCAGAAAATACAACATAGATGTTTGTTTTGAAAACAAATAGCTTATTTTGTTTTGACAGGATATGAATTTCTTAATATCCTGCTCTGAAGTGTTTGTGGAGTATAGGCAATCACAAATGAAATGGGACCTCTTGGATTAAAAAGTCCAGTTCCGTGTTAATCATACTATTTAAATCCATTCAGAAAATGGTCAGCTCTATCTGAAAACATACTAATTTCTCACACAGCCCTGATTTCTTTGGAAAGTTGTTCTGGATCCTCCCAATTCTGCACATGAGAAATAGTCTACTTTCTAATCTCACTTCATTAGTCAACAAGTTATGGTCATTTGTGCTTACACTAAGGTCTCTTCTACCTTAAATTAGTGCTTCTGCTTGCCTGCAGCTTACTTCACAGATACTTTTTAGACATATGGAAGCCAAATATCTCACACTCTTCTTTCTCAAGGTGCCTAAAATAAAATTGACAAAGAAGGAAAGTCAATGTACCATAAAATTCAATAATATTAAGTGTTCCATTGCTATTATTAAATGAATGTCTGACCAAAATCTTCACATCTGAACAGTCTTGAAATTTAAAGCAGATGGGATGTAACTCTGTATTAATTGCCTGGTCTTCCCTGCTTAATAACCTCATGTCTTGATGAAAATACTGTGTGCCAAAACCCCAGAAATAACCAAAAATGAGCTCCTGGAGGAAATGTGGAATGCAGCGTGATTTGCGGAAGAGATTAGCTCTACAGTTCCACTGGCGCTTTAAATTGTCTGAAGCCATCTCTAACATGAAACATGTATAACTTTTCCACCTCTAGCTGTAGTTTCCCACCTTCCACTCCCTCCTTGGACCAGCACGGATATTTTGTTCAGTGAATCAGTGTGAGAGACTGATCCAGTTTCACATAAGCAACATGGTACAAAATGGTTGGGGAGAGAAATAGGAGATGCTCCTGATATACCTTATGTGTTTTAGGATGGACTGAATCATGTTTCCTGAAGTGCCTCTTGTCATCAATTAGGGTGTGATCCAAACATTGTTCAAACATACACCTCTCACACCTCCGGGTGGTGTGATCCACCTTTCTGGGATCTTGTCCGAATGTAGGCAATACCGTTTTGTGGTTTTCCTCCCAGCTGAAGTCACCTACTGAATGAAGGCCTGCAGAAGTCTGTTAATGCCACTTTTCATGATGTAAACAACATAAAGAAATTGATGCCAAATATGTACTGAAATGAGCTATGGCAAAATATGCATGATTTAGTAATGTGAATCATAGTGAGCTCCTGTCAACTGTCTTCAACACCTCTGGAAATCAGACACCATATGCTCCCAAAAGTGAGGCACATCAGCTCTGCTGTCATTTCTGAATGCATTGGCCTAAGGCCCAACATCTACATGGTTTTGAGTAACCAATGCAGCCAAAATCATTCAGCGAATCAGTTGGCATCATAAATGTATCTATGGCACCATAAATGTAATTTTTGGTATATACAACACAGAGAACAGAGCAGATTAGTAAGAAACAGGAGTGCTTACTGCTTGCTGTAAGTGCTTACAACTGCTGCTTACTACTTGCACTCTCACAGTGCAAGACAATACCAGCCGGAGCTGTCTAACAAATAGAGAATGATGTGTAGTTATTAGAGCTGGAGTTTTATCTTTGGCTAGTGAGATTTCTCACCATCTGGGAGAGCTTCGAAAAAAAGCAGGAAGAGGCTTGATTAATGTTGTGTGCAGGAGTGTTGTGCGAAAGAAGGTTTGACAGGCTGAGCAAGCCAAGCAAACGAAGAGTGCAGTCAAAACAGAGACAGAAAGGAGCAAGAAGGAAGAAGTTGTGTGGGAGATGAGAGGAGATACTTGACTGCAGCATGAAAGTGGTCCCTCAACCCACAACAGTCCACATCACTCTGTGTGTGGGAGGCTAAAAGATCCTTGAACTTCTGTGAAGACCAAGGTGCTGCAAAGCTTTGGGCTGCCACCACAGAACACCTGCCTGGGTCTCACCAGTCCCCTCATGTGACCCCACCAGTTTTCACGAAGAGGTGTGTCCATGGGGAAGGGTGCATGAAGCCTACTCTGCTGGAAGGAGAGGAGTATATTGTCGGTTATTGAAACACGGACTCCACTGGGTACATGCAAAGCCAACTTTTATTGTACAAAGCACATCTTATATACTGCTGACCAACTTGCAGTTCAACAACCACAAACTTCAGCTTCTAGGATTACATCTTTAGCATCTCCAATGGCTATTGATTACAACCTCTTTTGCCTAATCTCCTGTTAACTATCCTACTTTTGTCTCGCCTCCTGCTCTTTATTTGTCTCCTGCTCTTTTGTTTTGCCCACTGCTAGACCTGGGGTACACCCGTCTCCGCCAGGGCTCCAAGCCAACCAAAGTCATCCTCCCTGGCAACATTCTGAATCCCCACAGTGGATCTGGGTGGATCTACCAGCACAAAACCCATCATTTCATCAGAGCAACTGATGAGCTTCAAGCATTTGAGGGAGAGGCTCCAGGTATCACTGACAAAAAGGTTTCTTTGCTGAATGGACTGCACAGCTGCCAGGAGTAGTTGCAAGTAAGCACAGCATTATCAACAGCATTGTGGGCATGGTTTTTGTTTGGCTGATCTGTGTGGACTGACTGTTGGGGGAGAGAAAAACATTCATTTGCAAAGTTCAACCTGCTATGAAATGCTGGGAAAAGCAATCCTTGATTTTTACACTTTATCTATCTGAAGAACCACAGTGCACCAACACCATTTTTGTGCCATCTCTTGCAGGGATTTCCAACTTCCACAGCTGCTGTTGCCTTCTAGCTTTCTCCCTCTATATATTTCTTGCCATTCATCCCTTTTTTCCTTGATAATGGGCCCCTCACCATCCTCTGAGTTGTACCCACCACCATCATCACTGTGCTGCAAAATCTGGCAGGACCAGTGCAGATCCCAAGCTGAAAAGCCTGATGCTTTGTCTGTGGTGTCTGTCCATGTCCTTGTGAGTGCTGGGAGCTGCTGCTCTTCAACGGGATGGTTCTCAAACTTCTTGAATACTTGGGCCAAAAGATTTCTGTGGGTTATCAGTTAGCATGAACCACAAAACTTTGAAGTAAAATAGCTCAATACAATCCCACAGGCTTTACAAGCCTGAGTTTTGTAATTTAATGGTCATGTTCATCCCCCAAGACTGTTGTTGGCTTCAATGAAAGCTCTCCTCAGTTCTGTGGAAATAAGTATTTTGAATCTTAGCTATGCTAATAGCTGGCTATGCTAGCATGCTCTGGAGGTGCTGCAAACTTTGACCTAAGTAGGGATAGAGAGAAAATGGAAGGCCTTAAGGCTGTGTTGTTTGTTTCATCATTATCACACATCCAAAGCAAGAACTCCATCAAGTTTGTATTTCTCCCCTCCTGTTGTTGTGTCTTTGTACCAATATCTCTAAGAAAGATTGTGAGAAATATGTAGCAATAGTTCCTTGGAGATGATGGGAGCTTGGGTGATGAATCCAGTCAGTGTGATAGTGAATGTTACAGACAACAGATCAGCAAATGAGACAACTGCTGCAAGACTGCATAGTGGGTTAATTATTTCAGTATTTCCCTGTTTATAACTGCTGTTCTTTATTGGCTGTTTGCAGAAAGAGGAAACAGGGACTGTGGACTGATCCAGTGTTACAGATCCAAATCTCTGGGATGGTCTTCTTAAACAGCTCCTTATTTCTAGGGACTGTGATGGGCTGTGTAATTTGTTAGCCCTGGGTGTCTGCATACACCCATGCACAGAAGTGCAAGGATGGGCAAATACAACCTGTAATAAACGATATAGCCAGATTAAAATTAATCAAGAAGAAGTTTTATTTTGTGGCCGAAATAATTGGTGTCGCAAAAGCCACAATTGAAAAGGACAGCGCCGAGCCCGGGTATCGGTGCTGGGTGAACACACAGATCCGACCTCTATCGCATCGGATTCCCCCTGTTCACAAACGCTGTCTCGGCTGGGTCATTTTTATACAGCTCTTGGGTAGGGACAGAATTCTTTCTATTCTTCTCATGGCTCAGCATATTCATGAAGTTTTCTCTGCCGTTGGGCTGGACAACATAGCTCCAGCTCCGGACCAGTGATGAATGTGGATCTTCAGTTACAGGAATCTGGCACACCCTTAATGACCCTGATCACTCTTATCATAGATACCAATCAGGCACTCATCGCTGGGGCGTAGCGTTAATGTCTCTTGATAAGATCCATTTCCACTCAGAGCCACACTTTCATATGCTGATTAGATTTCCTCAACTGTAGCCTGCGCTTACTAAATTCTCCTCTCCTGGATTTGGTTTTGAGGGTTTGAAACTTTATTTTGCAAGACTTAGCTTATTTCATTCCATATTTATACATATAAGCACGAATTACCAATATCATGCATTACACAATCCATTGCAGTGAAGAGGATCTGGAAAAAGCTCAGATCTCAGCATTCAACTAGAATAACACACATATCTATTGATGCAATCCTTTCCATCACAGACTCCCAAAGCATTTTAAGGTATTAGTATTTTCAATCCTATTTAAAATAATAGCTGCAAAGGAGTTGCACCTATTGCATATAGTAAAACCTTATAAAATGAAAGCCTTGCTGCCTTTATAAAATCATGGCTTAGGCCTATTACCCTGGCTGGAGAAGGACAGTGAGAAAAGCCAGGGAGAAGAAAAACAATTAGTTTTTACCCATGTAAATGCAGTATCAACAGAAGCAAGAAAGCTAAACAATAGAAGGAGAAAAAACCCAACATATCTGCAGCTGGTATTTTTCTGAATGCTTGAATGCTTATACTGTAGGTAGCCAATGACAGTATATTGTAGTTAACAATAGCCAATGAATCTACTGTAATAATTTAGTAGCCAATGAGTATGTAACATGAATTATAACATCCAAAAGTCTATAAAAAGAAACTGCTTTTTTTAATAAAGTCTTTTTTGCACATTGTCCAAAGCACAGTCTGTGTGTGTCGTGTCCATCCCAACAGCGACAGCACCAAGTCCAGTCTATGTCTGCAAGGCTTGATGAGAAAAACCACATTTTCTCTCTCCTTTCAGATGCTCTCAAACTCTGCATTTGTATATTGCTCTATTTTATCTATCTGTTGCCCAGTAATGAACACAAAGATTTCATTCCATTTTTGCACTATGCAGTTGCAGATCTAATCCCCATGCTCCTCCCTTCTCTGATTTACGAGCAGACCAGCCCTGCAACCTTTTCCTTTTAACACTGCACCTGCACATCATGGCTAACAGCTTTAGCTGCTTTCCTGCAATAACTCATACGATCTTTTTCCTAGGCAGCCATGCCTTTACATTAGCAGATGCTTCCTCTAGTGGTGCTTTGCTCTCTGGCTCATTTTTTGAGTGCCCTCAGCCTTTCCCCATATGCTGAGGTGATCTAAATCCAGCAGACTGTGCTATGTTTGTGGTATGCTCAACTCCTAAGGCAGCATCACATTTGGCTTCTCTGCTCTCCTTCCCATTAGCTCCACCATTGCTGTTAAGAAAAGCAATCCTACAGCTGAGGTGCAACATACATACCCAAGGAAACTCCACTTGCAACTTCTTTCCCATCAGCAGTAGTTCTACCTTTCTTTCCCTTTTGACCTACTTTTGTCTAGAATTCTTCTTATTGGGGCACGTTTTGTGTCCCTGATCTGGGTTCAAGACCCTGATTACATGCTCTTTAAATGACCTCTGAGAAAAAGGGAGATGTCTCTATATATATATCTCTCTATTTCTATTTCTATTTCTATTTCCATTTCTATTTCTATTTCATCTCTTTCTACCTCTATCTCTTTATGGCTGTCTCTAATCTATATCCTCTATATCTTTCTCTCCCAGTTATATCAGGGTCCAGCACAGCTGGTGAAGTACACATCTGAGTTAAGGGATTGGTTTAGTGACCTGCTACAAGAGTGACCTCCTTGGCTGAAGCAAACTATGACTCAAGGAGAATTTGGTCCTGAAATGCATGTCATGCCATTTCCAAGGTGGTCTTATTCCCAGGTGGAGGAGCTGATTTTCCTTCATATCTGAAAGCTGGAGCGGCAGGGAGACATTTGTGATTAAGAATCTCAGATGAGAAAAGGGATCTGGTATGAGGAATACCTTTAGTTTTTAACAAGAAAAGGAAAGAGAACAACTGAGCACAGCACTCCACCAGCACTTATCTCAACTATACAGTATCTTCTTTTCAAGGTGGCCACTTAGATAGGAAAGCTTTGAAAAAAATTGGCCACTTCCAGCCATAACACCATTAGACAGAGCCAGGCCCCTTTGTGCTCTGTTTGCTCTCTGAAGAGAAGCAAATAGAATGGGGTTTGACCATGGAATTAAGTGTTTAGTGAAAAAAAAAACCAACCACTATTGCTTCTGCACAAAATCAAAGCTGGGACAAGAGCCTCAATGCATCTTCAAACAAGGAGGGAACAGAGCTGAGGTGAGTCCTTAGCTGGGAAACCTCTTGGCATTGTTTTTTAGAGTTAATGGTCAGGTTCAGCTGCAGTCACTATGTGATCCAAAGACTTTGCAGATGCCTACTGTCTCCCACATGTTGCTATTGGATCCTTTACCTTCATCTCGGGTCTGAGATTTGTACCTACTTTCAGATAGAGTCAGACAGACATATTGGGGAAACCCTGTATAGATATAAAATTACCTTATATCACAGATGTGAAAGGGAGGCATCGTTTTACACTGGCAGAGGATTTATCTCCAGCTTGCTAACCTGAAGCAAGATTGTAGAAGACAAGGAATCCAATATATGGAAATAATAGTGATTAAAAGCAGTTTTATAGCTAAAGCATGCTTTTCTCACCCAAAATAAATTGTGGAAGCACTGTTCACACACCCAACATGCAATTAAAAAGGATCTAAACCAGTTGATGTATCTCTGCATTGCAATGATTATTGCTAATACATTTTACTGGGTATTCAAAATCAACAATGCACTGCTCATGTGTGACACACCTGCTGGTTTTTTATGTTCTGTGATCATTATTGTTAAAGATGCTGTTTGAGAAAGAAAATTCTGTATTCATCACTCCTGAAGTCAGATGTCGACATTAGGAAGCCCTACAAAATCACAGAACGGCTTTGGTTGGAATGGACCTTCAAAACCATTCTTTCCAAACTTCTGCCATGGGCAGAAGAGGAAAGAAGAGGTTCCACTAGACGAGGTTGCTTCAAGCCCTGTCTGACCTGGCCTTCTAGGAATGGGGCAGACACAGCTTGTCTGGCCAATCTATGCCAGGACCTTCCCACCCTTACAGGGAAGAATTTCTTCCCAATATCTAATCTAAACCCACCCTCTGGTAGTTTCAAGTCTATCTAAAATTTATCCCTTAACTGTGGTGATGTGCTCTGAACTGTTAATATTTAGTTGCATTTAATTTCTCATTTGTATGGAATGTTAAATTGAAGTTACTGTTTAAAAGTTGGTATGTCTTGTTGACCCCGCCCACTCTGGCTGCTCCCATAGTAAAATGTTCTCCCCAAACTCCTTCCCTCCACCCTCCCACCTCCACCAGATAAAGAGGTAACCCCACCTGTGTTCCAGAGTTCCCTGTCACCCAAAACCCCTTCCCATCGGGATTGTCAATCCCCAGAGTCCCAGACACTCACCCTGGAATTCCCCTAAACCTCGATGCCCCTGTGGTTGCTTTAAGAATCAGTCACCTTGGTTGTAACCCTGTTGGTCCTGAAAAATGTATTCCCTTCCTGCCCTCCGCCCCTGATCTAGCCAGATTAGTCCCTATATTGTGAACACCCCTTGTTTTCCCCCTCTTTAAAAAGCTGTGCACCCGTTTTGTCTCTTTTGGCGCGGTTTTGTTCTGCTCCCCCTGAGACAATAAACTCTTGGGACATAGCAGCAGAAGGGTCTGTTTTCGTCTTTTGCTTCTACCCATCAGCACAACTGGTTTACTCCGCAGCTTCTAAGGACAGCTGAGTTAAGGCAGGCTGAGTTTAGTGCCGGAGAGAAGGCACTGAGAAATTTCCCCGAAGCAGGAATCTCGGGAGAACTTCTGGCAATCTGAGTTATCGGCCCAGAGAAGTATCTCCCCGAGCTGCCAGGCTTCCTAGAGGAGTGAAAACTGTGCTGCGTCACTTAACCTTTTCTTTCTCTCTTGAAAACAAAGCCCAGCATGTCACCATTAAGCCTCTTGGATAGCAGTCAGATTGATACTTGTGATTGGAGTGCACTGAAAAAATGTCCTGAAACTCCACTGTAATGATCCTTGTACCACCTGCAGATCCACTGAAGCTCTGGGATGAGGCAGCCCATAGGGTTTATTTCTCCTTTAGATGTGCTTCAAATCCTACTGAGGCCAGTCAGGAACTTCTCACTGAATCAGGCTGTCTGCCTCATTCTCTATCAGCAATTTACTGCCTGCAAGGAGTGAATAAATCAGTCCAAGAAAGCTGGATTTTATCACTGGTTCTGCCACTTGCTTTCTCAGTAGGTTTATGGCCTCTATTTCTCCTCTAATTCTTGTTCACTTTGGCTTATCGTTGTGGCACCAAAGCAACATCAATCTCCACCAGGATACTGAGATGCTTCTGCACTGCAGATATGTTCCAAAGGAAAACACATATAATTCAATTATATAAAGTTCTCAGTTCTCCTTAGTTCCTCATGTTAAATAGCTTCACAACTTCATTCCAGAAGAGGCAGAATGGACACCCTGAATTGCAGCAAGTGACCATATACCCTAGTATCTTCAATGGGAATGTAAACAGCATGAACACATTTGATGCTACCCTCGATCAGACCATTTTCTGCATAGGAAACCTAATGGCTGAAGTACATCTAGTTAGAAATCTCCAATGGATCTGTCTTCCAAGGACTCATCTTGCACCCATAGTCATGTTTTGTGTCTACCACATCATCTCTTGATGAGATCCATGGGTTAACTGCTCACTTCATGGATCCACACACAGCTGGTGAAACCCACTGGTGAAGTTCCTGTGTCAGCCCGTCCAGTATTGTAAAGTTTGCAGTAATTACCCCAGGTAAGCATTTCAGTCAAGCAAGCATGCTGCAGGAAGTTCAAACTTGGTGTATCTTAATATGTAACACTTAGGTCTTCAAACACTTCTATCAGCAGGTGCCTCATGCCCCTTTCCCCGTAAAACGTCAGCCAGGCCCATTTACACAATGTGGCTCTGCCTTGAGGCAATGCAGATCATAGCCTGGAAGCTGAAAAGCACCTCGGAATAAAAGGCTCTCAGATTGTCTGCCAGTGCCTCAAGAAATGAAATACAGTTCCACTCATAAAATGTCAAAGGTATGTCAGTGTGAAGAGGAAAAAAAAGAAAAAAAGGTGAAAAGTTTGAAAAGAGGTTTTGCTAGCAGTCAGAAAAATATAACTCCTTTTGCTTAATCTTCCTCTGTTTCTCCTGAGCTTGAAGCTTTGTTTCAGTGGAGGAAAAACAATGGGAAAAAGGGCTAAAATGGAGTATGAGCAAATAAGCGTATGTTTGCTTTGTATCAAAGAATCATATGCATCAAGTGATGAAGTCCTTGGAAGTCTTTAACACCCTTCTCCATATCCTAGCTCTGAAATTCCTTTACTTCTCCCTGTTCAGCAGCCAGGACAGCAGCTGATTGCTGTGCTCTGCTGTCTCACAGGTACAATCATGCTTGCTCTGGATGATGCAGCTGAGATGTAATTTTCGATTTCATAGCACTTCTTTAAGTTCTGGGCATGGTTCAGAAGAGTCCAAACTTTGACTGACTCAATGACTACAGGGCAGGAGAGGTGAAGATAAGGGAAAGATGGATTACCCAAATGACCATAATCAAATTATTGCTGTGGATCTAAAGCAGAAATGATGCAGCACATCCTTCTGCCTTGCTCCTTGGAGCCCCAGGTGGAGGCTGGACACATTGAGTTGTCTTTATCCCTCCATGGATTTTCACAGACCAACACATCTCAAAGCTCCCCTACTTTTCTCCTGGCTTCCCCACCATTCTCAATGCCCAGCCTTAGTGACATGCCAACAAGGGTGACACACCCTGATCACCCCACCACTGCCCACCACCCAACTCAGCTAGTAAAGAAGTTTTTCTTCTTGTGACCTGAGCTCAAGGCACAGCCACTTGGCATGGGACCAGCAAGGCTTCTCCCATCACTAGATCCCCATTGGTTGCTCTTCGTCTGAGGGCCTCTCTCTGGCTCTCCTCCACTAATGTTCTCTGTGTCATTCCAAAACAATCAGCTAGCACCAGTGCTTATGTCTAGTGAGACCAGTGAGCAGTGGGTCAAGAGTGCACCCAAGGAGAATGTGGTGTAAATAACTGACTCCATCTGCTTTGGGTCAGAACAGCTTCAACTCATCAGAGAGAACCAAAGAGCCTCCACAGGCAGGGAAGGGGCTTTCTGAATCCACCCAGGGAGCTGGCACTGGAAGAAGCCAAACATGTTCTTAGTGTTTACCCTGTCAGGCTATGAGGTATTCATCTTCATCCCAAAACACATTCCTCAAAGAACACTCTGTGCTTCAAACTCTGTCATTGGGAGAGCTAAGGAAATGAAAACTGGGAGGATGATGCTGAGCTGTCAAGCCTCGTGTACAGCAGCAATTGCTCCCATGCCTGGGATGCCTCCTGGGAGGTATCAAGACATGGCACTATGCTGCTTGGTTTTCATCCTGCCACAGGCATATAAAATAAAGGATTATATTCCTGTCCACTTTCAGCTCGCTGCCATGTAGTGAAGGTGCAGGGAAGCAAAGGGGTTGTTGCAAACCCAAGATGGTAATTTTCCTCCTTGGGCCCCCTCCAGCAGGCTAAAAATCTTAGAGAAATGAATGGCCAGCAGAGAAAAGGATGGTGAGCGTTGCTGGTGTTCCGGACATGTAGGTACCAAATAGAGATCTTAGCAGGACTACCCCCCTGCACTGTCACCTCTCCCGAGCCCCAGATACTGAAAACAAGCAAAGTCAGAGCTCTAGTAGCCTTTTGGGAATAAGAGTCCTCCTCCTCACCCTTTCTTCAGGAAATGGATCAAAATTTAGAACTCTAAATTGGAACTCAGCTTTGAAATCCAGGCTTGTTTTTATGTCCTCATTGCCCACACAAATATTTTCAAGATTTGGCATTTTGGATATCCCCACTTTTTGAGGTTTGTCGAAAAAGGGATTCCACTAGAGCCCCAGTTCAATGCTGAGCTCAACCTTTGCATCATGTCCCTATGGTTTGTCTCAAGTTGACTACCTTCTAAAATTAGGGTACCACAAAATAGAAGCAAATTCTGCAAATTTGGCCACAGATGTTGAATTTCTCATGCAGTACTCCTTTTGTCCCACAAACAGGATTTCTTTCAGTCCTCAGACTAGCCAGAAATAATTTTTAAAATGTTCTTAACATTTTTAAAAATAAAATAAATTTTAAAATATAATTTTTAATGCATGTTTTCAATAAAAGGCTACAATATGTAGCCTCTGAAAACTGCTTTTCCCTTGCAATAGTGATGTTTACAGCTCCTTTTACCCAGAACCAACACATAATTTTGACTATTGTCAGTGTGGCAAAGGAAGCAAGACTTTGGTTATGCACAGGGTAAGACCCTGGTATGAAAAATACCAAGGAATTCCCACAGGGACATCTGGCTGTCCTGAGTCGTCTCCTCTTTTGCAGTTTGGATGAAGCTGTGGGAGCTGATGGTGCAGCTCTGTCAACTGATGTGCCTGAAGTAACCACAGGCGTCTCCCAGCTTTGACCACACACGATACTCCTTTCCACAAAAGAAATGGCACTGTCTGGGAGAAGGAAAACCACTTGCAAGCCTTAATGGCAACTTAAGCCCTTTTTTGTTCCATTTCTCACAGAGAACTGAAGTTTGCGATCACTTACTCTTTGTTGTTATCGTTTCCTTGGTCATCTCACGTTTTTTTGCATCGTGTCAAAATCCTTGACACATTCAGTTGTTTCAGCTAGACTGGCTGAAAACCACATAGGCTGAGCCTGAAAATAAACTCCCATGGCTAAATAAAGGAGCTACTTCTTGATGTGTCATTCAGCAAAGTGATGGGAGCTGTGGTTTACCATCTCCAATAGAGAACAAAGAAACAGGTCCTTTTAAATGTGATCACAAGAAACCTTCCTCACTAATTTAGTAGCAGCACATGGTCCAAACTTCTGGGGCAGCTTTGAGTTCTGGTCTTGAGTTATCCCACATGGTACACAGAAGAAGCTGAAATCTCTGGAAGAGATGTCCAACCTGTTCTGCTTAAGGAGAACAGAGCAAAGCAGAACAAGACTACATTTGAAAGCAATTTTCTCTGTCTTCTGGTTCCTGTGGCTCCTGGCTGCCCTTGCTTCCTTCACTCATAAGCTCCTCTGAAATTTGGGAGGCAACAAAACTGAGAACCTCATAAAGCCACCTGTCATCTGGAAAAGAGGGTCTGACAAGACACCAGATATCAGAAATTTTTAAAGAAAAAATGAAGAGGCAATGAAGGCTATCCTGGAAGGGAAAACTGTATTTTTAGGGAGTTTGTGTTTCCTTCTGTACTGTCAGGAAAGTGTGAGGCACAGGGAGATGATGACATGGTTCTCCCCACTCATCTGAGCTGCTGGCTGTGCCCAGCTCCCTGCAGACTGGGATGACGAAGAAACATTATGTGATGCAGACTTTACTGGATTTACAACTCTTCCAGAAATCACATTTCTTGAGGCTTTCTTTCAATCATCAGCCCAAACAATGGCTGATTCAGACAGGAAAAAGTCCATAAACTCAGGCCTCCTACAGTTCTTGTCTCTAACAGTGCAATGGTACTGCAACAGAAGGATGCATTTAATGGAAGGACTCTGAAAACTGCCCAAGAAGGTGGCATACCAACTCTTCTTCAAATCTACAGGTTTCAGTGTCTTTGGTCACGTATAAGGGACCCCACGGATGTCAAAATGGCTGGCTCTGAGTCTGGTGCTGCAAGGTGGGGAAGCCAAGCTGTGGCACTTAGCCAAGATACAGTCTTAGGAGGTGTGCAAAACAGCACAGAGAGTCCAAGTGTGTAAAGCTTCCTCTTGGCATGGCAGACATGGGAGACAGCAGGAAAGTGATAGCAGGTGGCGTCATCCCTTCTAGCTCCACTCACACATCAAGAGGTGTTTTCACCAGGCTGGAAGTGTCCAACCCAAAGCACATACCAAATACTGCCAAGCCCTGATACAGGCTGCCTAGGACAGGGGTGCAGTCCCTATATCCCTAGAACNCGTGCAAAACAGCACAGACAGTCCAAGTATGTAAAGTTTCCTCTTGGCATGTCAGACATGGGATACAGCAGGAAAGTGATAGCAGGNGTCCCTATATCCCTAGAACTGTTCAAAAGCTGTGTAGATGTGGCACTTGAGGACATGTTTTAGTAGTGTCCTTGGTGGTGCAGGGTTAATAGCTGGATTTGACGATCTTAGAGGTCTTTTTCAACATAAATTATTCTATGATTCTATGTCAACTTCAGCAAAGTTGATTCTAGCTATCTTAGGGAGCAATGCCAGAAAAATCCCACATTCAGAGGTTTAGCCTTGTCTTCAATTGGTGGTTTTTAGATTTGGGGAGGGTTCCTTTATTCTTTACCTTTTTGTTCTCACACTTTTTCCATTCAGACAAGGTCAGTGGAACCTGGTAGAGATGTGCCTACAGGGTTATAAGTGAAACTTCCCACCTTGTAGTATGCACCAATTAGTCTACAATTAGTCTTGAACCTTATGCTGGACAGCTGGGATTTCTATGACACTTGGGACCCAGGACTTCAATTTTGGCCTTGTTGGAGTAATAACTGGGCAACATCCTGAAAAGTCCCAGATGTATTATTGACTATTGAGTTTATCCTCTTAAAAGTGCAAGCAAACTGTAATGTTTCATCTTATTTGCTTTCAAGCTGCCATAAAAAGTGGGACAGTACAACATACAAGAGTTGCAGCTCCTGAAATGCAAAAATCTTCACCTCACTTTAATACTGGTTTTAATGGGATAATGCTTCTTCTTCATGACTTTGCCACTTTTTTCTTTTTTCTCACCTGCCAGCTACAGTATATATGTTTAGTCTTTTTTATCCTGCTGTTGATCTTCTGAGATCCTGCAGTCTTTAAAGATTTTCTGATGGGGAATACAGTGCTGGGAATTTGAGGGATGAGCCTACACCTGGTCGGCAAACAGCTGGAGTGGTATCACTCCTTTTTCTTCTCCTCCCCTGACTAGACTCTCTCTACGCCTCTCTGACAAAAGCACACTGGGGATTAGATGTGCCACAGTCACTCTGATTCCTCCTGTGCACTCAGCCAGGCTGTGTACAATGACCAGGATCCACGCAGAGGGCAGACTGGGGGTACCCACCTCATGGAATGTGACTTACTCTGGCAAGGATCAGAGAGGTCTCTAACAGCCTGTTGCTTTTGGCCTGTGCTGAATGAGCTGCAGCCCATTATTTTTCTGCTGGTGTCCAGATGAGAAACAGGGATTATATTTCTTATGCTCTGTTTTAAAAGAAATGGCAGAAGGTGATTTACCTCTTTAGAATTTTATTTTGCTGCCAAGACAATCCCTCTCTCTGTACCCTAGTTCCCTGCAGACACCATCTTTCTCCGATCTGAAGTAGATCTCCCTTCTTCCCTGATGCTCAGGACTGACCATTCTCTTTTTGAGATGTAGGAGAAAAGTGGTATTTTCTCTGTTCTGTATCCTCTCTAGATGAAGTTGTGAGCTGGAATTAATGCAGGTGATTGGGTGAGCTCATGAGAAGTTTCCATGGAAACTGTGGCATTAAACCCCTCCATCCTTTGATGGCATCCTTAAACCCTTGCACTTTTGCTGGGAGCCTAATGAGATCAGAATGAAGCAGCAGCCTGTATGTGGAGAAAGAATTCAAGACATTAAGGGAAGGGCAGATTAAGGTTAAATGGACCCCTCCAAATATTACGCCACGAGAAGAAAAACTCACCTGTCTCACAGGTTTTTCTTTTCTCCCCAAGAGAACTGTAATCACCAAAAGTATACTGTTAGGAGTTTAATACATGAACCAGAGGGTGAAATTATGGTTGGCTTAAATCATCTGGTGGTCAGATCTGCTGGGTCTGCTCCAGCTCCATATACCCCACTGTCTAAAGGGTTGATCTGCAGGGAGCCCTTTGCACAGAAGAATTTCTTACAATGAGGATGGTGAAACCCTGCAGAGATTGCCCAGGGAGGTGGTAGATGCTCCATCCCTGGAAAAATTCAAAGCCAAGCTGGAGCTCTAAACAGCCTGATCTAGTGAAAAATGGACTTGCTTATTGCCATGAAGTTTGGTCTAGATGGTTTCAAAGGTCTCTTCCAACCCAACCCGTCTTATGAATCTATGATCCCAAAAGGCTAAGTAAGGATACATCTGCCCATATCTAGGGGTAAAAAGATGTTAAATTAGTAGGTCATGCTCCGAAGGAAAATGTTGTTGGCTTTTTTCCTTCTCTTCATCTTTCAATTGGGTTCTACACAGCCTTTGGTTGGTCTCCACATAAAACCTACTCCTAGATGATTTCATAAAGTGTTTTCTCTCCCCCACCAGAGATTTCCAGTTGTTCAGGATATCAGCTCTGTTCCTGGTAGCACTGTGCCTGTGAGGTTACAGCTCTGGATGCATTTGACTAATGGAGCGCACAAATTATTCCCACCTGCAAAAGTAGGATGTGATAAAAGACAAGACACTTGTCACGTGCAAAATTGTGATCCAGATACCACAGAACCCTGGAAAAGTTTGGATCAGGCTTGTTTGCAGCTGTCAGCTGCCTTTGTAATTGCCTATACCTACAGTTTTTCTCTCAATAGCCTGGAGCACTGGGAAAATTCTGAACTGCATCTGAACATCCTGGAGTGAGCTCGAGTTGCACTGCAAATTCTGGTTCTGTTGGCAGTTTAGCCATTTGGTTGTAGGCACGTCATTAGTAAACTTTCTGGTGCGGTGTGTTGTAACATAATCACTTTTTTCTTTTTCATTTTTTTTCTTGCCTTTTTCTTTTTCTTTCCCTTCTGTTGGGAATTAGGATTTTTTTTTTTTTTTCATTCTCTCACGGAATTTTCTCCCATTTGTTAACTAAGAAATGGTAACGAGGAGAGACAAAAGAGAGACAAGAGAAGTGGCCAAGATGGGGGCAAGAGGTGCAGCTAGCTGCAGTCTCTTAGCTGGGGAGCTTTCTCTTGGAAAGGGCAGAGAAACCACGAGATTTTGGCGGGGGGGTGAGGGGCTGGGTTCAGCTCCTCACTCTCTCCCCCTCGGGACAGGAGATGAGCTGGTGCTGCTCCTGCAGGAAGAACTTGCTGCCACCATGGAGTTCTGCCCTGCACTGCTCTCTCTTTACTGTGGGTGAGCCTTTGCTCATAAGAGTGGCTGTTGAACAGGGACCTTTTCAATACCCAACCACACTGGAAAGGACCCTCACCATATACTTGAGTGCGCCAAGGGAAATCGGGGACCCCAACCCCCGGTGCCCTCCACAGAGCCTCCCAGCTGCTTTTTGGAGGCTGGCTGCCACTGCCTAACCCCACTGTTTTCTGCCACTGCTTCAGGTTTTTTGCTACACTTGACCTGACACCCCCTGTCTGCTTGACCCCACGTCTCCTGGCACAGCTCCAAAGTTTTTGCTAAACTTTGTTTGCCATCCTAGGAGTGCTCGCCTCTGCTGTTCCAGCCCGCTACACAACTGTTCCTGCTACAGTCCATTTGGCCATCTGGAGCGGCACTGGGACCAAGTACCCCTCGCCCTGAGTTTGCTAAGGAAGCCCTTTCTCTCTCTCTCTCACCGCCTGAGGCGCCATTACCGTGTGGGGATGTGCCTGAGCTCGCGGCACAGCGCCCCCTGCAGGCCGGGGGAACCATCGCACCCGCCCTGCCCGGCCGGGAGCCAACAGCGCCCCCTGCCGGCTGTGAGCGGCACTGCACCCACGGGGAAAGTGCCTGAGAGCCGAGAGAGGCTGCACTGGGTTATGGTTCTATGTGTTGTTGCTGCCATTGGTACTGTTTGTTTGCCTTGCTATACATATATATATATATTCTAGTAAAGAACTGTTATTCATTTTCCCATATCTTTGCCTGAAAGCCCCGAAATTTCAAGGTTATAGTAAATTAGAGGGAAGGAGGTCATATTTTCCATTCCAAGCCTTCCTTGGCAGGCAC
>VZTN01018122.1:168465-178465 GCA_013400515.1 Erpornis zantholeuca
GGAAGGAAGGAAGGAAGGAAGGAAGGAAGGAAGGAAAAAAAAAGAAAAAAAGCAAAAAAGCCCAAAAATGGGGTCTTCCCCAGGAAGGGACAGAAATTATAATAACTTACAGAGCCATGAACTGTCAGCACAGAGCAACAGGTCTGAGGCAGAGGAGCCTAAAAGAAATAAGTCCAGCCTACAATAGTCATGTATCTTGGAAATAAATTACAGAACCAATCTGAAAGAGAGATCCCATAACTAAAAAACAGCAACTGATGTTGGCTGTGTGAAGAGTTCCCAGAGAAAGAGCACTAGCTACCTTTGCAAAGCTGGGTGTCCTGGGTGGCACCTCCCAGGATCCCAGCCCTGGTCCAGGGTATGTTGAATCAATGTCATATGCAGGGGGCTTGTGCTGCTCCCACACCAGCTGCTGCATCCCCCAAACCATTAGGCTCCACATCATGGGGCTCTGAGGGTTGTGGTGGTCCCTCAAACCCTGCAAATAGCTGAACCACATTAGCACCTAAAGGTGTCACTGAATCTGGCTCTCCCTCATAGGTTTTGATGTTCAGTCTCATTTCATGGCAGCATGTGGTTTTGTTTCCATCTGTTTATTATGGCGTCTGCTCTGTTGTGAAAAGGAGCTGGGTCTTCAGCTGGTGGATGTAGTCCCACAATTTTTAAAAGAGAGATCTGATTACTTTTAAACTTTATTTTAACATTATGCAACTTCCCATTGGCATCATCAAAGGCAGCCTTGTACCACTTAGCTGTGTTTTAAACAGAACTTTTTTTGGGGGAGAATGAAGATGAGTTGTTTCTATGGAGAAGCCTCAAGGACACATCAACTCTAATTATAGCAAAAGGATCAAGTATCAACAGTGAAGAACAAGAATAACTTACTCCTTACTAGCACATTCCACCTGGAGACAGCTCTTTTGCAAACAGATCTAACTGCCTGGCTGGATTTGTGAAGTAGCCTTGTTCCCCTTTTAAAAGTGGAAAAACAAAGGGGAAAAAGTCAGCATTGCATAACTTTCTCCTTGTTTCTCTAGCTCTGAGTGGCAAAGGTTGCACAGACTTAAGCAGCAGAAGATCAGACCTGGAGGGAGCACCAGAGGCTGGAGGGTCCTTTGCATTTTCTCCTTTCACTGCCTGGTCTGTCTCTGGGCTTCATCCCACCAGGCTGTCTGTCCTCAGAACCAAAACTGCCACTGCAATATCACATTTTTTAAAATTTTTGTTTGTCACAGTATTTCTGTCCTAGCCCAGAAGCAGCATGAATGGGGTGTGTTCAGCCTCAGCGCTAGAAGGAATTGACAGGGGTTGGAGGGTCCTGCCTTCAATGGATGTGGCTTCACATTGCTCCCTGAGAGTATCCAGAAGAGCAACATTTAATCCACCAAAATAAAAGTAATAAAAGTAAAATTAATGACCCCCACTTGCATCAGTTTTGGAAAGAAATTCACATGCACCCAAACCCTCTGAGAATGGTGTTTTCCATCTAGTTCTCCATCCTGTCATAACTGACTAAACTACTTTATACGCCCTTGGATTCTGGCCCAGAAAATGTATGGTTTCTTAAAATGATTGTGTATATATATACACACACTACTTTATACCAGCCAATACCTTCTGAAATGTAGGTGGCCAGAAATTGGCTGATCTTTTCCTATTACATATTTTAAAAATGAGCTGACATTCATATATAAATTCTGCATAAGCTTCATGAAGTCTTAGTACCAATAGTGAAAGGGAATATCAACAACCACTTAGCTGCTAAAATGGGCTAGAGATAATAAGGAAGGTGGCTAGGCAAATTCATTTCTAGGAAATGTTGTCAATTATACAAAAATGGAAGGGCTTGGGGGAAAAAATACTTGATTCTTTTCATGAAAGAAGTAGGTACTCTGAGGTTGAAAGGAACTTTGAAAATGGATGTATAGGGTCCTAATTTACTTTAATATTTCCTGTGTAAAGTCTTAAAGTTAAAGATTGATTTTTCCAATAAACATTACAAGCATAATTACATGGAGGTATGATCACAGATCAGGTACCAGATGGAGAGCTATGGAAAAAGAATTACTGCTCTTAGAATGAGTTTTGTCTTCTTTTTTATCCTCAGGGAAACCTGCATTAATTTGAAAGAAAGGGATCAGGTCTGAAGCATGCAATAAGAAAGACTCCAATTACTAAAGTATGAATAAAAATGGAAGAATTTGGCCCAGAAACAAACTCAGTTAGGAAAATAAAACATATATATCAAATATAATTGCAATTTCAAGGAGATTTCTGATACACAAAATGCATGTATAATTTGGTCGCAGCATCATAAATTGAGTAATCATAAAGTCTTAATCAAAACTTTTATTTTCCCAACCAAAGGAAGTGTAGTTTTCACTGAAATGAAAACTATTTTCAGAGTCCTGACTTCAGCACAATCACAAGTTAAAATTAAGCAGGCGCATTCAGACAACATCCAGGGTCTGTGTGTGTCTGCACCTTCATGGAAAGGAACATTTTAACCCTTTTTTTGCACAAAAAAGAGGGCAAGCACTCTTTTCACACACAAAAATGTACAATAAGGACTCTTAAAAGTTGGATTTCAAATTAAATTGGGTGGTTCTCTTTAACTCAGTTTTTTTTGAGGGGCTAGATTTTTTTTTTCTGGTGCATTTTTGTGTATGTTTGCATGTTCAGATTTCAGGAAGTAGAAACTAAAAAAATAAAAGGCCATCCCTTCAAAGCAGAAAAGTAAGTTCTCACTCACTTCTAATTTTCACTCTACACACGGATCATAGAATCACAGATTCCCAGAATAGTTTTGTTTGGAAGAGGCCCGTGCCCTCACCAAATCCATGACTATTGCTCTGCAGGTCCCCAGCTGACATCGGTGTGGAGGCACATCCTCAGATAATTACATGAATTTGGGGGTAAGATGGACCTTTTGGTCTGTCAGGGTATCTGATTTCTGCTCACCCTAAATGTGCTAATAGCAGAGCAAGGACACTTTGGAGAAGGGAGAGCCTGAAGAGTGCCCTTCTGCTTGGCTCCCACCCATCTCAGAGAGCATCAAATGGCTGCTGGGGTGTCTGGAAAGCAAGGACATGATGCCCTAGGGCTGTCACTTCCTTCTGTCCCTACTTATTCTCATCAGACCCAAACCATCTAACTTACTCTTCAGTTGGGTGTTTTCCTCCACAGATCCCCTCTTCTGGGAACATATTTTGGGAACATTGCAAAAATTACCATCTTGCAAAGCCACTCAAATGCTGACCTGCCCTCTGCCTCCCAGTGCCATCACTGCTGGGTATCTACTAAGAGTCACAGAAGGAAGGAGAGGACAGAGAAGGGAAACTTGAAAGGAGCAATACTAGAGAGAAACATCAGATAGGCTGCTCATCATAAAAAAACCTCATCCACCAACCAATCTGTTCTCTTTCCTGGAGTTAACATTGCCCAAGTACTACACAAGTTCAGTGAGACTTTCTATTAGTAATGAACCTGATTTTCTTCTGAGCATCCTTTTACTGAATATGATCACAATCCCTTAAAGCAGGAAAAACAACTCAGCTGCGTTCTCAGGACAGGAGTGAAGAGAATGGTGATCAGACAAGTCTGGAAAGCAATTACCCCCAGATCTGACACTGTGGCAGCAGAGCCCATCAAGACACTACACAGGGCATCATGTGCATTCACACTGTTATCATAACCCAGGTTTAATATCTCCAAGCTTATACAGGGATTTGGAGGGTAGTGATTTCAAAAATTACCTTTATTTTGCCAACTTTTGTGAGCAGGCTGCTGTTTGCATGTGAAAATGATCCCTTGTGAAACACGGATCTGCAAAATGAGCAATGGGGTTGAATGGCTGGGATCTGATTTATTTCTTTGGTCTCTGCATGGAGCTTTCAGAGTGTGGAAATCTGCACAGGAGGAGGAAATTATTTGAAGGGAGTCTGCTTTCAAGTAGAAAAGAAATCATTTGCTGAATGTTTTAGATACTGTTGTTGTTCTCAAATTTAAGGCATGAAAAGAAACCTTTTTTAGCAGCACAGCTGTGAGTAGGAGCCATATCTTTGATCGCTGTCTGCACACAGTGGGGTGGTGTCCATGAATTACAAGGAAATGTAATGCACTGTCATTCTTAAAAAAAGCCACACTAGCTAATTAAATTGAAACCCCCGTGACCAAGTGATTGGTCTGCAGGTTTGGAAATTTCTATCTTACAATGCTCTTCAGCATGGGGTAACCTCTGCATTTCCCAGTCCTCCTCCCCATAGCCTCTCTCTACTGATGAAAAATTAGGTATGATTTACACAGAGTGGTATGAACATATTTTCCTCATCCTTCAGAACTTGGACTCTGACATTAATCAGACCTGCACTCCTTGACATATCATATGGTTAACCTCCACATGTCCTTTGTCAGCCAGGCTGCTTCAAGGGTCTCTGTTGGTCATCATGGAGTCAAAGGTTTGGAGACCCAAACATCGGAGTGTGGGGGTGTCTTGGGTTACAGTGTAAGGTGTAACCAAAATATGTATTCTACCACCATCTACATTACCTTCTGATGAGCTGTTAAAATGGGTGGAGCAGTGTTTCTTTATCTTCACCATGACTCAACTGTGATAACTCCCTCGGGGAAGCAACAGCCACTCTGAGGGGGCCCATCTCTGATAATGGACCATCAAGGACTCCCCAGAATGACTCACAGAATTACATCACCCCATTGTGAGATGCCCCATGCTGGGGGAAGTACCAAACAGTCTTGGCTTGGTGGGGCTTACATTATGTGGTGCTTGGCACACCATGATACCACCACTGGATACCCAGAGGACAAGAGCTCTTGACAGCCACCACCGGATCTCCAGAGAAGGATCAGACCTTTCCACAGGATCACTACTTCAACAAGACTATATCCATCCTCCAACAGCACTGCAGGCACCATTTAATCAGACTGTTCCCACCACCCTGACCAACAGGGTGTCAGGTTGTATTCTGACTTTGTCAGTTTAAACCAGTGTTTCTGTATTATTTGCTTTATTGTAATTTTCCTATTAAATTGTAGCCGTGACTTGAAATCTCTCAAAGGTATTTGTGCGGGGATTCCTTCTCCTGGTTTACCTTCAAACCAGCTGGACAAGGGGTTAGCAGGTAGTGTGGTCCCATGAGACAATGGGAAACTATTCTCTCATTCTTCAACTCCCACACTGTAATGGGGCAGCCAGAACTTCCCAAAACATCTACTGGTCCAGGACCTTCATATAAGAAATATTTACACCACTGAGCATTAGCCTAACTCATCCTGGATGTATCAGATCAACAGTGCATGCATATCTGGCTGTATGATGGCAGCTTTAGGTAGGCTGCTGAATGTCTGAAAATCCAGTAGATAATTTATAAAAGTGGTAGATCATCATTAAAAAAACCCAAACAAAACAGGAAGAGCAGTATCTTGGGAATGAGATAACTACCTCAGCATGGTACACAATAAAAGATTATACACAAAGCATATATACATATATACATATATCAATAAAAGCATTATACACAAAGTTGAATGACAGATTAGCAGTGACACAATAGATAACAAGTAAAACAGACACATCATAGGTTAAAAGCAGTTGACCATGAAATTCATGAAGGGGGAGCTGTCCAAGGCTGTTTTTTGCCATTGAAGTTGTACCAAGCTGGCTGGCAAAAGCTGAGTATGGACCAAAACTCATGCAATTTCCAGGCATAGGAAATGCCTTTTCACCTCTGAAAATGTTTCCCTGTTGGACAGGGAACTGGAGTTTCTCCATGGAATGAAGATGTCCTCAAGCTCTGGTAAGCTCTGAAGGGCAAGGTCAGATTTGTGTCAACCAAGAGGCATCTATAAAATGCTCTTGGTCCACATTCAAATCACAGGTTTTCAGAAGCTGATATTTTTGTCTTTTGTTCCAGTGAGATCCTAGAGAAGCCACAGTCCAAACTAAGCAAATCTCATGTCCTTTAGAAAGTCCAGGGTTCTTGTGATGAGACTGCTAAATAAGCAGGTCAGGTTGGCCCCAAGTCTCTTACAAAGTGATCTGACTTTGTATGATTGAAAGTCATTTATCAGTGTAATGTTTTGGCCTTCACAGAAGCTGCTGGGAACAAAAGACTGGTGAAATTGTCAGGAAGTGATTCAAGCTTCATCTTAGAGATCTATCTTTTTTCCATGGGTTCAGGAGAAATCCCAGGGCAGCTACTATCCAAAGTAGGTCACTCATTTAAGTTGGATGCTCCTCTGTGTCAGTGAATACAGACTGCCAACCTCCAACACTCTTCTTACCCTTACTGGGTGCTTGGATAAAATGCAGTGCCAAATGCTCATTAGAAATAAATGGGATACCTCAGGAATACCTCAGAAAACTTAATTCCTCAGAAGTCTGAGATAGCTAATTGCAATTTCCCATGTTACATTTTGGGCCAATAACTTTCATCCCATCATTGAGCATGTCCAAGGAGACTCCATCTCTGTCTTCTCTGCATCATTCCAGCAGGGGCAGGTTTCTGCCAAGAGTGATAAAATTGCCCTTTGGCTTCACCAAATCAGAGAATCATTTAGGCTGAAAAATACCTATAAGACCATTGAGTCCAACAATTCTTCCAGCACTACCAGGTCCACCACAAACCTGTGTCCCTAAGTGCTACATGTACATGCCTTTAAAGCCCTCCCAGGATGGGGACTACACCACTGCCTTGAGCAGTCTGTTTTGGGGGAAGAAATTTTCCTTAGTATCTAATTTAAACATCCCCTGGGGCAACTTGAGGACATTTCTTTTTGTTCTGTCACTTGCTATTGAAGAGACCAACTGCCCTCACCATGAACTTCTTTCAGGGAGTTATAGAGAGCAGAAGGTGCCCCCTGAGCCTCCTTTTCTCCAGTCTGAACCCCCCACCTGCTTATCATCATACTTGTGCTCCAGACCCTTCCTCAGCATCATGATACTGGGCAGTACCTGGATAAAGTGCTGGGCACACTCGAGGTTCTCCCTGGCCACTGCTCCATGGTAGAGTTTTGTGGCCTGACTTGGTGGCCTTGTCTTCTGCATCAATCCTTTTCACATGCCACTGAAATCACAAGTGTGAAAACAACATGCTTTATAATGTTGAACTCCGAGACATCATCGGTCCAGGTTTTTTTCTCCATCCAGTGGTGCAAAACCAGAGAAACTCTGGGTGAGATGATGGCCCCCATGTAAATGAGATGGAAGTCTGGCATGCTGTGAACGGACCTGGTTTGCATTATCAAATTTCCTTGCACATGGCTTGATTTTATTAATTCTTGGAGCAATATGTGCAGGACTATATTCACTGAACTAATTTTAAGTGGCTTTTAAAAGCAAACAAATACGGGATTGCAGCTATTTCTCCTCTGCCGCCTCATCTCTAGCTGACAGCTTGTTCCAGGAGAAAAGTAGGACCCCACAAGGACTGTGTTTTACCACTGTATATCAAAACAAGCATTAAAAGGGACCCAACCGCTAATGTCAAGCAGCTTCATTTATTTCATACAGTGCTGTCTTTTAAAGGGAACCTGCTGACCTGTTGTGGCTGGCTCTTTCTTCCCTGCCAGAGCATTTCATGAGTAAAACCAAGGACCTTCTGAGCAGGCTCTGCTTGTTCACTCCTCATGCACAAGGTGATTTTGTACTGCATGCAAGTGTTTTGTTTGCCAGCCCCACCCTCCCCTTGGAGCATCAAGCATCCTGTGGTGTCCCCTGGGGCGGTGCTACAGGCTGGGGAGGTCTGCTTTGCAATGGATGCTGAGAAGCCACCAAGTGAAACCATGGTAGGGAACCACCACAGTTCATATGCAGGTTTTGAACAGCAAGTCTTGCTGGAAATCATAGAATAGTGTAGGTTGGAAGGGAACTTTAAAGTTCCTCTTGTTACATGCCCCTTGCCATGGGTAGGGACTCCTTCCACTAGACCAGGTTGCTCCAAGTCATGTCCAACCTGGCCTTGAACACTTCCAGGCATGGGACAGCCACAGTTTCTCTGTGTCAACTTCTGTCAGATGATTACCACCCTCATTGTAAAAAACTTCTTCATTACATCTAATTTAATATTCTAGTCTTCTTCCTTATATCTAGTCTAAATTGACCACCTTTAAGCTGAAATTCATTCCCTCTTGTTCTGGGACACCAGTCCCATGTTGAAAGTCCCTCTCCAGCTCTCTAGGAGCCCTGTTAAGCACTTAAAGGGGCACTCCATTCTCCTCAGAACCTTCTCTTCTCCAGGCTGAACACCCCTATCTCTTCCAGCCTGTCTCCATGATGCCTTAAATGGCTATCTAGAAACAGAGACTAGACAGGAATAAAGGAATAAAGGAGGGATTTATTTGAAAGGCCTTCAGAGGTACACTCTGGGCTCCAGAGGGTCCTGCCTCAGTGGATCCCAAAATGGACAACAGGTCACAAGTTTATATCAGCATAAAAACTAACCAGAACTCCAGCCAATGATGTAATTTTCTCAATCTCCCCCCCGCCTGCCCCCCCAAGATGATGGTTTACAGATCTTGGGCCTAGGACAGTCTGGGTGTCCTTGGAGAGCAAGTTAGAGAAGCTTTATAATGTCTATCATAGCATACGAGAACAGCACTTAACAAGCTACAGGAAACGTCAGAGTTATACCAGCAATACAGGATTTGAAAAAGATAAAAGTTAAAATCTAAGGCATCATACAGAGCAAAGGAGCTCCAGCCCTCAAAGCATCTTTCTGCCCTCCTCTGGACTCATTGCAGCAGCCCCGTGTCCTTCTGCTGTTGGACCCCAGAGCTGGAAACAGTACTCCTCAAAGCACCCATCCCAGCCCAAATATCTCAGGTGTCTCCAAATTTGAGTTAACACCACTCTTCAGCAATAATACCCTGGGGGCATGTTGTTGGGGAACATTGCCATTGGCAGAGCCATGCCTCCACCACAGAGGAGCTTGCCATCTCCTGGACCACAGAATGGCAAGACCCTCTATGAACGTGAGAATGGAGTTAGAGGCTTGGCCACCAAGCAAGCACAGCATCTCTGGAGATACATGAAATGTTTAGTCAGTGCAGGATTCATATTAGGAAATGGAGCATTCACTGTTTCTCCATGTTATTAGAATATTATAAAAAATCCCAAAGCTGGATTGTTGATTTATATTCTAAATACTAAATTATATCATCCTCTCAAGCCCTGTTGCAGTTGGGCTGCTTCTTGCACACAAGCCTAACACATGGGCAAGTCCTTACAGGAGCAGGGTCTGACTCCACGGCAACAGGTAAGTGCCTAAATGATACGTGTTGGGATGTTCTAACCACACTAAAAATTCCATTATCTTGTCTGCTGCTGGCACTCCATGAATAGCAGTAGGTATGGATGGGTAGCAGTGCTGTTTGGCCTTTGGACAATGCAAGATGGTTTCCTGCAGTGCACGGGAAATAATGTAAGTAATTTGGGGGAATTTGACATCAAAATTCAGTTTTCAGGAAAGTGATGCCTATTGCAGAATAGCTTCAGAAACAGCCTTGGCAGAGAAAAAAGTCTACATTGTTTTCCTGGCAAAATGGTATTAAACTAGATCTTGGGGAGTTGTCCCTCCTCATTTTTGGAAGGAAATATGAAGAAAACAGTTCTTGTCTTTTCCAGATCCTGTGCAAATATGACATGGCCTGTAGCTTGAGGGAAGGGATCCTGCCCCTTTGCCCCACCTACAGAGTTGCCTCCAGCTCTGGGGTCCAACATCAGAAGGACATGGAGCTGCTGGAAAGAGTCCAGAGGAAGGCACCAAGATGCTCCAAGGGCTGGAGCACCTCTCCTATGGGAACAGGCTGGGGGAGGTGGGGATGTTCAGCCTAGAGAAAAGAAGGCTCCAGGGAGACCTCTGAGCCCCTGGCAGTGCCTAAAGGGGCTCCAAGAGAGCTGGAGAGGGACTTTGGACAAGGGCCTGGAGGGATGGGGCAAGGGCCAGTGGCTTCCCACTGCCAGAGGGCAGGATTAGATGGGATA
>VZTN01018122.1:183465-223758 GCA_013400515.1 Erpornis zantholeuca
TTTGGTGAGTTTCTTGGAGACCAGTTCATCTATCTTCTCTCAACACAGAAACAGAGAAAATGTGTGTCAATGCCCCTGTTTCTATGTTGACTTCAAGGTAAGCTGGACATGACTCGTTCAAACGCAAGGGGACATGACGATGAGTGACATTTGGTCAGATGTCTCCTACCCTGTGTGTGGTGCTCTCACTAAGAATGATAATTTAGTGTCTCCTTATTTTAATAGTGGTTTTCTTGTGGTTCATGTTCAAAGAGATGAGGAATTTGATGAGCTGAGGAGTGATGTGGGAAACTCTTTCCCCAGTCCTGAATTTGCCACATTGCATTTCAGTTTCTTAAAGGCTGGGGGCAAAGAGAGGAGGCTGTATGTGCAAGGTGCAAAAGGGACAATGCCTCTTTCACCTGCACATAACAGGTGGGATGAACCCAGCGCCCCCATGGCTGACCCAGCAAATAGGGTTTGTCTGCATTGCTGACCAGGAGAACCCCAGAAGATGAGCTTGAGACCATCCTGATGGTCCACATTGCTCACTCCCCCGCCACATATCCAGGCTAAAGTGAGTTTACTCAAGAGTCCTCCTGGGCAAGGATTGTCAGTCTGACCCTGTTTTGGCCTTGCTGGTCCCATGCATAGACATACAGCACTATAGCAGCAGGCTTCATGCCCTCAAGAATTGGTTTCCTGCTAGAAAACACCACTCCAGTGGTCTGCAGCACAGCCCACATATTATTGCAGACAGTTTAACTTGGCCAAAACACACAAAACAGTTCTATTGTCTTGGGGCCAGAGCTGGGAGAAGCCATGTGCTCTGTAAGGGGTTGTGCTCAAGATAGGGACAGCCCTGAGCAATGTGGACACTGGTCCATACCCCTTGGTCTCAGGGTCAGGGACACTCACTAGACTTTGGCAATATAAACATGGCCTATGAATTCAACTGCTGAGAGCTTCTGTGTCTCTATACATGGTCTTCATCCACATGCCAACATTAACCACAGCTCTTTGGTGAAGGTGCCTGGCACACCACCAGGCTATGCAGAATGAAAAACTGCTGATGACTTGCCATCCACAGTTCAGAGAGCTATTTTTTTGGATTTGCTAAAGACTGGTCCTGTGGCTCAGTCTTGGTCAGCATGTGGTAGGTGTTCACCTGGACCAGGTCTTTGGTTTGCATTTGTTGTGAACTGAAATACGAATGCAGATGCAGACCCCTCCCTTAGAGAGGTGTGATGGTGAAGACCATGAAAAGCTCTGCCCCACAAGCCCATGTTCTTTGACTTTTGATTCCACTTTGAAGTTCAAATGAAACTAGAAACTTGAAAGCAAACCTCATCCCAAAGCTTCCAGAAACAGCTTCACCATTGCAGCCATAGTGAGGCCACAAGCTGTTTGCTTGGGGTGGGGTACTTTGCCCTGCTCCTTCACCAACACTCAGAAGAGCCTCACCTCCATCTCAAATCCCAAGTCCAGATGTTCTTTGTCTGCCCAGAGTTTTGCTTTTTTGTTTGCAACCCTCTAATAATGACATTAGTATTCCCCTGGTCATCTTCATTGATACAAATCATACAATCAATGCATAATAGATGGTTTGGGTTGGAAGGGACCTTAAAGCTCATCCAGTTCCACCTGCTGCCATGGACAGGGACACATTCCACTAGTCCAGGTTGCTTCAAGCCCCATCCAGCCTGGCCTGGAACACTTGCAGGGGTAGCCACAGCTTCTCTGGACAATCTGTGCCAGGGCCTCAACACCCTCACAGCCAAGAATTTCTGCCTAATACCCCATCTGACCCTGCTCTCTAGCAGTGGGAAGCCATTCCCCCTTGTCCTGTCCCTCCAGGCCTTGCAAATAGTTTCTCTTCATCTTACTGAAAGACCACAACTACATCTCCCTGGAGCCTTCTTTTCTCCAGGCTGAACATCCCCAGCTCTCCCAGCCTGTCTCCAGAGCAGAGGGGCTCTAGTCCTTGGAGCATCTCTGTGGCCTCTTCTGGACTCATTTCAGCAGCTCCATGTCCTTCTGATGTTGGGGACACAAGAGCTGGAGGCAACTCTGCAGGTGGGGTCTCACCTGAGTGGAGCAGAGGGGAAAAATCCACCTCCCCCTCAACTGCCAATGGTGTGGCATCAACCCAGGATATATTTGAATGAATGTCTCTTATGTCTTTTTTTCTGAGGATAAGTTTTAGTGAGTACCTTCAGCTGTTACTTAAAGGTATGTTATGGATTTACTACGGTCAGACCTTTCTGGCTTTCTAACTTGGCTGAAAAGCTCCCACAAAGAAAACAATCAATTGGGAGTAAATAAGCATTGCCACATCCCAAAACAGATTTACGATCTGGATAGCCTTAAGACTTCTAAGTAGAGACCACATGTTTGGTTTGTTTTTTTCAAACATTTTCTTTGGCTTGTGTTCCTGGAAGACTAGGGCTCAGTGGTAGGGTTACGAACTGACTAAACAAGACTTGTAGTCATGCTTAGGAGATTGCCAACACTATTAAGGCTCTTCAAGAAAATACCAAACAAATTAGTTTGAAATTATGTTGAAGGTACTTTCTCAAGATTTTTTTCCTTCCAGAGGCAAAACTATATCACACAAGACTCTTGTCGTTCTATTGTTCACCAGCAGAAAGGTGGGAACTCATTTGATGTTCACTCCTCTGAGTAAACCTGCCTCTAGCCTACCATACGCTTTTAATATTAGTCCTAAAAGGATTCCAGGTACAGTTCTAGATACTGGAGGGATTTCAGAAATGCTTTTGTGCTGCATGCCAAAGTGCTAAAAGCAGGGAGAGATTGTGTCATCAGTTTTCAATCAAGCCCTTCTGTGCCTCTTTTTCTAAGTTGCCAAAAGTTACACATAAAATCATGAGCAAAGACTTTCC
The DNA here is from genome assembly GCA_013400515.1 of Erpornis zantholeuca. NCBI lineage: Eukaryota > Metazoa > Chordata > Aves > Passeriformes > Timaliidae > Erpornis > Erpornis zantholeuca. Next base: position 186,348 of record VZTN01018122.1, read on the forward strand.
ATACAGCTTAAAAAATGGGATTTCTCTTTGCAATGGCTGTAGGTGGTTTGGGGTGTTCTGATGAGGAACCTGGTCTTGTCTGTCTTCATATGACAGTGGCAAGAGGAGGAGTATACTTTTGCTTAGCTTGGTTTGCACATTTGCTCTGTTTTGCACCAAATTTGATAATCATATTTTATAATTCCATTCCAAGCAGGAAATCTAGACTTTGGATCAGTCTAGATTCCTTAAATTTTATTGACAAATCATGATCTTTATTGGTGAAATTATGAGCTAGCTGGACTTCACTGTCTTTGTGTAATGAGGCCAATATATTGCTACCAGTGTGATGTTTAAAACTTAACGTAATGAAGAACAAAGGTAGCTTTCTACATGCCTTCCTTCTTCCTCTCTCTCTCCCTTTTCCTCTCCCTCTCCCTCTCCCTCTCCCTCTCCCTCTCCCTCTCTTTTCTTATTTTCTTTTTCCCTTTTCTTTTTTTCCCCACTCTTGTTCTTTTTCCTTCCTTTCTTCATTTTCTGTTTTGCTTTTTCCAAAACAGAGGTCCAAATTTCCAGAATTCTCCTGCAGTGCTGGTGATTATGCTAGTCTGAAACAGGAAGGGCTTATTCCAGTCCCCTGCAGAGAAGTGGTTTGGTAGGGACTGTCCATCACCTTCAGAGGAAGGAGAGCCAGCTGAATCAGACACCCACTTCCTTGAATGCTGGAGAAGGGTGAGGCAAATCAAACCTTTTGTGGGCAGGATTTCATGGTTAGGGTTGGATGGGACCAGCCATCACCTCAAACACAGCAGCTTCCAACCAAAATGCCAGTTCTGACCTCAGCTCCAGGGCTCTGAGTTGACCTTTGGAGCATCTTCTCTCTCTCCACTGGCTATGGAAGTTCCAAACCATCTTTGACAATTACTCTAAGTGTTTTAAATTATCTGGCGTGAATAACCCTTGTTCCTTTTTCTCCACCCAGGTTCTATTGGAATCCAAACAGGAAAGTCAAAGAGAGGAATATGGACATGAGGTGAAATCATGTGCCTCACAAAAAATTATTTAGCAGTGATAAGCTCCAGCAAGATTTTGTATTTCACTTCCAAAAAGTTAAAAACAAACAAACAAGCAAACAAGCAAACAAACCACCACCCTTCTGGTTACTTTTCTGGTTTTTTCAGGATGGGAGTGATCACAATGATATGTAAGGATCAGACCCATGATGCTGCCAGAGGTGGTGCCACAGCCAGAGGAGCACATCTGGCTTCTCAGATCCTGGGATGGGTTGGCAACATGAGCAACAGGAGCCATGCTTTATCTGTAAATGTTGTGTGTGGTGTCACCACAGCACAATAAACATTGAGTCCCATGATAACCCTTTTACAGTCTCCATCCAGACCAAAAGCTTGCTTTAATATTACTTGCACTTAATCTTCAGTTTGTAATATTTATTTAATTCCTTATTTTTAAGAAACCCAGAGGAAGCATGGGCGAGTCTAACCTCTCCTGGACTGCAGTTCTGAGCTATTAATCTGTCATGTCAGCATATTTTATTAATAGTTTTCCTTCATACAATTGGTGAAATACATCATAAGTCACTTACCATCTGCTGTGTAACTGTGTTGTAAAGTGTCTTTCTTCCATAGATTATTGCTTTGATAGATTAGAGTTTTGTACAGTCATGATACCTTATCCCATCAATTTTAAGCTCTCAGGAGGACCTTCATGGCTGAAGTATCTGATCAATGCAAAAGTCTTTAACGGCCTCTCACTGTGTCCCCACAGGCTAAGGAAGTGCTATTAGACTTGCTTTCCAGATGAGAACATGTGTGTCCAGGTTTTGAGTTGCATTGCTTTCGTTAAGTGTGTTTTCTCCTTCTCCTCCACCCCTTCCATCCCAGGCAAAGGGGAGATAAGCAGGTCTAGGAGAGAACATCCTTTTCGCCAAACTGAATTGGGGATGGATCTGGCACTAGATGCTTTCCTGGGTGTCTCTTGTAGCATCCTAGGCACTGAGCCATCTGTTGTGTTCTTTGGAGCTTGAACATGTCTACACCATCGACTTTTACAGGCAAAGCTGCATGAGTGCCATGAGTGACCATCCCAGAGAAGCAGCAGCATCCATGGAAGAAAAGCTCACCCACTGCCATCAGAACCCACCCGCACGCTGATTCAGTTGTATTTAAACCTGTGTGTTTAAGCATAAACAATTGTCTTGAGATAAACAATTAGATACAGGGAAGCACCACATGGAAAGGGTTTATTTCCAGCCTGGAGAAGGTATCTAAAGAAGGTGGGCTGAACTGGAGCTGTGCTTGCGCCATCCGACCATAACTGCAAGATTTCATCAGGCCTTTTCTCTTTAGCATTTCAAAGATGGGGAATCTGATGTGGGCAGCTGGTATATCGGCAGTTCCCGTTCTGCCTTTTCCCCCCACTAAATCCTTGTCAGTTGTGTCTGTGCTGTGCTCAGGATCTACAGCATGAGTCCTACGAAAGGCAGCTGAGGGAGCTGGGGAGGCTCCGCCTGGATTAAAGGAGGCTCCTGGGGCAACTTCGCACTCTCTACAGCTTCCTGCCAGGAAGATGGAGTCAGCTGGGGACTCTGCTCCTGGGGAACAAGCAATAGAAAGGAAGAAACAGCCTCAAGTTGTGCTGGGAAAGGTTTAAATTGGATAAGAAGGAAAATTTCTTCCTCAGAAAGGCTCTGAAGCTCTGGCACAGGCTGCCCAGGGCAGTGGTAGAGTCCCTATCCCTGGAGGTATTTAAAAGCTGTGTAGATGTGCCATTTGGGGACATGGAATAGTGGCAGCGCTGGTTGGAGTGGCTGTTTAATGGTTAGATTCAATGTTCCTAAAGCTCTTTTTCATCCTGAATGATTCTGCTGAGTTGTCACCTTAGTTTCTCCTGGAAGAGACAACTGAAAGACTTTCTGATCTGGTGGAACATATGAGCCACTGATTGGATGAGTTCAGCCCCAGGTTTTCTGAGACCAGTGGTTTCTGGTGGGTTGCAGCTGCAGTCAGATCCAAAACCAACCTTAACTTAAGTGGCCTTAGTCAATCTCTGTGGAGTGGGGCTCAGGAAACCAAGACTGATCAAAGACCTGATTCAGTGAGATGTAGAATAAGGGGTACAAGATGCTTTTGAGTGACAAACATCTGGTAAAACTTAATGAATGTGGGGTTTTACATGAATGTATGTATTAAATCCACTAAGAAATTCAGTGTGAAGAGGAATAGATCAAGAATGAAATACCCATGAGGATGTGGCATAAAGATGTCAATCAAAGGAATAAGGGATATCAGCCTGTAGCCCAAGAGAAGCTGAGGAGACCATGGCAGTTGGGATGTGGTTGCCCAGCTGGATTTTCCCTGTATTTTAGCTCCCAGATACCCCAAGTCAAAGTGGGTCACCCCTTCTTGCTGCCCCTAAGGACTCATCTCCCACATGTTGGCATGCCCAGCACCCCAAAACAGTCATCTACCTGAAAGCAGTTCAGCATCCTCAGGGTTAAATCAGATTTAGTATCCAACCAAGACCTGGCAGCTGAATTTTAGCCCAGCATGACTTTTTATGATCAAATTATAGACCCAAGAAAAAGGAAAAACCACAAACCTTCACCCCCATGCCCCCCCAAAAATCTGGTCTGAGATTTATAATAGAAATCATGTCAGAGTCATGATTGCAGCAGCAGGACCAGCATCACTGTACCACAGTTGCAAACTGGTACTGTCCTGTGGGGTATTATAAACTGAAGAAAACAAAAGAAAATGAAGGAAAAGAAAAAGAATGAAAAGAAAAGGAAAGAAAAGGAAGAAAATGGGGAGGAGAGGGGAAAGGGGAGGGAGGGGAAAGGGGATGCACTTGGTTTGGCCAAAAAGCCTGAAGAGGTGGGTTCCATGACTGGATGGGAAAAGGGCTACTTGCCAAGATGAACTTTCAAGGATTACATATTCACCCTGGTGAAAACTGCATTCACAGTGTCTCTGCAGCTCCATGCTAGGGAAGGTGAGATGGTGAACCAGCCCCACTGCAGGACTCACCATGAGAGTGAGTGAGTGACTCACCATTGCACTCTGAGATGGGAAAAATTAAGCACATCCATTTCCAGGATGGACAGCTGTCTCTATGTGGAAAAACTCAAATTATATAGGGCAAAACAATGCTGGACTGCAATAATTTTTCATAATGTGAGTCTAATAAGGTGGAGGTGCAGCCTTTTCCAACATTAAGTAAGAAAGGAAGTAGTAAAGGTTCTGAATTTCATCTTTGTTATTATCTGGCCATAAAGGGAGGCAAAACATTTGTGAGTTGCTTGCAAATCCCAGCTCCTGAACTGCCACTCTAGACTCTGGGTTTGCAATAAGTTCAGTCCATTGTCTCCAGAATCTCTTAAAAAGAGGAAGGATAAATTATCTTTGGCTCCAACAGAAAGTAAGAGCTGAGAATGAGACAATAAAGCAAAAATGGTCACATTTTATTGCCTTATTTACCCATGGTTTCTTGAGTATGGTATGACTTATGGAAGCTTTGATTTACTCTGGTACAAGTTTTATCTGCTGCTGTCTTGGCCAGTTCATTCTTAATACTGAGACCTATGGGCCTCCACTGACTTTCTTGGTTAAATAAGTTAAAGGAAATATAAACATTAATGGAAGTCACTTTATTTATGGCCAGATTGGGGCACTGTCTCTTACACCATGGGTCCAATCCAAACCCCATTAAATCAAAGCCTACTGACATCCCTGCATCAGGCCCTATCTTTGGGCTTTTCCTTCTCACTATGAAAGGAACAGTTAAAATTAATTTTAAATGAGATTATATTATCCCTCAAAAGCTGTCCTGCACAAAACTTTCAACCCTTGTCACCTCTGGGGAGGCAGAGTATTTGGGATGTTTTAGTGGTTGCTGTTTGAAGGCTAAAGATATTCCTCCCACAGCGATGCCTCCCCCTTTTTCCTCTCCATGCCAACCATCCCACCCCTTAAATATCTCCTTGTGAAATATTTTGCAATGCATCACTTGCTGTTTGTGGCCAAACACATTTTTGGCTCTTCTGTATGATACAGAACCCACTTCCAGTTCTTTAGGCACTTTCTCAGATTATGTCTTTCCAAAATTTTACTTTTTTGTCCTGGTTGAATGAAAAAAAGCTTTCTGTTGCTTTTACTTTTATTATTTTTATATTATTATTATTGTTTATTCAGGGATGCTCTCTGCCACATATATCTCTGCCAGCAGTTTAACTGCTGGCTTGCCATTCCAGTGGCTGCCTTAATGTGCTCTGATATGCTCCTTCCCTGGCTCACCTCCTGTTAAAAAAAACAACCACCAAACGACCAAAACAAGCCAGAAAACTAAATAACAGCCAAAGAACATTGCATGCACTTTTTGTGCTGAAAGATAAAAGAGCAGAAGACAGAAGAACAAGGGAGTACAAAATGTTTTAAAAGTGTAAAAAATACAGTACTCTGTCCCACAGAGTATTAGGATGAGTCAATAACTGAAGCTGTTGTGTTTTCACATGGAACTAGCAAGTTCTGGGTTTTTCTTGTAGCAAAAGTCATATTGTTATCACAGCCATGGGAGGGATAAACAGAGCAGTGAGAAGAGGAAGCTACTCAGTGAACATGAATTATTGTAGTTTATCAAGGCTATGGCTTTTCACAACTGACCATGTCCTGTTGACATTAGTAGAACTTTTCCCTTGAGCCAATCAGGGATTAGATTCAGAAACTGAAAGACAAGAAGAAAGCATTGGGTTAGATCTCCAGTCTGGAGAGGGACAGGGAATATATCCCAAAATGGTTATCGCACAGAGCCCTCAGCCTCTGTGTGAATGCATCCTTTGGGATGACATCTAAACTTCTTGGGTTTATAGGCAGGGTGGTCCTTTCCAGCTGTGACTGTTAAAACATACACACACCCATGCCTAGCTGTGGCTCTGTTGGATTAGGCAGCTATACCAATCCAGCAGATTGGAATAATTCACAGAGGCCTGATGCCTTTGTGTCCCTATTTAAATACTATTTACTAGCAGCTAAGGGAGGCGATTCTGCCCCTCTTCTCAGCTCTGGTGAGACCCACCTACAGAGCTGCCTCCAGATCTAGAGACTCTAACATAAGAAGGATGTGAAGCTGCTGGAATGAGTCCAGAGGAGGCCATGAAGATGCTCCAAGGGCTGCAGTCCGTCTGCTCTGGAGACAGGCTGGGAGAGCTGGAGGTGTTCAGCCTGGAGAAGAGAAGGTTCTGGAGACACCTCATTGTTGTCTTTTTATACTTAAAGGGGGCTTATAAAAGAGATTAAGATTTTAACATGGGCAGATAATGATAGGAGCAGGGAAAACTCTTTTAAACTGAAAGAGGGTAGATTTACATCAGATATTTTCAAGAAATTAATTACTCTGAGGCTGGCATGCAGTTTGGTTGTATTATTTCTTATTGATTTTAGTGTAACAACCTTCACCTCCATGGAAAACAACATGTTCAGCAGGTGGGGTGGGTTGTCCCCTGTAGGACTCATGTCCCACGCGTCTATGAGCTAATGAAGCAGCATTATAACCCCATTATAACCATGCCAATAAGACCACCCTGTCAGGCTCATCCTCTAGAGACATCCAGACTTCTGCTTAACCCAGTTCACAGGGGTTGGTGGGGACAAGGGATAGACATGGGATCAGAAGGCCAATTTTGTGTGCTGTCTTCAGCTTTTGTGGCCACCCCACATTTCAGATCAGACTCCATGTCCGTCAGCACTGGTGGCTGTGGGGATACATAAGTAAGGTGGCTCAAAAAAGACCACGTTTCTTTTCCCCATTTATTTCACCTCAATGAACTTCCTGTACTCATGCTGACAAGCACTTGACTCTGTGAACAAAGTGACATATGGCTTTCAAACACGCCTTGTATTTGGCTGAGGAGAGAACAAGCTTCATGAACATTTACCCCACAGAGTTCCTCACTTAAAATATCTTAATGAATATTTGTTCTATAGATTGCATGCAATTAAATGAATAAGTGATATGTAGCAGCCTTTGTTTTTCAAGAGTGATGATACCAGGCAGCAAAAGGAACAAATGCCTGCCTAAAATTTTGTGCCAGCCTATAATTAACCCTTGAAATGGCTCTAGAGTAAAATTCAAGTAACTCAGTGCTCAGTCAGGCCATGAATACAACCTTAAAAGTGCTATAATTTGCTCAGCACCTATTTCACAATGTTTTTATGATGAACATCCCCATTATGGAAGACAATCTAAAGCCTGTAATCAGGTGTTTGTAGGTAAACAGAAAACCTAACAGAACCACAAGGCAGAATCAGAGAGAAATCACATCAGGATTTCAGAGAAATCACTCAGAGGAAAAAAATTACTGCTGTCAACAAAAAGGATTAATCTCTGGTGTTTTCCTGGCAGTTTAGGATAATAGCAAAACAACCAAGCCTGGGTGCTTCTAGAAAAAGATGAAAGGTTTTTGTAGCATCCCCTTAAATATCATTCTTTAATTAAACCAATTGAAAAGGAAGATAACTCAGGCTGGATATCTCAAGAATGTAGTAATGATGTCTTTAAAGAATGCCTACATAAATCAGAGATCCAGTTTTTGTGTGCTGGTCTCCCAGCAGTGTGAGAAACTCTGGGTATCCACGGTTGTGTCCCAGATGGGAGAAACTGGCACCTAGGTGGACAGGGTGCTTGGATGTGGGGGGGACATGGATGCTTGAAAAGTAGACCCCATTTGAGATTTGCTTCCAAATTTACGTTTCCAAGTCAGGAAAGGATTGAGTGAGACAGATGTATGAATTGACTCCTGTGAAAAACAAGGAAGATTTCAGGTAAAAACACAAAAGTCTGGTGTTGTTTATGGTTTATGATTACATAGTCCAGGGTATATTTGGGAGAAGTTTTTCTTATCCAAATGGTTCTAGTCTGAGTTTCAAAGAACGGTACCTTCTTTGCTACCTTCTCTGCTACTTTGTCAGCTCTTGTAAAGTTGGGTCATATGGTGATCATGCCATTAATTTCTTTGTTGTCCTAAATTTCCACCAAAAAGCAGCTCCTTTCACAGTTGCAAAGAGAAATACTTGGCTGAGTTGGGGCACTGTGGGTTGCTTTGAGATCCTTCCCCAGTCTGGGGGTTTTACATTCTCTGCCCAAGGCTGTGGACTGCAACTAACCAAGGGGACCCATGGCCCATCTCAGTCTTGCTTTGTTTTGCCTAGTCTAAAAATGTGTCATAGAACCATAGAATCACCAAATCATTTGGGTTGGAAAAGATCTGTAAGATCATGGAGTCCCACTGTTCCCCCAGCACTGCCAAGCTCACCACTAATTCATGTCCTCTAGTGTCACATCCACACACCTGTTAAATCCCTCCAGAAATGAGGACTCCACCACTGCCCTGGGCAGCCTGTTCTGGGGCTTGGCAACCATTTTGAGGAGGAATTTTTTCCTAATCTCCAATCTAAACTTCCCCTGGCACAACTTGAGGCCATTTCCTCTTGTTCTGTTGCTTGTTACCTGGGAGAAGAATGTCCTTTCAGTAGAGAAAGTTGTGTCTGGATCTTCAGAAATGTTCAGCCCCTTTGGTCACAAATGGGTTTGAAGAGATGCACAGCTCTCACTTAGGCTACAGAAATCTTGTTTATGAAGTATTAGAAGCATTGGGATATTTGCTCAGCAGGGATGGCTGCCTTGAGCCCTGCAAAAATCCACCCTCTTTTTTGGAAGTCAATCTTCTCTGAAAACCTCTCCAAAAGCCCTTTGGATAACCTGGCCCTCATGCTGTCTTGCATGAGATTGTCCCAAGACCCACTGGCTCAGAGCAAAACCTGGCACAGCTTTCTGCTGCTCCCTGCTTCACATCACAGCCAGAATGAATGCTGGGATCAGGGACTAGAGTAAAATTGGGCAGAAACAGGCACGTATAACAAATATCGTGCTTACAGATGAGACATCTCTACTCTCAGCCAACAGCTGCAAATAAGGGACCATAATTAAAGACACCCCCTGAACATTTTACATTATTCCTCCTATTCCAAAAAGACTATTTAGGCATTTTATCCTTTCCAGCTGGTGTCATTCTCTCTACTTTTGCAAATCACTGCTATTAATTATGCATCTACAGCTAAGCCCCCCTGCAAGGAGGACTCCAGCTCCAGCACTGCAGCAAAGGAGGGGTTTCTGGACTTCTTCAGGGAAAGGAAAGCACTCCTCCACCCTGAAGGGAGCATTCAACTTTGGAGAGAGCAGTTGACTACTTTTTTTTATTAGCCTTTAAAAGGCAGTGTTGGGGTAGGTGTGGGACCTTTGGTCTGCCTTTTCTGGTCAGTCCCAGGGCTGGAAGGTCAGGCTTGAGTGGTCTCCAGCCAAAAGGCACAAAAGTCAGGAAACTCTGCTTTGATTTTCCTCTGGCTGGTGATGGGAGCTGAGCTGGTGCAGTGGGACAAGAACTGGTCACTGCTGTGGCGTGGATTGGGCACAGAGTGGGCACTCCTACAGCATAGGTGTTGAGTGGTGATATTAAAGACAAGGCGAGGGAGACAAAACCCACTGAAATTTAGGGAAAATGGATTGTGGCTACAACTTTACAGGCAGGTAATTGGGATGCTAGTACATAAAAATGCCTGCTATTTAAGGGCAGGAGGAAAACAAAGGCAGAATAACTCTTCAGGCTTGCATTTTACCCTGGAAAAGGCTATATTTTCTGCAAGATGTCTGGTGGAGGAGAAATCTCGGGTTGATGCAATCTTGCTCATTTACAGAGGTGGCCTTGCATGCCAGAGGAAGGACAAAGAGTGGCCTCATCCCCTTGAAAAGCTGTCCATGCTATAGATACAAGGCAGTTTGCATATGGCTTCTGGAGGACCTGGCCTCCATCTCTACAGTTTGGGCACTACGAGAAGAACCAAAGAGCTTTTGCCTCCCTCTCACTGCAACATCCTGGGACAAAAAACTCCTTTTTGTTATTTGTCTTAGAGCTGCCAGGCATTGCTGAGGCACATCCAGAGCTGCACCGCCCTCCACGCACAATGAGGTGTGGCTGTGATAGATGCTCACACATCTCTCCTCTGCAGGGATGTTCCTTGGCATCCCAGTCCTTGCTGGGTCCCTGCCAAGGTGTACTCTCTTATTAACCCACTGCCTGGCTTCAGAACAACCTCATGTTAAAAAAAAATCATGTATCAGAAGCTACCTTCCTCTTCTCAGAGATGTGGCACTTCTCCCTGGATGCTGTACAGATTAGTCTTGTACCAATGTATTTGCCCCTCAGCTTGCTATGAGGCAGTCCAAAGAAATGACTCCTCCATTATGTTCCCTATTCATTATTTCATTTGGAAGAACTTGACTTTCCGAGGTCTTACTTTTTCATATATGCTCCTGCTCTTCAGTATTTTGCAAATTATTTTAGCATCAAACAGTCTTTGCTTGTTCTCCCTGTCAGAAAATAACGTATGTGGGTGAATATTCAGAGTTCATTTGATAATAATTTGGCTTATTTTTAGTAGGTGGCAAAGCCTTTTAAAAAAAAAAGTCCCTATCAATGCTTGAAACTGAAAGTTAGAGACCCAGAGAAAAACTTGTATCTGCTTAAACTAGTAAATAAATAGCATCAAGGGCACAAACCTGGTCACTGACCTTTAATTTATTATTATACATAATTTCTCACCAAAATAACCACTCACTAAAGCCAATGCAGAGCTTGGGGGATTTAAGAGAGATATTTCCTGATGCAGATTGTGGGTAATGGAGCTTAGTTTTCCATTCCAGTTGTGCTTTGGGACAGTAAATGGCCACTAGCTCAAAGCTATTTATATTTGTAGCTGGAGCCTGTGCCTCAAGATGGCCAGAATACTTGTTTAAAATGTAGGAATGGCATCCTGTCACAGGCTCTGGCACCTTCCAGCCATTGGTCCCAGCTAAATAATTTTTAAAAAATTGCTTGGGAGCATTTATCCATGGCTTCCACATGAAGAACACACACACTAATGCTGGGTGAAATGCTATCCTAACCCCTATGGGGGATGATAGCTTTCATAGCTCATTCATAGCAAACACCATCTTGAAACTCACTGATAAAACCATAATACCACCCTCCACAATACACATAATTGTATAATATTATTAAATATTTGGAGAGTGCCAAGACTCAGTACACTGCTGTAGAGATTTTTTAAATGGAGGAGCAAGTCCCTCCAAATGAGTTTACACTTGCGTCCTGGATCTGCAGATTTTTTATGTTATCCTGAGTCATCCATGGAGGGTCTTCTCCTGTTGGGGGAGTGGAAGAAGAGAGAGTGAGGATATACACACATAAAAACAAATGATAAATGAAATGCTACTGAAGGGTGCATGGGTGGTCCTAGGGCATTAGTAACAGAATATGCCTTTTTTGTGTCTGTGTGGTTGGTTGAAATCCAGTTGAGTTCAGGACCTCTGTGGTATCTTACTTTCAATGGCAGAGTTATGGTTTATATAGCACAGATGTGGGAAGGTCTGCAACAGATTTAGGACTTCTGCAAGGGATTGCAGGACTCCTTGAGTGAAGTCACTCCTTCTGAGTTACATTTGAAATTAGGGGCAGATGTAGCTGAAGTCTGCCTGCACCCAGTCTACTCCCTGGGTGCAGGGAGTCTCACTTGTGCTGCCTATGGTAGCTTTTAAGACTGATGTCAGCCTTCTAAGGCTCGGGAAAGACCTTATGACTCTCTACAACTGCCTGAAAAGACATTGTAGAGAGGCAGAGGTCAGTCTTTTCTCCCAGGTAACAAGCAATAAGACCAAAAATATAGACTCAAATTGCACCATGGGAGGTTAAGGTTGGATATTACAAGAAATTTCTTCCCCCAAAGGGTTGTTCAGCCCTGGCACATCCAGAGGCAGTGTTGGAGTCCCAATCCTTGAAGGGATTTAAAAGCTGTGTGGATGTGGCATTTGGGGACATGGGTTAGTGGTGGGCTTGTCAGTGCTGGGGGAATGTTTGAACTTGATGATCTTGCAGGGCTTTTCCAACCTAAACTGTTTTATGATTCTGTGTCCCAAATCCACAGATGTGGGTGCTGACTGCTCAGAGAGGATTTTTGGTCATCAGACTGCTAGTTAGAGCCTGTGAGAAAGAGAACTTTCCCATGTATTGAAGAATGTAAATAATCTTGCACCTGGCGTTTTCTTCTGTTAGATGTTTTGAAATAGGTGTTGTTTGTAATTAGCCTATGGTGTTGAGGGGTGTTAATCAATGAAGCAATCATGTAGTATTTGGATGAAGCTCTATAACAGAGAGAGTGTGTGCTAATAAAAAAGCTTTTGCCTTTTGATCTTCATGGAGTCATATCGCTTCTTGACCATCCCTAAAGTACAACAGCAACACATAGACACTCTTTGTAAATTCTGCAAGGACTTGCTGGTAGAATTGGAGAGGCCTTCAAGTTTTGCAGGTTACCTGGTGCAACAGATGACAATAAAGCCTTATTTTCCAGTCCAGTTATCTTTTTGACATGGTGATGAATTTCTTACAGCACCCCAAAGATATTTCTAAAGATTAGCAAGAAGATGATTTTCCAAACATTTAAGTCTAATAACTAGGTCAATTAAGAAATGCAATCCAGAAAATATCATCCAGCTGCCTCTACTTCTATTAATGGATGGATACAGCCATACTCTATATAAAATCTTTCTTTGCAGTCTGCAAAGACAAAGAGGGTTCTTTGCCCAACATGCACTTGCTTCGCCTGGGGCTTAAATGCTAATGGAAAGCCCCAGCTCTGGTTTGTTAATTGTCACACTGGTGTGACCAGTTCTGTTTTATGAAAATCCCATGAAAAATGGTGAATCATTGTCTCCTGCTGATGAAAAAGGTAATAGCTTTGACCCACAGAAGCAGAAGGAAAGGTAATGATTGCTAAACTTTTAGATTCAGGTTACTGATTCAGTACCCAGGTCCGGTGAAATAAACCCCCACATGCACACCTTGGCAGCTCCCTACCTCCCAGATGCCCCAAAAGCACGCAAGCTTTGCCACCAGACCCACACCCCAAAGTGTGCATGAGGAGCAGGAGACAAAAAACCTGCAACAATTCAACAACAATGGACTTCCCTGATTCATCAAAGTACTTAGAACACAACAAGTCACATAAAGAGTATTGTAGTATGTGCTGAAATAGTTTGGCATATCAGGGCCTGGAGGCTTGTCTGTGCACAAAATTGTCTCAGATTAAAGGTTTGGAGGGGTTTTAAACTTCCCAAGGCTCTTCCTGAATAACTCCCTCTATGCATGTGGATAGTGCAGAGAATATTTATCCTATATCCTTTATGTATGCATCCTTCTGGTTTCTTACTTTGTCCCACCTTTTCACTTGTATCTCCTATGTCCTTCTGTCCTGATGAACACGTGGACAAGCCGCTCCCATGGACACTGCAATGAGTAGATAGTTGTACTCCAGTGCCATTTTTAAATGATTCCCCAGCATGTCAGACATGGTTTAGTGGTGGCCCTGGCAGTGCTGGACTTACAGGATGATCTTACAGTGATTTTCTAACCTTAATGATTCCATTATACTGAACCTAAACAAACTGTTAGCACTCAAGAAAACCACACAGATTGGAACCATCTCCTCCTTTCCATATTCCTCCTCCACACCATCACCTCTCAGCACCAATATTAAGACCATGAAGATCCAATGGTAGGATTTATCTAGCTGTGTTGTTTGCATAGTTCTGAGCACAGTAGGTGCCTACTACATAATCATGAGTATTACAAATGCCACGACTTACTGCTTCTACTCCTATTGACTAATAACAACTGCATTTTCCCTACTGCCCTTTAAAGGTGAAGGTAATTTGGAAAAATGCTATTTATACAGAAAGAAGAGCATTTGCATAGCAAGTCAGATTGGAATATACATACTCGGCAATTTTCCCATGTAAATATGTGCTCCTTGGAGAACCCTGACAAAATCTCCACCTTGTAGGTATACATTTTTGGGGGTCAGTGGGATGGGAGGAAGGCCAGGGAAAGGGAAGTTTGGAGGAGTTTGAGTACTTCTGGGCAACTGTCACATGAAGAAAAATGGACATACTGTGCAAAGCTGCTGGTAAAACTGGGTCTTAAACAAATAATATAGTGACTTTGGGAATTTGGGATTGTGTATACAGTGTTCTTTGCAGTTCACAGAAGACCTTTTGCCACTTGTGTATATGAATGCAATCAGCACAGGGACACATACATTAAAAAATTATCCTATATAAACAGCTGTCCTATAAATAGACCTTAAGGAAACTGTTCTGAGTCTCTTGATCCAGGGACTAAATCCTTCTTTTCACCTGAAACCCACAATTAAACCAAATGAAAAAAAATGACACAAGTACTTTTGCAACCAGCATCCATTTTTCAGAGCCCATAGCTGACAGATATCTTAAATTCAGACTCATGAGGCCTTATGTTAGGTCAGTTGTGCTTTTTGTTTTTTACAAGGTTTTAATCTTAATCTTTCTTCTTCTAATTTTTTTCTGTTCCTTTTCATTTTATTTTCCTTCTTTTTCCTTGTTTGTTTTCTTTGTTCATTTGTCCTTTTGTTGGTTTTCTTTTCTTCTTTTCATTTTTCCCTTTAATTTTTCCTTTTTCTTTTTCCTTTTTCTTTTTTTCTCCTTTCCATTTTTCCTTTTCTTTTTCCTTTTAATTAACCTCTTTTTTATTTTGTCATTTTTGCTTTCATTCCTTTGATTCTCTCTTCTTTTTTCTTTTTCCCCCTTTTCCCTTTTATCTTTTTCTATTTGCTATTTTCTTTTAATTTTTAAATTTTATTTTTCTTTTCCTTTTTCTTCCTTTTTCTTTCCTCATTCTTCTTTCTCTTTTTTCTTTTTTATTTTTTCCTTTCCTCTTTACTTGTATCTGTTTGTCTTTTCCTTTCCTTCTTTTTCTTTTCTCCTTTTCCTTTTTTTAACTAACTTTCCTCCCCCGCCCCTCTTTTTCCCTTTTCTTCTTTTTCTTTATATTTTCCTTCCTCTTTCTCTTTCCCTAGAATGCAATCACAAAGCCTCCAACCCCAAAACCTGAAAGCAAAAACCAGACCTCAACATCTGCTCTTTCCAGCGATTTTTCCTAGCTGGTTTTCTGCTGTTGATCCTGCAGACAGGGCTTTGCTATGGGATAAAATGGATGCAAGTACCTGGCTCTGTCTCTGCGTCTGACCTGAAAGCAAAAACCAGACCTCAACATCTGCTCTTTCCACCGATTACAGACAGATCAGAGAAGAGGCTGTGGAACCTGCGGGCTGACAGCAGGACGTGGTGACATGAGCAGGGACTGCCGGGTCGTGGTTCCTTACCCTCGCAGGAGAACCAAATCTACCTGACAGCCCCCAGTGCGAAACTCTATGTCCTTTTCCCAGACAGCGGTCGCTCAGCTCCGAGCGCGGAGCATCCTCGGAAGCGCTCACGTTCCGGCGAAAACACCAGCTCGCTATTTTTGTTGCTAATCATTGCTAATCATTAACCGCTCGTTAGAATAACACTCTTGAGTCCAGCCGAGCCCCCGCCATCCCTGAGGGCCGCCCCCGGGCCCCTCGCCGCTCGCCTGGCCCCGAGATGGATCGCGGAGAAGGAGATGCGCGGAGCCGCGCGGAGCAGCGCGGAGCCCCGCGGGGCCCCGGCCCTGCCCGCGGGGGCATCCGCGGGGCGCGGAGCCTTTTGTTATGCTAATCCGAGCTGACATCACTCCGCATATCAAAGCAGACGGGGCCGCATATAAGGCGGCTCCGGGGGCCGCCCCGCCAGAGCGGCCCCGGTCCCCGCGCAGCCCGGCCTGGGTGGAGGTAAGCGGGGACCGCAGGGGAGTGCGAGCCACTGCCGGGAGCGGTGGGAAGGGAACAGCGTCTCGGGGGGGCCTCGAAACGCCGAAGGTGCGGGGCTGGTCAAGAACGGGGGTTTGCGAGGAGTGGAGAGAATTCCAAGGAGAGGGGATGCATTCCGGGGGGGAGGCATGGGAGGAGGAAGACCCTGGGGGGTTCCAGGGAGGGAGGATTCTTAGAGGCTGCAAAGCAGACCTAGGAGATGCCAGGGAGAGAGGCGGCTTGGACACTGCAAGGGAGAGGAGAGACCAGGAGGATTGCAAGGAAAAGGGAGACCCGGGAGGATGCATGGGGCAGGGAGAACCGGGAAAATGCAAGAGAGAGAGGCGGCTTGGACACTGCAAGGGAGAGGGAATGCCCAGGGGTATGCAAGGAAGGAGGAGACTCGGAGGCTGAATTAAGAGACCTGAGACCCGGCGAGGGGAAGTATGAGTGCAAGAGAGGGGAGGACCCAGGGGAGAAGGTGAGAGAGACCCGTGCCCGATGAGCTGCAGGGGAGTCCAGAGACCCAAGAGTTGGACGGGAGACTGGAGACCCAGGGGTTGAAGGCAGAACGGGGCCTTGCATCAGAAAATGTGCAGGGCAATGAAAGGAGCTGCAGTGGGAGAGAGGAGTCCGGGAGGCTGCAAGGTAGCGGGGACACCCAGGAGCTGCAAGGGAAAAGAGAGATGCAGAAGGCAGCAAGGGAGAGGCAAGACCCGGCAGCTGGAATCAGCTTCACCACCCTCTATTACTTTTCTCTGCTCCCAGTCCTCACTGCAGGGGATGTGCTATCCCTAAACTAGGCTGTTGTGCTCCTGGATAGAGGTGCAGGCTGGCAGCAGAATCAGGTGGATGTCTTTGTTTCTTGGATGGGAAAACTGGAAAAATGTGAGCTGGATACTCAAACGTTTATATACAGTTAAAATTGCCTATTCCCATCTCTTGAGTCCAGAGTCTTGGAAGTGTCTGATGGGAATGTCTTCTGTGTGCCAGAGTGGGGCTGGCTGCAAACAGCCTTGAGGTGAAGAGAAAAGAGAGCTTTGAATTAAAAAAAACTCCCGTTTTTAGGAATCCATGGGCCACTTGCTGTCGGTTTGATCAGTGACCCGGAGCTCACCAGAGCTGTAAACATCACATCTGCCCCAAAATGTGTCCCTCCCCCTCCCCTTGCAAATTGGTCTTGCAAATGTAACCTCTGCTAGACTGAGTGGAAAAAGATATTATTACCTCTCCAAATAAAGGTGGTGAAATTGCAGGCAAAGCTTCCAGTTCTTTGGGTAGGTATGGGGAATTAGATCATTTCTCTTCCTCTCCAGGGGTTGAAAAGTCCCCAAACAGTGACTTTTTCAAGTCAGGGGCGGAAAGTAGAGTATGGAGTTGGCTGGTCAGGTTTAGTGAGAGGGTTTTAGACCATCTGAGACATTTTACACCTGATTCTTGTGTTGTCCAGCAGTTCACAGGAGTGAGATAAGGGGTCTGAAATATCTAAATAGACACTAAAAGACATGGGCAGGATTAAGGGTTGAAGGTTTCCCGTATGCTTGTGGATTGGTGGGAAGAAAAGGACCCCCAAAGATTCAAAGATATAGAAATACTCTATAGAAACAAGAAGTATGTATGCCTCGATGCTTGTGGGAGCACTGCCTTCAAGGGACGCATCAAACCCAAATCCAAGTGGGCATTAAAGAAAAACAATCCATGGCAATGAAATCCTGCCTCCCTTGTAGGCAGTCAATTTTGTCTCAGACTTCAAGGGAGCCAGGAACTCACCCCTAGAGGTTATTAAAATCCTTTGTAATAACAACACTTCTCTAGTAACCCTTTACACCACGTGCTGGGGCTGGGATAGCCAAAAAGCAGCCTGAATAGAAAAATATGCTTCAGATGGCAGAGAAGACACTCAGAAGTATTCATTCCCTCCAATCCAATTGCTCCCCGAATGGGGATATTGAGGGAGAAAGCCGCAGCTGGGCAAATCCAGAGCTGGGGATCAGGTAGGACACCTTTTTCCCAGGGTAAGAGGTTTCCCAAAGTGAAGCTGACTGCTCCAGCCATTCCCAAACTGCTTTGAGTGGGTGATGTGGGGGGGATGAACAGTTAGAGTTTGGGTATGCCAGTGTGCTGTGCAGTGGGCTGTGAGATTCCAGAGATGCAATGTGGTGGGCAGGTTTTTCTGTTTATTTTATTGTTGTCTTTCTCATGGGATGCGAAACCACTGCAAAGACCACAAAAAGCAGCCTGGAGCAGTGTCTGAAGTGAATAAGGGAAACCCATTTACTGCTATTAATACCGCTGCTAAAATAAGCAAGCTATGCCCTGGAGACAGAGAGGACCTCTGAGGATTTAAGTCCTGCACCTGGCTTGTTTATTTGTTTGGCCTGAAGAAGGAAAAAAACAACAAAAAGAAAAGGAGTGTGGGGGAATCCTTGAGAGCTTTTTTGTCTCCTCCAGGCTGCTCCTTGGAGACAAAAATGGGATTTTATGATTACAAAGTTGCAGCCTTTTCATGAGCTCCAGGTGCCAAGGGCTTAGAAAAAGTGAGAGGCAGAGTTGATGAGGTGAGAAGAAAAGCAAAAGGTAAAGCGCAAAGCACATTTATTGTAACAGATCAGAGAGAAACATCTGCAGGGCAAGGGCACCTGCATTAAGGAGGGAAATGCAGTTTTTATTATTTGTCTTCTCTGCAGAAAAAGAGAGAGGAAAAAGAAATCTGGGGAGAGGAAAAGGAGAGATGAATAGCTGAAAATTTGGGCTAGTCTAAAGGTCTGTCTTTTTTTTTTCCTTCTTCCTGAGCAGTTACACAAACTTTTTGTACAGGGGAGAAAAAAGACCCCACTAAAGTGAAACAGAGAATGAAGTCTTGCCATGTGCAGGGTTAAATGGAAACACACAATCAGACCATAACTCTGTGTAATTCAACCCATACGGTTTGTCTGTTGACTCGAAAGGTTGTATCAAGGCTTGGCAAGGGAGGGGACTGAAAAGGGATAATCCAAACCTTTTCATGATTCATAAACCACTCCTTTGCAATTTGGATAATAGATTTCTCTCTCACAGTGACTCACTAAACTTCAGAGTTAACCATAGCTTGGTCTCCTTCTCTCTCTCTCCTTTCAGATTGTTCATCTCCAAGAACAAACAATACTCAAACTGAAGAAAAATACATTGCACAAAATATTAGGAAAACTCCTTTTAAATTTTTTTTTTCTTTGGAGAAGCTGATTTCCTTTGGCAAGCAGGAGAAAGTAAAGAAAATGAAGCCAAGTCCGCGATTTTTCTTAGCTGGCTTTCTGTTGTTGATTCTGCAGACAGGGCTTTGCTATGGGATAAAATGGATGTAAGTACCTGGCTCTATCTCTGCATTTTAAATATTTTTGTAGGAATTGCTGATCTCTTACCTGTTTGTACAACTGCTGTTTGAGGCATGCTGTAAAGCTGTTTGAAGAGAGCAAGCACTGCAATTCTCCAGGCATTGATTGATTTCAAGTGTGTGTACTAGCGGCTTATGCTAACAATACGTCTCCATCTTCTTACTAAAATATGCATGATTTAGGCTCCTGCCATGCTGAGAAACTCTCCCACCAGGACTATTGGTTGTGCTGAGTAGGAACTGAGAGCAGTAGGGATGGCAGCTGAGATAATGCTGCTCATCTCCAACCACAGAGGAAGCTTGACAGATAACATGGGAGTTTTTTTGTGGACCTTTTAACCTTTGGATTTTGTGAAGGGTGTTAAAAATGAGGCAAGGAGTGGGGAGGAGGGTGAAGAAATATCAGGGACTGTGGTCAAGTCAGGATTGAGTTTCCTTGGAGGTAATGTCACTGCAAAGTGAAAACATCTCTATCTCATTTCTTTGCTTAAGCAAGCAATCAGTTAGTTGCTTACTACAAAATAAACAAACAAGCCACTCCAACACCAATCTGGTTTCACAACCTCGATGAGTGATCTGTCTTTTCTACTTGGGTTTAGAGCTGGGCACAAAATAAGTAAGGGAGTATGGGTTTGCCTCAAATGACCATCTTCTGTAAAAGAAAAGGCACAATAACATACAATGCCAGGAAGACTCTGTAGTGCATTGAGGCAAGGATCTTTGGGCTAGGTGGTGAAACTGTGACAAGAGGTTCCTGTTTGGTTTCTCCTTCTGCCACAGACTTCAAGCCATGGCTAATTCCCATTCTGCTGTTCCAGTAATTGTCATTTGAAGCTCTACTCACGTGAGCTTTTATAAAGGCTTAAATTTGGATATCTGCAAATTAAGGTATCCTGTTGGAGCCAGTGTTTTTACTGCCCATCATGCACTCAGGGAAGAGAGGATCTTCTCAGATGGTGATTCATCTTCTCCAAAAAGAGTTATCCAACAGAAATGTTAAGTGATAGCCTCTGGTGATGCCATGTACTGCAGGGAGCTGCTGGAGACCACACATCTGCCTTTTATATCAATAAAGAGAAGCAGAGTGTATCTCTCCACAGGGTGTTTAAATGCACACGGTCAGGTTGGAGGAATAGTCACCTACTTTAGGGCATCTTTCAAGGTGGCATGCTTGCTTATAGCAGGCGGGCAGGACCTAGATGGCTTTTAAAGGTTCCTTCCAACCCAAACCATTCCATAATCTTTCATCTGCTGTCTCCATACTCTAAGGACCATCTTGGAAGTAGAGGAGAGTAGGGATCTGGTTTGCTCTTCACTGTCTTGGCTTTACAGCTTATAGTAGTCAGCAGAGCTCTACTACATAGACCAGCTGTTCCTTTCTGCCAGCTTCCTCCAGTATTTAGGCTCTCAGCTCTGCCTATATCCCTCACCAGGAAAGGCAAGCATCTCCTTTCTACAGGACATTTAGCAACATGTCCATGGGTCTCCTTTGCAATCTTTATTTCTATGCAGCACAGAAATAAAGCGGGTTTGTGGCACCCCGATTCAGCAGGGCTTTTATATGTAGAACCATGACTGCCTGGAGGGACTTGCCCATATGCTTGGCATTGGTATCCCACTTAGGCAGGGTGCTAAATCGTGAATGACGGGCTTGGGTTCCTCCAAAGGGCAGGGGTGAGATGAGCTCCAGAGGGAACCTGATAATATGGTGACAAGCGATAGACATGAAAAAATGCTGGGAGGCAGGGCAAGGTCCCTCATAACTTTGCTGTCAAAAGCAGCCTTTTGGCTGCTAAGTGGTTAAGCTGCAAGGGTTGCTTTCAGGGATAAGTGGGGGGAGAAGCAGTTGGAGGCAAGACAACACAGTTGCCGCTCCTCCCCCTTCCCAGCACACATATCCCCTCTATCAAAAAGCAAGTGGGGAAGATGAAAGCTGGGATTAAAGTGGCATTTGAAGCATGAACTGCATCCAGATGCACCACTGAGCTCCCCTCACACCTGTTTTAAACCTGGCTGAGACTTGTGCTCCCTGACCACAGCGCTTTGCAACTGGGATGCTGGCAGCTGGGATTTCACAAAATTATGTTTGTTTTTACTTTCATTTGCTGTTTCTCCTCATTTCCCCACCCTTATTTTCCTATGGAAACACAGAGTAATTTTCCCCTCTCTCCACCACCCTTTCTCCTTGGGGCTCAGGGACTGTCCTTAGAACTTGCACTGGTAAGTTCTTGGCAAACATAGTACCAAATCCTGAGTAATACCTCAGACCTGGACTCATATTCTGGGTGCCGTACAATTGAAATCTGCTCCTTCCTTCTCTTGCTCATGAATAGAGAGGGAGGAAAAAGGATGGGATGGAGAAAGAGGAAAGTACTATGTGATGGTTTCAGCTGTGGCTTTTCTCAGTGGTCTGCCTGCTGAGTCATTTTTGTAGGCATGGTGCCAGAGGTGAGCTTCCAAGAGGATTTGGGAAGGGAAGGGGGAGATAAGGAGGTGGGTTTTGCCAGCCTTGGAGTTGAGGGAGCAAATGATATGGAAGGTGATAGGAATTCAAATTTGATTCAGTGCCTGATGTAATTGAAGGGGGAGGGGAAGAAGAAAACCACATTTTTCAGCCATTTAGGACTTCTCAGTAACACAAATATGCCCTGTAAATTAATAAAAGCAGAGAGAAGTTAAAAAAAAAGGACTTATTTATTTTATTTTACTTGGCTTATTTTTATGAGTTCTGCGGTCTAGATCCCCAGCTGTTGGACATTGGTGCTGGGCACCACCAAACATCCAGCACAGTGTGTGGACAGTCAGCATCTCACATACAAGCTCTTGCTCTTGTATACATTTCTCTTGCTGGAGAAATTTCCTATCTTGGGCTCTTTCATTCAAACTCCAGAGAGCTACTCAGGTGTAAAGCCAGAGTATGGCTCCAGAGTATGGCTCCAGATCTTTGCTCAGTCAGGATTGTTGTGGAGAGGCAGTCTTTCTGATCAATGTATGACATCCTGCATCTTGTTTTTGCAAACACTTTTTTTCCCATCCTTAGAGAAAGGCAGGTATGTGGAGAGGTTACCTTGTTTTGTGGTGCTCAGTGTTGTGTTACAGTGGCTGGGAAGGTGAGGCAGCCATTGGTTTCCATGAGACATGTCTCAGGGCCAATGCATCTAGCAATTCTATCACCTTCCCCATCTGCTTTTGCAATCCATTTAGCTTTCCCAGGAGAGTTTGGGTTTGACCAAGCAGCTGCTGGAGCAACTTACTTGGGTAGAACTGAAAAATAGATGTGCACTAGAGGGAGCTGCAGCCAGAGGTCTGCAGATGTTGGGATGTCCAAGCACAGAGTAGCTCCTGAGGCATGTCTGCCTTTACAGGGCTTGACATCTCCTCAGTCCCTTTGTATTCTGTCTCCTTCAATGCAAGAGTGGTTGTAAACAAGCCAAATGCAGCAAGTGATTTGAGGTTTTTTGCATGGCTTGCAAAATGTGCACAGGACAGCAAGTGCTGGCATTAGGAATACCATCATTTTTAAGTGGAGCTTGGTCACTTTGGGAAGTCTCTGCCTGTTCCTATTGTGGTGACCCAATCATGCCACGTGTGCTCTGAAGCCATCCCCCCAGATGAGCCCCATTCCCAGCTGTTGATGAACAATTCCTATGGTTAAATTGCAGCCCTTCAGAAGCGAAAGGTATCTTAGCCACACTTTTTGGTGAACACAGGATGTCTCCCAGCCCACCGACCTTGAGCAGCCCTTCTGCAGCCAGCAAAAAGCAGAGGAGAAAACGGAAAGATTTTGTGCTTTCTGGCAGGTCCTGCTTCTCTCCTTCAATCAGTAGTGGGAGGGAGCTGGGATGTGGAGACACAGGCGCCTGTGAGGAGACTGTCTGCCTGGCAAGGCACTGCTAGATGAGCTGCTGTGAAAGGACTGCAGGATGGGGATGGCAGGAGGGGAGTAGGCTGGGGGTGAGGAAAGTGGGGTACCGTGTCTTTGAAGTTTGCTTTTCACTCCATAGGCAGCTCAGGAAAAGCTGACAAGCTCCATGGCCTTCCTTGGCGTTCAGTGAGCCAACTCACTGCTGGCATTGACTTCAGTCAAGCTTGGGCTTGAAGTCAACGGCCTTGTGCCCACTACTGCCAGCACTGAATTTGGCACCATATCTGAAAGCAGCTCTTATTTTAAACTTTTATTTAAGGGTTGGTTTCCCCACACACACACTTCTCTCCCTCTTCGTCCTCTTTCTTTCTTCTTCTTTTCAACCACATAAATCCTACTTCTCTGTTTGAAAAGGCCTTGCAGAAGCAGGGTGAGCATTTACAAAGGGATGTGGTGTCTTTCCCAGGACTTGTGATTCCCAGACTAAGACTGATGCAGGGTAGGGTGGCAAGGGCATGGACTGCCTCTGACTACCAGGAGCTTACACAGAGTTATTGTAACACCCCTGTAAGCCTTTTTAAGATGAAAACCTGAGAAAATGAGTCTCCTGCAGATTAAAAACCTTTAATGAAATCAAATATGAAAAATTTGATCAATCTCTGCCTCTCTTTATTAACGTTTACCACACACTTCAGTCTCCACAGCCATGTAAATTTGTCTAAATCTTTTTGTTTCACCCAAATACCTTTTAAACGATTAAAGGGTTTAGAAATATGTCACTCAAGAGCACAAACAGACACACACAAACACAGGTTGAGGTATCGGAAGAAGAAGAAGAAGGAAGTTTTATTTTTCACAGCTTTTATACAATTATTTCAGACCCCGTGGATTGGATAGGGAGATCTTCTCCTATCCATCTCCATTGGTTCAGACAGAAGTCCATCAAAACCTCTTTTATCATGAATGGAATGAAAAACAAGAAAGACAGTTAGAAAAACACATCTTGTTGTGAAGGATTTCGTGGGAACTCCAGAGTGACTTTTCAAAACAACCAGAACAGTTCTGACTCCAAATTAGAAGGCTTAATTTCAGGGTGACAGGAATAGGCATTAAAAAGAGTGCCTTTTCAGAAAGCAAAGCTGACATTTTGGAGCAGAAGTTCACAGTTTCACCAGCTGCCCCTTTGTGAGACCTTCTCAGATCATGCCACACAAGGGAGGGTGGGGAGATGCCTCCAGAGAGAAGATTCTTCCACTCTTCAGGGATGTTTAAAGGACAACAATGCTTTGCTGCTCAATTCAAGGAGTTTTTCTCCTTTGGCTTGACCAGGAGCAGTGGCCTACTCATAAACCAAATAATGTATGCCTTTCATTGACATCTGCTGAGATCTGAAGGTGCTTCTTCCTAAGCTGCTGCTCCTATGAATAGTCTTCTCCTGGAGCCCAGACATGCTGGAATGGGCTTATACCTCTCAAAGGACCTAATGCTGCAGAGCATTAATGTTTTCAAATGAATTTATTAACTGCCTGAGATAATTAAAAAAGTAAACAAATGTCATGATCCATCTATGCATATTTTCTCTGTAATTATGTTTATGGTTTTCTGTCAGTATCCATAACTTCAAATGAAAGACCTGCAAGATATATAGAGAGCAAGAGATATTTGTTTTAGGCCCTGTTTATTTAAAGGGAGAGATCAAATATGTACATTTTAAAAAAAACCCTGAAATAAACACCCCTCAGCTGTCTGGAGAATGAAGGATGGGGCAGGAGAATTAAGGGAGAAGAGCATGATGTTATCAGGAGAAAACAGAGAAAAACAGCATTTCCAGGGCAAAAGCAGGTAAAATCCACTTTTCAGATGAAGTATGTGAGTCCATAGAAAGATGTGTGTCAGGGATTTTTATCCCAGGTTGAGGAATGAAGGCTGTTCTACTAATTATGCCCTCGAGGGCTGGATTTTCAGAATGGTTGTGCTCCTTTGTCTCCAGTTTCCCTCCCAGTGCTGGTGATCAGTGGAGACTCAGTGAAGACAGGACAGAGACCCATCACCAAATCCTATCGATGCCTTAGTTTTAACTTTTATATTTTTCAAATCCTGTACTTTTAGTGTAACTCTGAAGCTTCCTGTAGCTTGTTAAGTGCTGTTCTTGTATGCTAAGACAGACATAACAAAGCCTCTCTAACTTGCTCTCCAAGGACACCCAGACTGTCCTAGGCCCAAGAACTGTAAACCTTCATCTTGGCGGGGGGAGGGGAGGGGGCAAGCTTGGGGAAATTATATCATTGTCTGGGTTCTGCTTGGTGAATTTATGTTGATATAGAAGTGTGAAGAACTCATGACCTGTCGTCCATTTTGGGATCCACTGAGGCAGGACACTCTGGAGCCTAGAGTGTACCTCTGAAGGCCTTTCAAATAAATATCTCCTTTACTCCTTTATTCCTGTCTAGTCTCTGTTTCTAGGTAGCCATTTAAGGCATCACCACCATGGACCAGACTCTCCTGGGGTGTTTTTCTTTCCACAAATGAACATTGTTTCCCAGTAATGTCTTTGCAGACAGTGGGTATCTCTCCCTCATGCTGCCACAATTCAGGAGGCAGGGAGAGGTGGTGCATTTCCACAGGGAGGGTTTAGAGTGATGTCTTGGTTTGAAAGACAGGTGTCTGCTAAGGAAGGCAGAAGCCTCCTTTGGAATGGAAGATGCAACCCCATTCCCTCCAAATTATTATAATTTTGAAATTAAGGGGCTTTCAGGCAAAGATATGATGAATAGAAATAAAAGTTCTTTACTTTCTTATCTATATATAACAAGGCAAACAAACAGCAGTAACTATGGCAGGAACAACGAACAGAGCAGNAGCTGCAGGCTGGAACAGCAGTGACAGACCCAAACCCTGGGTTGTAGATGAGCTGTATCAAACTCCAGAGATGCAGCAGGACCCCGGGACATCTCGGCTGGCAGGAGGTGCAGAGCTATACTGTAGCAAAAAGCTCGCAGCAGTGGCAGAGAAACGGCAGGGGCAGGGCAGCCTTGGCCGGCTCAGGAGAAGGAGGCAGCAGAAGGCAGGAGCCTGCAAATGGCAACGAATCCCCTCCACCACCAGGGCAGACTCTCTCTCCTCTGGATGCCGGGAGAACCAGAGAGCTGGGAGTTGTACCTAGCCCCTTTTTCCCCCCGAGTTCAAATCTCGCAGCATCTCTGCCCCAATGAGAAAAACTCAGGAAAAAAAGGGATAGCCACCTGGACTCCTCCCCCTTTGGCCAAGTCTTTTGGTCTCTCTTAAGCATCCAGCAATTTGCATCCTTAGCAACAAAAGTATGGGGAAAAATTCCTTTAAGAGAAAAAGAAAAACAAAGGGGAACCCCTTAAACCCCGACAAGTGACATGGAGTAGAGAAGACATTCCTGAATGTAGGACAGAGACTGGGCAAACCTGGGTTGTCAGGGCATGGACTAGATGACCTGTGAGGCCTCTCACATTCCTGATCTGTGGTTTATAAATGCACTTTTCAGTCTCAGCAAGTGACTACAGTAACTGAGTTTTCCTTTCCATCTCCATTACCTTTTACTTTTTCCTCCTGATGCTTGGACATGTTTCCAATTATAACTTCTCAGGTCTGGGAGATGTTCAGAAAACAACTTCCTGCATCTTGCAGTTTTATTTTTGGTAGGCTTCCAAAAATAAAGCTCAGCTCATTCTATGAGAAACAGCCATTGCTTCCATTTAGTGAGTTCTTACCAATCGGAAGGTATTTTTCCTCTTCCATGAAGTAAATGGCCTCCTTGTTGCATTATAAAACTGCTTATCTAATGTTGATCACTTCAGGCCATCTGTAATAATACAGGCTCGTTGCATCACATGCCTTTTCCTCTCAGTGAGGATGAGTTTTGGTCTGAATTCTTCTTTCATCCCAGCCTGTAGGTGGTTATTTGTGCTGTTCACGATTTCTCTGTAACGGTGAGAGAGGTACCTCAATGTAGCCTTCCAGGTCCTTTAAAGAGGCTGAAGTCCTCTGTAAAGGATCAGAAAATGTGGCGCAGGATGTAGGAGATATATGCAGCCTTCTGGAGGGCCAGCTAAAACATTCCAGGGCCTCTCAAGTGCCACCCAACACCTCTGATTAAAAAACTGAGCTGGTGCCTCATAGTATGGCCTCTGTCAGAGACTTGGAATGAAGTCTCATTTGCCTGAAGTTCACTGTGAAGCTCTTTCACTTCTACTACACCCTGCCTTCTTCTCTTGATGGTGCGACATGCTGTGCTGGAGTATTTATCATTTTTACTCTTATTACTGATGAGCTGCTTTGGCCTTTTGCCTGATTTGTGTTTCAGCCCATTCCTGGGAGTTGCTGATAGGCTTTCTGGGATAAGTTTTCACAGATCCCTGGTGTCAAGTGCTAGGGGTTGGACATATCTCATTCAGCTCTGTGCTTATACCGTTCAGATGTCTGTGTCCCTGCACAATGTCTGGGTTTCCTATATAGAGCAGAAAATGATCACTTCAAGTTATGATGGTACCTTACTGTAGGTCTCAAAAGCACAAAATGCTAACTACTCCTAGATAGGGCTTTTTGCTTTCCACACTGTAGAGGTTTGCAGTCAGGTGACAGTCATACTATTCAGAGACTCATGTCTCTACCTTCAAGATTGTGATCTCTCTGAGATACCTGAACACCCAGTATATCACCAACAAGTTTTGTCTCCACCAGCTCTGGTTCACA
Organism: Erpornis zantholeuca; assembly: GCA_013400515.1. Classification (NCBI taxonomy): domain Eukaryota; kingdom Metazoa; phylum Chordata; class Aves; order Passeriformes; family Timaliidae; genus Erpornis; species Erpornis zantholeuca. The sequence continues at coordinate 214,111 of VZTN01018122.1, forward strand.
TATAAAGCATGATGAGCTGCCTTCTAGAGGGGCCCCTCTCCAAATGGAACATCGCATGAACACCAGTGTGTACAGGACAGAGATGAACTGCAGGGCAAAATTTCTGATGATTAAATCATAGAATCATTTAGGTTGGAAAAGACCTCTATGATCATTGAGTCCAACTAATAATTTAACACTGCCAAGTCCACCACTTTTTTCTTTCTCTTGAAATTCACTGGCGAGGACTTCTGTTTGCAGTATGTTTAAAAGAGCTCTTAAATACATGTATGATGTATATGTAGCTAGCAGAGTGGTAGTTTCCTTTCCAAGTTTGCCACTGATTAACTAGTGCCAGAAATGCCAAACTCCAGTCACCTGGGAATTTGTCAGTGCAGACCTATATCCCTAGCAAGGATTGTTGCTTTTCCCTGGTGGAAGAGCGGTTGGGGTTTGCAGTTAAGTGCAGCCCCAAGGGAGCTCCAACATACACACCATCTGGTTCAAGCCAATGTGAGGGAACTGGTGGAACATAGATATGTTTTCCTGAAAACAGAAGATCAGAGTTTCAGGGCTCAATTTTATCTGTGTCCATCTCATTTAACTTCTGAAGGATGTGGATGTTACAGTAATATAGTGAAATGCACCCCAAAATGTGTTTGCTAATAAGCTGAACTTACCAAGATGGCTTGGAATAAATCTGAAAGCCAACATATTTAACAAGGAGAGAAGGAAATATGTGTTAAAGTTGTGTTGCCAGGATCAGATGCCAGTTATTGATGCAGTCAGCTAGGAGGTTGTTTTATGGGAATGAATAACTTTTATGACCCCTAAGAAAGCCATAAAGATACAAGGAGAGTTACACATCAGGCTTCTGCTGATCGTTGTGGGTGCTCAGGGAAGAGCACAGCCCTGTAAGATGCATGTCAGCATTTGTTCTTTTTTTAACCTGGAAAAGTTGGCAATTCGACAGTAGAAGAACCACTACTTTGGGATGTTGTTCTTTTCTTCCATGGTAACACATGTGCTGGTATTCATGGATCCCTTCTCAGATTTGACTGTGGTACTCTCTCTGCAAATACTCCCACTGAGCTTTTGTACTATGGTTTTTGGAGACTAGAGAAACAGACTTATCTATGTGCAACAGTGATGGAATCAGTGGAGGCCCTTGGCATTAACTCTAAGTGAAAGCACATGTTTGGCAGATTTGGCGATTTTTTCCTAGGCCTCGCAGGGGATTTTCTCCATAATTAATTACATGACATTTAGAATAATCCTTTGAGAGTGTGTGAGACTGATGCTGAATGCAAAACACTGATAACACCAAAGTTGCTTTTTTTCCCCAAATGCCAGTCTTGGAGGATCCAGATTTCCTTTATCATGGAACTGATGGGTCATTTTTCACTCCGTTGGGAGGTCTGTGCTCTTCATTCTTCAGCCTTCCCCATAGAATTTACACATCCGGTTGACTTGACATATGCCCTTGGAGCTTTGTGCAGACTCCCCTCAATAATGGAGAGAATTGCACACTGCTAAATGGTGTTTCTTCCCACCCATCTTAAATGCCTACTTTATACGAGATAAATCATTCTTCATAGTTGCTCATCTTTCTCACCAGCTTTATCTAGACACCTATTTACAGAAAGCTTTAATTAACTCAAGTGAACATAGGCGATTGGACCCGGAGTGGAGAAATGAATGTTGACCTGAAGATTAAATTCTTTATGTGTTTTAATGCTTTTTTGCATGTGCTTGTCTCCTCAGAGCTCTGTCCAAGACTCCTTTGGCTTTGACCCTGAATCAAACCCAGCACTGCAAGCAGCTTGAAGGCCTGGTGGTTTCTCAAGTGCAGCTGTGTCGCAGCAACCTGGAGCTAATGGAGACCATTATTCAGGCAGCGCGGGAAGTGATAAAGACCTGCCGTAAAACATTTTCAGACATGCGGTGGAACTGCTCTTCAATTGAGCTGGCTCCTAACTACCTGCTGGACTTAGAGAGAGGTAAACAGCACTGCTGGCTCAGTTCAGACTGGAGTTAGTAGAGTGTGTGTGTGTGTGTGTTTGTGTTGGAGACAGGAAGGGTCTTCCTCCTGGGAGGTCATGGAGGGACTACAAAACCTACTTGTCCTTTTCTCTGAGACCACATTCATCATTACGGTGCCAGTCATGCCCAGAGGCTCTTGGGTCCAAGACCTGGTGTACCACAACTCCTACAAAGCAGACCACCCTTCTGGTCTCTTCATCCCACTGCGAGTCATGGGTTGAGCACAGGATCAAAAGGGAAAGTCCAGGAAAGGGCTTATCCACATGCTCCAAGAGCAGATCACACCACAATGAAGATGCCTAAATCCATGTGACTTCTTGCCCTTCTGGGATGTTGCCTTATAAGAGTTCACTTAGGAGATGTGCCATGGTGCACATGTGCCGTGGGACATCTCAGCTGCAGTCGGTTGGTGTGTTGGCTGCTCTGTGAGAGACTGTGTGAGTCTCTTTTTGGGGAACATCTATCTGGCCTGGGAGGCTGAGCTGGAGTTCTTGTCTCTTTCAGGCACAAGGGAGTCAGCATTTGTGTATGCCCTCTCTGCTGCTGCCATCAGCCACACCATTGCCAGAGCCTGCACCACCGGAGACCTCCCTGGCTGTTCCTGTGGTCCCATCCCAGGTGAGACACCTGGACCTGGGTATCGATGGGGAGGATGTGCAGACAACCTCAACTATGGTCTTATCATGGGGTCCAAATTTTCAGATGCTCCCATGAAGATGAAAAAATCAGGATCACAAGCCAATAAACTGATGCATCTGCACAACAGTGAAGTAGGGAGACAGGTAACAAATCCACAAGAGTTATTGTACTTGTACAATCATCTGTAGTGTTGGTCACTCGGTGAGGTTCAGTGTCTTTATCAGCTAGTGAAAGGAGCAGGTTTCTCCCGGATTGCTCTGAACTCCTTTGGCCTGCTGAAAATGGTGGCTGTACAACTCACCTTGTGACTCAGGAAGTCACAAATGCTATTATCAGCCCTGTTTAACTGTGGGTGGGATTGTCTCATTGCCACCTGTTGCACAGCTGAGGTTGGCTCTGGCTTGCTTACCCCAGGACGTGTGGTGGGGATGGGTCCCATTGTGCTCTGCCAAGGGCGTTGCACGCGTGAAGTGCTGTGTAAACGTGGAGGATTATCATCAGCCAGATGCATCCAGCAGCAGTTGCCTCCAACCATCCCTGCAGCCAGGAGGGAGAATTTTTTTCCTTTTTAAACTGCTATGCTAGTGATTATTCTCATATCTGGCACAAGCTGCTTTTAACAGCTTGCATCCAGTGGAGGGATAATACTTACCATGTGCAGTGCCTGGAGTGCACTGATGTGCAAATCCCTATAGCAGGCTTCCATGCAGCTGAAGAAATGGGTGGGGGGGGTCTATAAAGCTGACCCTTGCACCCATCTCTGGGGCTCCAGTAGTTCCATAGACTGCTCCTACTGCAAAGCTTAGTCCTTCCAGGGCTTCCTGTGCAGACAAAACTCAGAGCATGCTGAGCTCATTGTAGCTTGCTATGTAGCTACAGGCTGAATTCACCTTTGCAGACCACAACGATGCTGAACTTTCCCTCCCTGGCTCTTTTTTTTCTACTATTCCCACACTATTCGGTTTGTTTGTTTGGGGTTTGGGATATTTAAAAATTTCATTTTATTTTTGTAATGTCTTGAGTTTTTGTTTCAATTGCAAAGGGCAATTTTTTGTTTGGGACATTGCATTGCTATGGCTGGTGCATTTAGCCCTTCCTGGCAGCATCCTGCCATGTCCCACCAAAATGAGAATTTCAGTGCAAAATCAAAGGCTGTTTTGGCCCCACGACCAGCAGAAAGGCAGGGTGAGAGTGGCCTGAGTTCAACAAAGCCATGACATCTCTCTTAACAAAGCCCAAAGGCCAAAGCTGCTGGAGGTTGAAGCTGATGTTAATTATGTATTTATGGAATGCTTTGGTATTCATCTCCTTAGGAATTTAGAGGGTGGAAATGCAGCCCAATATAGTTATCTGATCAAAATTCAAAATACTCTTCTGTCTTCTGGCTGTAAAGAAGTCCTGGACTGATAGTGATCACCAAAGAGCTATAGGATCTCATTCCCTTTGCAAAGTAGCTACTCTAGACTGCCTGTGCAGAAATGAGAACAGCAGTACTTTTCTATAGCAGTCCCTGCTAAGGAAGTGCCTCCACTAGCAAGACTGTGGGATGTTTGGAGGTAAGAGGAGGGCATTTCCTAACTCCTGCGTTCCTTTTTGCAGGTCTTGAAAGCCTCTCTTGAAATGAAATGTAAGTGCCATGGAGTTTCTGGGTCATGCTCGATCAAGACCTGTTGGAAAGGCCTTCAAGAACTGCGAGACATTGCACTGGACCTCAAAAACAAATATTTATCTGCCACCAAGGTCGTTCACCGGCCCATGGGCACACGCAAATACCTTGTGCCAAAGGATATTGATATCAGACCAGTTAAAGAGACAGAGCTGATTTACCTGCAGAGCTCACCCGATTTCTGCATGAAGAATGAAAAAGTGGGGTCACATGGGACCCAGGACAGGTGAGGACTTCTGCAGTGGCTGCTCACTGGACACTGACCCCAAAGAGAAAAGGGCAAGAGGGGAATATGTATGAATAATGGGCAATTGGGGAGGTGGCATATACATGCAGGTAAAGCACATCTCTAACATACAATATGGTTTACCAATGCCTAACCCTGTTAATGGTGGCTGTGCCCAAAACAGGGCTGCTGACACATTTTCCATTACACAATCAGGCACAAGATACATTTAAAAATTCCCCAGGCAGCTCACCTCTACGGGAACTTGTAAGAATCAAACAACTGCTTTATGCTGTGTTGAGTGTCAGTCATTTCTTGCAGTCACTGCTGATTAGAAGAGTTGTTATTCTAAGGCTCCTCTAAGAAGGCAAATGTTAACCCAGTTAGAACCAGCATTCCTAGATTGCCTTAAAAAAAACCCCAAAAATTACAAAGATTATATTTAACTTTTTTCTTCTACTGTATATTAAAGGTCCAGGTGTGTTTGTATTGCTTGTGACTCTGCAGAGGAATTTCTTTATTGCATTGATATTAGGGATTTAAGGTCTTTCTGACCAAGGCCAGCCTCCAGTGGGCAGCATACTGTCCCCTTTCACAGGCAGCAGACATGCCTTTCTCTTCCCACCATCTGTTTGATTTCCTCCATGACAAACCAATTCAAAATTTCAACAATCTGAGTGTCTCTAGGTGGGCAGACCCATCTGATCTCTCTAGAGCGGACTCATCAACAGCCAAAAAATTGTGTTTCCAGAATTTTCCTACTTTCTCTTAGGTGGCTGCAATGGCTGGATTTCAACCTCTCTCTTTAGTCGCTATCTTGTTGGCTCAACTTTAGATAGTTTTCATAATCCTTCTTTGCTCTTTCTGTTATTTCATGGTGGAGGCTCAGGCAAGTGGCAAGGAGTATGTGCCTGACTTTTTTGGGGATGCCTTCCTTTTAATGTAGTGGACATAGTGGTATTTGGACCATTATGGTTCAATGGAGAGAAGATTTTGCTGAAATGAAATGACGCAAATGCAGAAAAGATAAACAATATATGCATGTGGGGATGTGGCATTTGGGGACATGGGTTAGTGGTGGGCTCGGAAGTGCTGTGGACTTGATGATTTTAGAGGGCTTTCCCAGCCTAAATGATTCTGCATCAGCATTTAACTGGTGGAGCTGGTAAGAGATAAGACAATGTCCTCTGATGTTTTATGACAGTTAATGTCCTGTATGCTCTGACATGAATGGCTGGACTGCTCTACAATAGCACTTATCTGACAGCTCTGTGGTGGGACCAGGCTGATCTTCATCCCCAGTCCAACAGTGGAGCAGTAATTATCAAGTGAAGATGTTTACAAGTCACTGAGAATAGCAGGGAAAAAGCATGTATTGAGACTGGTTTCTGAAGGAAAATGTCATCTGAGTGGAAGCGAGGTTTTTGTGGATTTATTTTTATGGATTTTAACATATTTCTGCCTTGAAAAAGACCTCTTTGTTGTGCCTTTCTGTTTTGCAAGGGAAAAATTGGTGAAGATTATTTGGAAATTAGTTTTATAGAAATTGCATTAAATGAACAGGTTGTGTCAAAACAAAGCTGACTTTACTACAGATTTTCCAAGTAAAACATTTTCCATGAGCTGAAATCCTTTCAAGGGACAGGGAGGTGTGACTTCTTCATCTAATCTTATTTTACAGCAGATTTCAACTTTTTATCCCATCTAGGGATGAAAAATATGTCAAGGTCCTGAATGATTTTTTTTTCCTTATGAGGAAAGGAAAATGTGTATTGCAGGCATCCATTTATCCCAAGCTGGACGACAGCCGTGATTGTGAACCTGCCAGCCAAGGGTCCACAGGAAGTGAGATTGAGTGAGGATTTAGGAGACTAAGATATTAAGGCAGGAGGGGATGACTTTCAAAAGGAACTTGTCAAGAAATACTCCTCATTCTCAGATGTGCAAGATGGTAATGGCCATGGGAGGGGAGGTGGTTGAGATAGTCTCATGCTGAGCTGCAGGCATCACTCAGGCCAAGTTTTAAGGTCCTGTGTGTTTGGGCTTGTTTTCATTACAATCCATCTGCAGCCTCTTGAGAAGACGCCCCGTGTCTCAAAATTGGCATGTGTAACACAAGCCGTAGCAACTTCTTTCCTGAGCTAAATTAGTAGAGGAAATAAGTGTAAAATATACACATATTTTTGTGTAATCGTCTGTATTTGAAGATTGGTCCATGCTTCCTGGGGGGAGCAGGGAAAGGGAAAGGATCTTCCCTAGTCTCCTCCTCCCATGGATGCCTTTTTCTCTTTGCAATTTTTCTCTCATGAAGAGGGTGCCTAAATGCATTTTAAATCTGGTGGCTCTGTTCCAGCCTGCCACAGGGCTGCAGAGATAATGCCTAATGACAGGATAGAAGGAGTGCAAAAGGGATGCTGTTAGAGAGAGGGCATGGCAAAATGTGGTTCATGCTTACTCCAGAAAGATGTAAAAATGCTCACATGGGAATAGCTCAAACCTGTTTTTATTTTATGAGTCAAGTCCTGGAGGCATTTGAACATTTTATCTTTATGCACATAAAATTTTTCTGGAGGTAGATCCTACTGTTTCCTAGTAGTCTAGTTTTTTAGGCCTGTCATGGCAATGAAGTAAAAAAGGTGGTTTATTTTGTTGTGGTCCCTCATTTGGTCTACTGTCTTTTCAACCACCTTCCCATTTCCTTTCTGGCCTTTTTCTGAGTGCAGATATCAGTCCATGCCTGGGCTATTACAGTGCAGTCCATAGCCCAGAAGACTTCAATTGGCATCTTCAGTATTTTCCAGCCCTGCTTTCTGCCTCCAAAGGGATTTGGAAGGGACAATATGCCATTAACAAGCCCTTTTCTGTTTCCTTAATTAAAATATTCATATTGATGCATTTTTGTGACCAAAAAAAGCAGTTTTGCAGCAGATCCAGGAAAAGTCCTTTTCCTCCTCCCTCACTCTAAGGTCTAGTTCTTGCTCATAGCATGCTGGAAACAGAACAGAGGTTGATGGTTTAGTTGCAACACCTTGGATGTACTGGATTTCACTGTATGCTGTAGGAAACAATCCTGCACTGCCAGGTGGGCGGAAGGGATAATTTAATTTGTGATCTCTCGAATGTGAGGGATCATAATGTAGACTTATTGTGTGTTTTTTGGGCAGGAAAGGGAATTCAGTTACCTTGTAGATGAACCATATGAAAATCCACTCAGAAAATGTGCCCCCGGTTACTCAAAAGCCTTTTAGAGTTCTTTCCTAAAAGGATTTCAAAGCCTTCTTCAGAACAAGCCTGAAACATTTTCTAAGACACTTTGGAGTTTCTTAGCTTGTAGAAACTTAGAAATGGTTTAGAAAATCTGCATGCTTCCAAGTGCTTAGGGTGTATCCAGATTTCAAAGTCAGGGAACTAAACTCAAACCTGAGGTTTGAGGCCTCTTTGAAGTGCTCAAAAGCTGATTAAGGAGCTGATTTTTGCAACCAGTATCCAAGTCTCCTGCAAACAACACTTACTGCCACACTGAGTCCAGCCAAACTCTTTGTGCTTACATACCACTACCACACTTTCATAACCAATTAAAAAAGGTCTGGAGAAAAGTCTAAAGAAGCTGATCTGCAATCCTGCAAGTAAAACTTCCAATAAAACAAATCGACCACTGGGAAAAAATGTGAACATTCCCCTTCTCAGAGATCTCTTGGACAAAAGCATTTTTTCATCTTTTAACAAAGTAGTTCAGTTGCTCCTGCGTGAACAAGTCAGTACCAGCTTTGAGTAAATGAAAAATAATATCAGATTATAAAATTGAGATCTCTTCTGTGAGAAAAGAAGCAAAAATATGAATCTTCTTTATAAGGAGTGTGCAATGTATCATGTTTCAAAGGCTGTTTAAGATTCCTTAATGAATCCAATGAAAGGAAAATTCCGCCATGCATGCAAAAGCATTCAGCCCCTGAAGCCTTGCAGAGATAAGAGAGCTGTTTATTACTAATCTTTCCCAGAGCAGTTTTCGAATCAGACAGAATGTGGGAAGGAGCTCTCTTAGGCTGCAGAAGTCAGGCTGCAACAATGTGCTGCAGCTTAGCAGGGCTGATCAGTCACCACTACTCAGCTGACTCTCTGTTGCAAGGAATGTGGTCACTCTCTGGTGACACAGCTCCTTGCTCACAAATCCTTTCTTCACTGCAATATAAAATATTATCACAAATGTCTTAGGCAGGTATGCTTTCTTGGATATGAATATACCTGAAGTTGGCTGAGCATGCATCTGCTGCTCAGTTTTCAGTGTTCAGTGGCAGCCCTTGATACTGCTTCTTTCCTGCTACCCCAAAAATATGCTTTGCATTGTGTGATAGTGTGCAGGTTGTTCAGCCTCTGAAAGAGAAGGCTCTAGGGGGACCTTAAAGCCCCTTCCAGTGCCTAAAGGGATTCCAAGAGAGCTGGAGAGGGACTTTGGACAAGTGCTTGGAAGTGACAGGACAAGGGGGAATGGCTTCCCACTGCCAGAGAACAGGCTTACATGGGATATTGGGAAGAAATTCTTCCCTGTGATGGTATTCACTGGAACAGGTTGTTTAGAGAAGTTGTGGCTGCCCCATCCCTGGAAGTGTTCCAGGCCATACTGGATGGGCCTTGGAACAACCAGTGGAAAGTGTCCCTACTCATGGCATGGGAGATGGAACAGGCTGATCTTGGACTACATTGTCCCCCTGTACTGAGTATTGGTGAGGCTGCACCTTGAGTACCATGTTAGTGTTGTTCCCNGCTGCACCTTGATGACCATGTTAGTGCTGTTCCCCTTACTCCAAGGCAGACATTGAGGTGCTGGAGTGTGTCCAGAGAAGGGCTGTTTGAGGGGTCTAGAATATAAGTCCTGTGACTGAAGGTGCTGGCATTGTTGAGTCTGGAGAAGAGGAGGCTTGGGGGAGACCTTATCACACTCTACAGCTCCCTGAAAGGCGATCATAGTCAGGCCATGGTCAATCTCTTCTCTCACGAAACCAGCAACAGGACAAGAGGAAATGGCTTCAAGTTGTGCTGCAGAAGGTTCAGGTTCAAAATTAGAAAGATTTCCTTCAGTGATAGACTGGTTAAGCAT